>CM061748.1:136631369-137141368 GCA_030979885.1 Lolium multiflorum | reverse complement strand
TGGAGCAGTGGGGACAACATTGCTTCCAGTCCTTGGGGCAGTGTTGGGGTTGTTGTGGTTGCCGGGGGCTCTCATTGGGCCACGGTTGAAGTGGTTGTTGTTGGGTGGTTTTGTGGGTGTTGCCTGGGCCTTGGACGTCCATACTCGGCACCCTCTTGGGGCAAAGCGGCACTGGCGGCTTGGTCTTGGAAATCGTCCACTTGAGTTGGGGCGATACCTTGATGTCATCTGGTCCACTTGCGGTTCTCATTGGCCTGATGGAGCTTTCCCTCCATCTGGATGGCAGAATCCACTAGGGCTTCCAAGTCAGCATACGGGATGTTCACTAGCACATTCTGCACCTCATCATGCAGTCCATTCAGGAATATTTCCTTCTTCTTCTCGTTGGTGTCGGCCTCATCAGGGGCGTACCTAGACAGAGTAAGAAATCTGTCACGGTATTCCACCACTAACATCCTTCCTTGCTTGAGCTCTCTGAACTCATCTCTCATATTCTTGATCAAACCAGGGGCACAAGGTATTTGCTGAACTTGAGCTTGAAGTCCTCCCAAGTCATCAGCTGTCCTGCATTCATTGCGCGGGCACTATTCCACCAGGCTCTGGCAGGTCCTGACAAATAGTGGGTGGCAAATAACACCTTCTTAGCAGCTTCAACTCCTGCAACTTCCAGGTTGTTCTCCATTGTTTGGAGCCAGTCATCTGCATCTAAAGGCTCTCCAGTCTTGCTAAACATTGGAGGATTAGTGTTCTGGAAATTCTTCAACTTAGATCCAGGATGATCATGATTTCCATGTCCTTGGTTGTTATGGGCTATCTGCTGCAGTACGGCAAGGTTGGCTTGCTGCTCAGCTCTTTTGGCCTCTCTATCTGCCACCATCATTTGTAAAATCTGCAGCATTGCATCTTGGTTGTTGCTGCAAGTTGGAGGGGCCATCTGAACATTGAGATAGATCATAAGATAAGAGGGAATTTTCTATGGCTTGTTTGGGTACATTTTTTAAAGTTCAAAACTTGAGTGCTTTTCAGGTTGAAATCAAACAAGACTTTCATTCATTCCAAACAACACACATTACAAACTAACACCCAATGGTTTTAAGAACCATTTACTCGGTCTACGATACAAGGGGATTTGATACAAACTCACACCTACGCAAGTGCTCTAGTGATACTACTCCTCTTCATCAACATCTATCGAAATGAAGTCATCTTCTCCGGCTTCCATGAACTCATAGCCTACATCAGTGTGGAAGTCCAAGTCTTCATCTTCCTCAAAGTCATCATCATCGCTCAGGTAGGAGGTTCCACCTCCATGGATGTCTTCACCTTCTCCTTCCAAATCCTTCAGTTGGGTCTCCTATGCCTTGACAGTTTCCTCCAAGGATGCTATCTTCGCGCGGAGGCGAGCAATGGTGTAGTCCTTCTTGGCACGCTGCTGGCAGAGTGACTTGCGATCCTTAGCAAGGATCTTGATGGTCTCGGTCTGCTGCAACTGGTGGAGGTGAGTCTGGTTGGCATAGGCGCCGGAGTTGTCCAGCTCCTTGCGAGTCTCGTGCAGCATGAAGTCTAGGTGCTCCACATGGTACTTCAATTTTGGGTGCGGTGACAAGTCCATTGTCCCTCCTATTGAGTCATGCCTTGCAAGGTGGGCAAAGCGGGTTCCCTGGATCTGGTTCACATTCTGCCCACATAGACGGGCCAGTGCTTCTTGCAGAGCTCGAGCTAGTCCATCCAGCCAGTTGTTCTCCCTCACAGAAAACTGGATCCTCTCGGACATATGTGGCTCCATCTTTCCCCTCAGATCTGCAACTACGACCCACTGCAGTTCTCCTCCGGGTTGATCGTTGACTTGTGCTCCAAAGAACTCTGGGTGCGGGCGCTCGAGAAACTTAGATAAGGCATCCAAGTCCCTCTCAAAGATCAGGCTTCCTCCATTGCCCAGCTGGTAAAACTTGGTGTGGTTAAGTAAGTGAATTTGATGAGTAAGTTAGAGAAGTGAGCAAGTGTGTCAAAATTTTATGTAGAATTATAATGAAAAGTAGAGCATGTATTTCTCATTTTGAAAAGATCTCAAGGGTAAGAGTGAGAATAAGTTTTCATAAATATTAACTTCCTTTGTTTTGGAAACTAAGTTTTTTAGACGTCCATTTTAACTAGGGCCTCCTAAGGTCAAACAATGGCTCTGATACCAACTTGTCAACACCCGGATTTTTAATTCCAGATGCCTATTATGCCATACATCGCAATCCCAGGAAGATTGTTTTTGTGAGACATAACAGTTGATATCACAGAACATTATTCATTACAAACCATAATCATCTTACAACACGGGATCTCAGGATCCAAACATAAAACAACAGTTCATCTAAAGATCATATATAAAACACATAGCGGAAGCGAAGTAGTAGCGGTCCATCTATTCCACAGGCAACGCTTGATGTCGGGAGGTGATCCTAGTTATCATAGACATCCTGCTGTCCATCATCCTGATATTGGTGCTCCTCTTCATAGTCTGGCCATTTGAATAGCCAGGGACAAAGCCATGAGCACTTTATAAAGTACTCGCAAACTAATACTAACATAAGCACTATCAGCTAGAATAGGGGTTCTAAGCTCTAGGTTTATTTGCATAAAGCCATGTTTATTTCATAAACACTTATTAGTAAAAAAAACTCTTTATTTGCCCAACTAAACTCAAGTGGGAACATTAGTGTCATTCCCACAACTTGGTGGTAGTCAAGTCAAATTCACCTTTCAAGTCACAAGTCATTTTGAAAACATCTGGCAACGGAACAGTATGGCCATCCAACCGTCCATGACCGTGGACACGGCTATTCAAATAGGTTTAACTCTCTGCAGAGGTTGTACACTTGTGCCACAACTTTTGATTACATCCGTCAGGGATAGCCCTGAATAATCCTACTCAGTATGCGGATCATCAACCATTAACCTTTCACTTAAAGACTGTGGGGTGACACGCGTAGATGCACACGTCCGTTGGGAACCCCAAGTGGAAGGTATGATGCGTATAGAAGCAAGTTTCCCTCAGTATGAAACCAAGGTTATCGAACCAGTAGGAGCCAAGAAGCACGTGAAGGTTGTTGGTGGAGGAGTGTAGTGCACCAGTGAAACCGGCGCCAACGTGGAACCTGCAAAACACAATCAAGATACTTTGCCCCAACGTAACAGTGAGGTTGTCAATCTCACCGGCTTGCTGAAAACAAAGGATTAAACGTATCGAGTGGAAGATGGTGTTTGTTTGCAAAGAACAATAAGAACAATAATTGCAGTAGATTGTATTCAGACGTAAAAGAATGGACCGGGGTCCACAGTTCACTAGTGGTGTCTCTCCAATAAGATAACTAACATGCTGGGTGAACAAATTACAGGTGGGCAATTGACAAATAAAGGTTCAATACATATCAATGATGATTACTATGTGATTTAATCAGGGCATTACGACAAAGTACATAGACCGCTATCCAGCATGCATCTATGCCTAAATAATCCACCTTTAGGTTAGCATCCGCACCCCCCTATTAAGTTGTAAACAACAGATAATTGCATTAAGTATGGTGCGTAATGTAATCAACACAAATATCCTTAGACAAAGCATTGATGTTTTATCCCTAGTAGCAACATCACATCCACAACCTTAGAACCTATTGTCACGATCACAGATTCAATGGAGGCATGAACCCACTATCGAGCATAAATACTCCCTCTAGGAGTTACAAGTATCAACTTGGCCAGAGCCTCTACTAGCAACGGAGAGCATGCAAGAACATAAACAACACATATATGATTGATCAATCAACTTAACATAGTATTCTAGATTCATCGGATCCCACCAAACATAACATGTAGCATTACAAATAGATGATCTTGATCATGTTAGGCAGCTCACAAGATCTAAACAATGATAGCACAAGCGGAGAAGACAACCATCTAGCTACTGCTATGGACCCATAGTCCAAGGATGAACTACTCACGCATCAATCCGGAGGCGGGTATGATGATGTAGAGCCCCTCCGGTGATGATTCCCCACTCCGGCAGGGTGCCGGAGGCGATCTCCTGAATCCCTCGAGATGGGATTGGCGGCGGCGGCATCTCTGGAAGGTTTTCCGTATCGTGGCTCTCGGTACAGGGGTATTCGCGACGAAGGCTTTAAGTAGGCGGAAGGGCGGAGTCGGAAGGGTCACGGGGGGCCCACACACTAGGGCCGCGCGGCCCCCCCTAGGCCGCGCCGCCCTAGCGTGGCGGCGCCCCGTGGCCCCACTTCCTTTCCCTCGGTCTTTGGAAGCTTCGTGTAAAAATAGGACCCTGGGCGTTGATTTCGTCCAATTTTGAGAATATTTCCTTACTAGGATTTTTGAAACCAAAAACAGCAGAAAACAGCAACTGGCGCTTCGGCATCTTGTTAATAGGTTAATGCCGGAAAATGTATAATAATGCTGTAAAGTATGTATAAAACATTCAAGTATTGTCATAAAAGTAGCATGGAACATAAGAAATTATAGATACGTTTGAGACGTATCATGGGGACCCCGGACTAGCTGTCTGAAATACCCTGTTATGTATACCGTTCACGATCCCATGATCAGTGCGCCATGAACACATAACCGAACTGATATCAAATTACATCATCCTTTACAAAATGGAATAAGAAAATTACAATGAGGTAACATGACCAATCTTTACATAATAGCCTTGAAGGGCCTAATCTAATCATCAGAGTCGCGAAATCACTTCAATCAGCATAGAGCCCAAGTCATCTGCCATAACCCTACAGGCAACTCACTGGGAAGACGTTCCTAGCTCGCATAGACGTCGTCAACTCCTTCTTCATCCTTCAAAATCTTCCAAGTCTGGCCAAGTAAATAGCCAGGGATAAAGCCGTGAGTACATTGGAATTGTACTCGTAAACCATCAAGAAGGGTGCTAACAATGCTAACTAAAAGAGACAAGAGAGGAATAATAGTTTCTCTTGTGGATATAGCATGTGAAAGAGAATTAGTTTCTCTTGTGGGTATACCATGTGAAAGAGAATCAGTTTCTCTTGTGGATATAGCATGTGAAAGAGAGTCAGTTTCTCTTGTGGATATAGCATGTGAAAGAGAATCAGTTTCTCTTGTGGATATAGCATCCCACATCGTAGTTCAAGGGGACACTAAGAGGGTTATGTGACATCTCTGTATCTTTGTTGAAGAAGATACTTCAGAAGATATCCTATGACATCTCTATATCTTTGTTGAAGAAGATACTTCAAAAGAGTTCTACAACATAAAACACTAGGATGGGAGTGGCCCTTTTTATTTCCTTTCCGACCATCTTCACATGGTCATCAAATTTCCCGTACCTTCCTGGTATTCCGTAAACAACTTTCCCTTTTCTTTGTAAAGCCTTTCTAAAACAAAACTAGCCCCCGTTAAGGTTGGCCATTTCAACCCGTCCATGACCGCGGACGCGGCTATTCGAATAGATTTGACTCTGCAGAGTTTGCACACTTTCCCCACAACTATCTGGATACCTATCGTGTGGGCAGCATCCCCGCATAACAACATATGCCACGACGGATACCCGAACATAACCTTTCGCCCAATCGACTTAGCACGGGATCCATTAAATAAGAATTCCAACAATATAAATAAAATCCTTGTCCGAACCACTTTTTCTTCTTCTCCGAAATTGTTCGCATCTATCGCCGGAAAATAGAAAAGGAACACCATCAACACATTGCACCAACAAAACATTATTCAACAATCAACAATCAATAGCTAACCACTCTACTAAGGCTATAATATTAAGGACTTATAGATACTTCAAAGCAACTAAAAGAAAACCCATTTTATTTATCTAGTAAAGGTATGAGAGTATCATACTTAGCAATTGCCTCTCTCGGTTATCACCATGGCATTAACCAAATGTCCCCTGTTAGATAACATCATAAAGAGGACAAGTGCATTAGTTTGGCATAAAAAACATTCACATTATATTTTGAAATATTTTTGGAAAAGCGGGAAATCATCCTCTCTATTTTATAAAGCTTAAATAACACTACACAAGAATAGGAAGTAAATGATATGCCACACCATTTGAAAACTTAAGCCAAACAATAGAATTAAGGTTAAGTTGCAGAGGTTTTGTTTTGCAAGAATAAAACATTGGTTGACCAATTTTAATACAAAGAGGTGGTTAAAGTTTTTAAATAAACCAAAAAGTTTTGCTTCAACAATCAATGTCACACATACACATTATTAACAGTAACAAATATGCATGAACAGAGACTAAAAATATTTTTCCTAGATGGCCAGTACTAATACAAGACTAACCCAATTGGATTTCACCCAAAAAGGTTAATCCTACTAATTTAGGAATTTGTTTGAATCTGACTGTACAGAAAACAAGATCTATAAGCCTTAAATCATAGATAAATCCTAAAAATATGAGACCACTGGCATTTGAAAGATATTTAAATAGAGATGCAGACAAAATTGGATTTGGGTTTAAATTGTTTCTGAAACTCTCATAATTGAATTAACAAGGTTACTGCATGTCTTTACCTTTTGTTTTATCTCTGAATTTATAAACAGATAAAAGTTTGAAAGTTGTTTGAGGTGATTAAGAAAACATTCAGTAGTCCTACAAAATTGGAATCACTCAATTAGCTTCAAAGATGGATTTTTGGTGTTTTAAAAGTTAACAGCCATGTCTACAGAACACACAAAACAAGTTTAATTCACCTAAAATCGTGCATAAATCATAAAAATATGAGGTCAGTTGCATCTGAAAGTTATTGAAAAGATGGTTCTTACCCAATTTGTTTCATTCAAAGATTCATTCCCAAGCTCCTGGTTTAATTCGACAAAGTTAGATCTGACCAAATCTTGATCTGTGAACCATTTCAGTTTAAGGAGGTCACTCGAAGTGAAACCAACGCCAAAATGAAGGTATTGAAGAGGGCTTTCATCCACAGTTGAGTTTGCTCAAAAAGGTTTTGTAAAACAAAACAAATCTAACAAATAGTGATTCTGCATGTTTATAGAACTTTATTTACCTAGGAAAATCTGTAAAGAATTTGAGAATGATTGTAACACCCCAACTTTTGCAACCTAGTTTAGTTGTCCAGAGTGCAAAAATCAGGGGAAACAAAAACTTTTTTTTCTTCTAGTGTTGACATGTTTTGATTGCAATGTTTGTCTGCATTTATTTGTTGAGTGATGATTGCTAGTGCTAACTCAAGTATCTCAAACCACATCTTGAAGTCTCAAGAAAAACACTCATGCTATGGCCCCTCTTGTATTACTTTAATCTACTCTCTTCAAAAGTATTTGAACTTTTTGACACAACACAAAATCTCTTTTGTTTTGCCTTTTGACTCAAAGTATTAATTAAAAAGGTCTTGACAAAAATATTTTATTTAAACTGGCTATGGTCACTTAGATCATAGTATCACAATAGGGGTTTCTAAAAATTGTTGTTGACACACACTATTTGCCAAATGGCATATCCCTACTTTGTGTGACATTAAAATTTTATAAAAGATTTTGTATGCAGCTTTTATTTCCAAAAGTAAAAATGGAGTGATCCATATTTTTTGTTTTATTCGACTTTGGGTCATACTACTCTTCTAAAAACTCTCTCTCATCTCAAAGGTTTCAATTAAATTTTTTTATATATTTTAAATCAAATAAGAGCCATTGACAACAAAAATAATTAGAGGACTATTTGATCTGTGATCAAATATCATTGGCATTTTCTTTGCCACTAATATGTCTCATTTCTCTATAATTAACATCCCCATCTCATCTAGTCATGATCTTGTTAGATGATCATTTGGCCAAGAAATGATTAATCACCAATTGTATCTCAACCTCTCCAAGAGAATCCAACTCTATGTTAGAAAACACTCTTGGCCTAACCATCTTATATCTTGATCACCTTCTCTATTTCATCTTACCTAGATCCTAAAGAAGTGAGCCTAGCTCATTCGGTTAGGGAAGTGGATGTACAACCCAGCCACCCAGGTTCAAGTCCCCACGGACGCAGAATTGGGTTCTTATTATTAAAAAAAACCACTGTAGGGGCATCCCCTACCGTATTCCTATCAAAAAAAAGATCCTAATCTTAGAACCTTATCCTCAAGAAACCCAAAAAAATTTCGTCTATATAAAAAAAATCCTTCTATTGCCCTATGGTAATGCTCCCAATCTTCAAAATTTGAGTTTCCCTCCAATACATCTAAAACCCTATTCTTCTCTATTTTGACATCCAAAATATTTCTAGTTTTATGAAAAATGTTCATTTTATTTTCTCAAATAAAATAGGGAATGTGTGTGGTATTTTATATAACCTTATTTTCACCCAAAGATAATTCTATATATTTAGTTTCTTCGTTTTATTTTATTTTTTGACAAACAGACATGTTTATGATACTTATACCTTTTCTTCCTTTTTCTTGCTTATTTCCATTTTGAGAAAAATCTACTATGCATAGTAATGCAAGTGGAACATTTTGAACTCAAAATACTATCTTGTTGTTCTCAGACATTTTCAAAAAAAAAATTCAAGTTAATTTCCCATTTTGCATTTCTCACAGAAGGTGATCAAAACAAATCTAAATAAAGCCCAAACTTTAATAGTATCCTCTATACATAAAACACCCTCACTGATCCAACTTCTAGGATCATTGCTTCCACAAATAAAAAAATGGGAAATTATGCCATCATGACCTATTTTGTGACCAACATTTTTTCCCTCTCTCTCTATATATATCTAAATCCTTCTTAATCATTATCTAATCACCTAGGTGGCAAACCTTTATATGCATTAGCTCCTGATCGACTTGCACTACCCCTCGTGTGCATTGTCCTACACTTTTGTGATGGGCAAAGGAGAGGCCGGCTACGTACATGCCCTTGCATTTGATCATGCCTGTTTCTTAATCTCTCTTCTCACTTCTCTCTCTTATCCTTTCCCAAGCATGCTTGGCCTGTTCGGTCCCCTCCCTGTGATTCCTGGCACGTTGGCATGGTAAGAAATGGGAGAGAAGAGAGGAGGCCGGCCGATCCATCTCATGCTTGTCCACACTCGCATGGGCATCCCTCTCTTCACTCCCAGCCAAACCAGTAGCAGCCCTGCACCTGCACCATCCTTGCACGCCTGCAGACCTCTCTGTCCCCACTATCCAGCCCTAGTCCCTCCCTCTCTCTCGTGTCCCTTCTCACTCTCTCTGGCTGCCGTGGTGCCAACGATGGCACGTCTCGTTTTTGAAACAGAGACAAATGACCAAACCACCGCGCCACGAGCCTCCCATCTTCGACACTAATCGAACCCAGTCACTACCTAGCCTTTGTTCTGTTCCTCCTGGTCGTAACTGACCTGTTCTTGGATGCCGATGCAGCATCGAACACCTGGCGGGCACAAGTTCGTCGTCCTCCCTCCGAGTAGGCCGGCCCTCCTCTCGACCTGTCCTCTCGCCTCAGACCCCTCCTCGCCCCTATTAACTCTGGAGAAGCCCCCGCTTCCTTTCATGTCCCCTTTCTCCTGGCCGTGCTCGCCGCCCATGGCCACCAAACCGCGGATGCCACGTCGTGGCAGAGCGCGATCTGGCCTCTCTTAAGCCCGCGAGCCTGAGCCTCCTGCACTTCTCTAGGACTCTCTTCCTCTCATATCTCTTGCCTTTATCTCCCCGATGAGCAGAGGAGGAAGACCTGTTCGTCTCCCTCCTCGTCGTCAAAGAGGTCAAAGCCAAAGCTCCTCGTCATGGCCGTTCGTCGCAGACGTGGCCGTCGTCCTTCTCTCCTTTTTGTTTCACCCTCCTCCCCAAGTTGATACCAACCTTACATTCCCCCTTATTCCTTTCCAGGAGGTCGCCGGCGTCGTCAAGTTGCATCCTCGGCAACATTAACCGTGTGTCGCGGCCGTCGCTTTCTCCACTATCTATCGGTTCCTTCCTTCTTCTTTGAGGTCGTGTGAGGCCTGGCCGTCCCTCCATTTTTCCCTGCAGCTCGCTAGGTGGTTGCCATCATGGAGCCCTGGCACGGCTGCGTTGTTGTACCCGAAGCGGAGCACGACCTCGTACGCGCGCGTCACTGCCTGGGAGAGCCACCTCACGTCGCTATCACTGTGGGTGTTGCCGCCGGAGAAACGTTTATGGGGCATGGCGGTGATCCACCGCACCCTCTCCATCGCCCCGACCCCTCCGGTGAGCAAGCCTGGAAGTCGCAGCCCGTCGCCGTTACCATCGTCGCCCTGAACTCTGGCGTGCATGCAGCTTCTGCGAGTTTCCCTGCACGGCGGAGGCTCTTCCGCATCTCCAGCGACGATTCCGTTCATCCCCGACCCCTCCGGTGAGCACCCTGGACGTCACCGCTGCTGAGTCCGTCGCGGTTGTCGCCATCCTCGACGCGGTGCACAGTCGTGCTGGCGCCCTGGAGGCAGCACCCGCTCGCGCGCGACGCCGGCCGAGCCGTACCTAGCTCCGCCGAGTCTCCACGCCGCCCCTGCATCTCCGGCAAGCCCCAAGGTCAGCTTCTCCCCCTCTCTCCGTCGTTGAATCGTGACAGCCCCGCCGTCTGTCGTTCGTCGCAGAAGGAACAGGCCAGGATCGTTGGATCCTGATCCCTCGGCCGCATGCAGGCCCGGTGCATGCATGGCCAGCAGCCCGCTGGCACACGCATCGACGTGGCCAGCCTCGTCTCGGCAGTTTAAACTGCCGGCTCCCGCGCGTCCACGCCACAGCTGGGCTAGCCAGCGAGCCCAGCTGGGCCGTTCCCTCACTTCTGGCCCATTCCGTTTAAAGATTTAAACTCTAAACTTCCCTCCAGTAAGCAGACCTGTAGGTTTTCAAATTATGTAAATTCCTCGATGATCCAAATTTGACGATTCAAGTTGCTGTTAGCTCGTGAACAAATTATTTACCACAAACAAATGCATGCATGTGATGTTTGGGTGTAGATCTGTGTAGATAAATCTAGTACTAGAATGTTGCAGTATAGCCATATTAAATATTATGAGTTGTGTATAGACCCTTTTTGCATGAGGTCAATTATGCTGTGCTGTAGATGTGAGTAACTTTCTTTTGGCACTGGTCCCATTTGCAGAAGCTTGCTGGTTATTGTTTGGTTCACAAATCAAATATCAACCAGAGAGATATTCTGTGATTTTTAATTTGAAAACTACAAATGATTTTGGAGCAAACCAAAGGGCTACTGCAAACGAACGCAACCCGACTCCGGCAGTTGAATATATCATGTTAGAGTACTTTTGTGCAAAAGGAAATATTTTTAAGAGTGTTATTTTAATTCTGGGGATTTTTGTTGCCTGCCAAAACCCACCGGCGAGCAGTGGTTAAGCAACACGAAGAGCCGGGAGGCTTCCAAGACTGCAGGGGGCCCTGGTCCCTCGACGTCGTCCCGCAAATGTTCCGGCACACGTCCTGCGGTTGGCGTGCCACCTGACCTATACCTGGTCGGGAAGGTGTTGATTGCTTCGATTAGTTTCCTGCATGGCAGACACGTAAACATTAAATACGAGCCCGATCGGCTCTCAGGTTGCCCTGTGGATCGGCTCAAAGAGCCGATCGCCCCATGGTTCACGTCGGGTTAACGATGACATGCGGCTCCTGCTTGATCAATATAAAGCTACTACGACAGTTTAGGGTTTTCAGCGCATGATCGGAACATCCTACGCGTAGTTGAGCCTAATAGACACGAAAGATAATGGAAAACTAACCCTAAAAGAGGCCTAAAAACCAACATTAAGTTAATTCCCGGAACATCCCTCTTAGGACTAACAAACCATACCTTACGTACTACCGGATCGTCCAACCCGTTTGCAAGGCCTAACCATACAGATATTAAACCAATCCTTGAAGAATCAAGGAGCAACTATAACAGATTGGATCTACTAAACAATGAACAAGCAAGGTGCTGCCCTTACACCTAGATAGGTATAAGGGCAGCTAGATATCGAGGGACGGCATAGCTAAGCAAATATGCATCAGAAAAGCATCCATGCAAGCCCCAAAACATCTATGATAAATAATGCTACTCTCCATCAACAACGCTTCAGCACGAGCAACACAAGGTAAACGAATAAACGTATACTGCCTAGATCGCAAGATGTGATCTAGGCAGCATGATCTTACCGGAGAAAACCCTCGAAAGAAGGGGTGGCGATGCGTGATTTGTGTTTGTTGTGAACGTGATTGTCCTCCTTTTCCGATAACCCTAGATACATATTTATAGTCCAAGGGACTTTCTAATTAGCGTGCACCTAACCGTGCACGGGTTAAACTCTATCTTTTAATTCTAAACTAAGATGCGATCTACTATATTTACAGATACACGGGCAATCTAGCCCAAACTCTTCGTGCAAGGCCGCTTCAAAGACGCTCCACGCGTATATCCTTCAAGCCCATCTTCACTTAAGGCCCATCTCCTGATTTGGCCAAAATCCGGTGATAACACATTGTTATCACCAGAATTTGACCGAGTTAGAGGTGGGCCGCGATCAAGATGGACGTAAAGATTGTACATGGAAGAAATACGTGAATCGGCCTTGTATACCAAGTTGGGCTAAATTGCCCATGTATCTGTAACATATTAGATCGCATCTTAGTTTAGAAGTTTTACCCGTGCACGGTTTGGTGTACGCCCATTAGAAAGTCCCTGGACTATAAATATGTATCTAGGGTTTATGAAATAAACAACAACCAACGTTCAACACAAACCAATCTCGCATCGCCAACCCCTTCGTCTCAAGGGTTTCTCCGGTAAGCACCATGCTGCCTAGATCGCATCTTGCGATCTAGGCAGAGCTGCCCACGTTGTTCATGCGTTGCTCGTGTGAAGCCTTTTTGATGGCGAGCAACGTAGTTATCATAGATGTGTTAGGGTTAGCATTGTTCTTAGCATCATATGCTTTCGTAGTGCAACCCTTGCGCATCTAGCCGTCCTTGTACCTCATCATGGGTGCAGGGGCGGCACCCCGCTTGATCGTTATTTAGTAGATCTGATCTGTTACGATTGCTCCTTGATTTATCAAGGATTAGTTTAATATCTGCAATAGTTAGGCCTTACAAAGGGTTGGAGGATCCAGCGGCGTGTAGGGTGTAGTTTGCTGGCCCTAGACAGGATGTTCCGAGGATCAACCTCGTGTTGGTTTTTAGGCCTTGTCTAGGATTGGCTTACGATCACCGTGCGTGAGCGCGAGGCCCAATCGTGAGTAGGATGATCCGATTATGCGGTGAAAACCCCAAATCGTCGTGGATCTCATATGCTTTATCTTGATCAAGCAGGACCACCATATATTCGGCCACCTTGGACGAATCATGGGTGGATCGGCTCCATGAGCGATTCAGGATAACCTGAGAGCCGATCGAGGCTCGTATTTAACGTGTACGTGTGTGCCCTGCAGGAAACTAAGCGAGGCATCATCCACACCTTCTGACCAGGTATAGGTCAGGTGGCACGCCTGCAATTTGCATCGGCGCGCGACCAGGAGGCTTTGCGGGCCGTCGCTCGAGGGAGGGGCCAGCCGCAGCCCTAGTTGTTCCCGGCTCTACGGTGTTGACCATCATGCCCGCCGGTGGGTTTAACGTCAACACATTCTGGCACCCCGGTGGGACGATCTTCAACATCAACCACCTCGCCATCCACATCAGAGATGGCGGAAGAAACTCCGGTCACTTACGAGGAGCTCAATGGCGAGCTCAAGAAGAAATATGACGAGGTCAAAGCCTTCCTCGAACCCTCATCGGCTCTTTCCACAGGACCCGCTCCCATGGCATCGGATGGGGGTTCTCACCTGAAGCGCGCTTGATGGAGTGGACCTATCCACCCGTCGTCAGAAGAACGCACCAGGTGCTGCGTCGGGAGATCAACTTCATGGTGGCTCATTCGCTGCACCGCCATTCTGAGAGCCTGGTGAATACGTTGGAGCGCGTCGCTCTGCGCGTGATCCAGGAGATTATGAGCCATCAGTACTCTCCTTCAGGACCAGCTCTAGGGACTCACCAAGGAGAGGTGCCACTCCAGTCCCCGTCCACCGCGTTGCGGCAGCGCCGCCCGCCGAACTCATCGGCCTACGTCGTCTACAAGATTGGTGGTGACCCCGGTGACTACCAATTTCTACATGACGCGCCAAGGAGATCCCGCACGGATACGCATGCGCATACGTGCCGGCGCAGCACTGGGCGCTCTCGAGCCAGGTTGCAACAGCGGGGACTTCCGGAACAACAGGAGGAACGTCGGAGGCAGACCCCGAGAAGCGACGTGGCTAAATACGCTACCCCGACAAAACTCCGAGCCCAGCTCCTGCAGTTGGCTCAGAACCGGAAAAACAAGCATGGCTGGTTAAGTACGCCACTCCGGCGAATCTTCAAGGTTCGGCACCTTCGGCCATCACCGCGGATCAGATTTGTACGATTCTGAAAGATCAGTTCGGCATGATGCCGAAAAGGAAGATGGTCGGCTATACCAAGCCGTACCCCAACGAGTACGAATTGATCCCGCTACTACCCAAATATCGGCTCCCGGACTTCACAAAGTTCAGCGGATCAGATGGTTCCAGCTCCATCGAGCATGTGAGCCGATATTTGGCACAGCTGGGCATGATCTCAGCGTGACGAGCTGCGTGTGAGGTACTTCTCAGTCCCTCACAGGATCGGCTTTCGGTTGGTACACATCGCTGCCACCGAACTCCAGTCCAGGAAGCAGTTGGAGGAACGGTTCCATGAGCAATATCACTCGGAGGCTTCCGAGGCTGGCATTGCCGATTTGGCACAAGTACGACGAAGCGGAAACAGTGTCGGAATACATCCAGCGCTTCAGGACTTAGGAACCGATGCTATTCGGTTCACGAAAAAGAAGTCGAGTTGGCGGTGGTGGGTCTATCATCATCGATCAAGGACGTGGCCTCCCAAGCGGACTACCCTTCATTAGCACACATGGTGCAGAAGCTGTCAGCGTATGAGCGCCACCCAGATGTCTACAGGACAAGTTCAAGCGCGTGGTTACCATGGTTGACGCAGCGAAGATGAAGGTGCTACGGGAGAACAAGAGGTCGCGGTGGCTGAGTGGACTCGAGCGGCAGGACCGTAACCTGCAAATGGGTAAAGCCACCAGGGCCTCCAAGAGGGTTCGACTTCGACGTGACGAAAACCGAGCAGATTTTCGATCTCTTACTCGCGGAGAAGCATATAAAGATACCCGAAGGCCACAAGGTCCCCACGGTGCAAGAGCTGAACGGAAAGCCATACGCAAGTGGCATAACACGTTCACCCACACCACTAACGACTGCGGGGTGGCGTCGCAGATCCAAATGGCGATAGAAAATGGGCGACTAATTTTTAACCGACGCCATGAAGGTCGACACACACCCCTTCCCCGCCGTCAATATGGTGGAGTTTACCCACCTCGGAGGGTGCCAGCCAGATTTCTCAGCCAACATCAACATGGTGGAGCTTGGACACCCCTCTGAGAAGGGCGGGGATGAGGGCAGCTGCTCTCATAGCAAAGACACAGAGGAGGCCGCTCCATGCGATCGGCTCCGTCAAGATGGCAAGCGCTACGTCACAGAGGGAGAAGTGAAGAACATAAGATATCAACGACCCCTCTCTGATCACCTCCTCAACAAGTATGTGAGTCGGTATGACCAACGCCGGCGACACGGCGATGATGAAGATCGTCTGGCCAGAAACGACAGAAGGCATCGTCGGCATAATCACGATGAGGAGCGACAGGAGCGCCACGCCAGGGAGCAAGACGACACGGGCAGGCATTGGGACTGCCCCTTCTTGATTGCTGGGATTCAGGAATGAGCCGATTACCAACAATCGGCAACTGCCCAGAATGCAACCGAAAAAGAAGGAGGCAGCCAACGTGTCCGTGTTCGAGCGCTTAGGGCCTCTCCCACCACAAAGCGACGTGCTGAGACCCCTCGGTTGGAAGATCTCGAAGATTCGGAAGACGAGGGGGAAGAAGAAGAGGTACCACCGTCCAAGGTGGTGCCCGATGGTCTCAGCCATTCACAAAGCGCAGGGTTCAGCGATTGCGCGGTCGGAGGAAGCGAAAGGTTATACTTGCATACGCTGAGGAAGGCACGACCCGATCGGCTGCGAAAGTCCGAGGACCCTGGATGAGGAGGGACTGCCGCAAAGAAAAGAGTGGCGCCAAGCAAAGGAAAGCCGATGATGAAACATCGGCTGGCACAAACATGGTACTCGTTCGTCCGGCGAAGTATAGAGCTCCACGATTACACGATGCACTCGAGGTGGACAACAGCAAGCGCACCAACGTGATAAAGTCAGAGATTGGGCTGGTTTTATCTACCGGCCTGGGCGAGTAGCAAGACTACGTCAATAAGCAAACGTGGCGAGGCTGATCCTTGCGATCGGCCCTCCGAAATTGATGAAGGGACATTACAAAACCTTCACCGAGCAAGAAACATGGAGGCCGATTCCAGCAATCGGCCAAAATTATCCTCACCATCTATTTTGCCTGGGATCAACGTTTGACCCAACAGGGACTACCTGAAGAGCCGATACCATCAATTCTCTTGACAGAATCGGCTCGGGGGGGCACCTAGGTGGATAATACTATCAAGTATGGGGGCCGATACACAAATCGGCCTAAAAAAATTTAAATTTTTTACAGCCGATGCAAGGGCATCGACTTTAGAATTGAGAAGTAGCCGATGCGCGGCCATCGATTCAAGAGGAATAACTGTTACGATCAGAGGGTCAATGGAGCACGAAGGGGGATTTTAATGGAAGAACTCCTCAATGGAGTAATTTAAGGGCTCAGATCCTCTCTTCAAGAGCAGCCTGGACGTGCAGGTCAGGTCGAGGATGGATCGCAGTAGATCCGCCAAAGGAAAGGAGCCGATCGACCAGCGGGGCGCTAGGAGCGGACTGAAGAAACTCGGGGGCAGCTCACCTTGAAGGCTCTCTGCTCTGGGAAGCCGATTTATGTGCAAATCGGCTGGCTCTGCACGATCAAGCCCAGGCTAATTCAGCTAATTTACGCGTCCTCGTTTCTGTTTTTGCCTTGGCTAAGACTCGGCGACAGGCCTGGTAGATGTTCTATTGAGGAGCCGATTGGGGTACCATCGGCTGATCTTTCGTCGCAACCTTCTTCGCAAAATGAGGAGCGCTCGCTGAAAGGGATTGCTGAAACCGGTAGGGGGAATTTTAAGGGCTCTCCTGAAGATCCCACAGTATCTACCGGAAAGAGAATCCTCAGTTGAAGGATGGAAGGGTAAAGGTCGAAGGACCAATGCGTTGCTGTCGGCTCGTTACGCATTGGCAAAGGGGACGAATCGGCAAAATCAGATTGGGGAAAATTCTTTATTTAGAGATTTCTTACATAGAAGAGCTGATTGACCTCAGAAGGGAGTACTAAGGGGGTACATTGCCCCGTCTACTTCTACGGATCCTATGCTAAGGGCCCTATCTACGGGCCATTGCTGCCCTCGTCGTCGCCGTCATCACCGCTGTCAGCGCTGCTCCCCGCCGCTCGTCGTCGCTGCTCCAGGCCGCCGGCAGGACCTTCATTGTCCTCATCTTCCTCGTCGTCGTCGTCGTCGCTGTCGAAGTCACTCAGATTCCCCGGCCAGGGGCAATGGCGCTTGGCCGGCCGTCAGAAGGTCGTCGTCGTCGTCCTCCTCTTCCTCCTCCTTCACCTCCTCGGAGGTGGCCCCATCCCAGGGGAAGCGATCATCCTCGCTTTCTTCCACCGCTTCCCTGTCGACGAGGAAGTGGAGATCGCTCTCCCCATCAGTCAGGGACTTGTCGTCCTCTGACCAGATGGAAAAATCGTGGCTGGGCTCATTCCCGGCCTCGATGGCGCGGCGAGTGTTGGCCGCCTGGACCACCGCTGGGTTCCACTCTGGCGTCGGCTCGCGGGAAGAGGAGGACTCGATGGGAAAGCCCGATGAGGCGGAGGAAGAATAGGACATGGTGGCGCAGGAGGGCTTTTGGAGTGCTAATGCGAAGGAGATGCAGGAATAAACTGTGCGGAGCGGTTAAATAAAAGGGGATATAGTGGAAGTTTAATGCCACAGCAGTTTCCGAGGAGGTGGTGCCTAAAAAAAAAAACTGCCAGGTCACGTGGAGAAGTTGAGAAGGCAGGGCATCATGATGACGGATACTGCAACGGTTCTGCCACGACACGACCCGACGAAGGAAGAGCATAATGATTTTGGAAATGTCATTTCCAAAACCAGGTGGGCATGTGTTATCACCAGAATTTGACCGAGTTAGAGGTGGGCCGCGATCAAGATGGACGTAAAGATTGTACATGGAAGAAATACGTGAATCGGCCTTGTATACCAAGTTGGGCTAAATTGCCCATGTATCTGTAACATATTAGATCGCATCTTAGTTTAGAAGTTAGAGTTTTACCCGTGCACGGTTTGGTGTACGCCCATATTAGAAAGTCCCCTGGACTATAAATATGTATCTAGGGTTTATGAAATAAACAACAACCAACGTTCAACACAAACCAATCTCGGCGCATCGCCAACCCCTTCGTCTCAAGGGTTTCTCCGGTAAGCACCATGCTACCTAGATCGCATCTTGCGATCTAGCAGCACGAGCCTGCCCCACGTTCATGCGTTGCTCGTGCTGAAGCCTTTTGATGGCGAGCAACGTAGTTATCATAGATGTGTTAGGGTTAGCATTGTTCTTAGCATCATATGCTTTCGTAGTGCAACCCTTGCGCATCTAGCCGTCCTTGTACCTCATCATGGGTGCAGGGCGGCACCCCGCTTGATCGTTATTTAGTAGATCTGATCCGTTACGATTGCTCCTTGATTTATCAAGGATTAGTTTAATATCTGCAATAGTTAGGCCTTACAAAGGGTTGGAGGATCCAGCGGCGTGTAGGGTGTAGTTTGCTGGCCCTAGACAGGATGTTCCGAGGATCAACCTCGTGTTGGTTTTTAGGCCTTGTCTAGGATTGGCTTACGATCACCGTGCGCGCGAGGCCCAATCGTGAGTAGGATGATCCGATTATGCGGTGAAAACCCCAAATCGTCGTGGATCTCATATGCTTTATCTTGATCAAGCAGGACCACCATATATTCGGCCACCTTGGACGAATCATGGGTGGATCGGCTCCATGAGCCGATTCATAGGATAACTGAGAGCCGATCGAGGCTCGTATTTAACGCGTACGTGTGTGCCCTGCAGGAAACTAAGCGAGGCATCATCCACACCTTCCTGACCAGGTATAGGTCAGGTGGCACGCCCTGCAATTTGCATCGGCGCGCGACCAGGAGGCTTTGCGGGCCGTCGCTCTGAGGGACTGGGGCCAGCCGCAACCCTAGTTGTTCCCGGCTCTACGGTGTTGACCAGTCACTGCCCGCCGGTGGGTTTCTGACGTCAACAAACATGCCCCCTGGTTTTGGCAATGATAATTTCAAAACCACTCTGTTTTTCCTTCGAAGGGTCATGTCATGGCAGAGCAGAACCGTTGCAGTATTCTTCATCATGATGCCTTGCCTTCTCAACTTCTCTGCACGATTTGACAGTTTTGGCACCACATCGTCGAAAACTGCTCGAGCATGAAATCTCCACTATATCTCCTTTTATTTAACCGCATCGAACAGTTCACCTCTTCATCCCCCTGCTCCGAACTATCCGTCGGCCAAAAAACCCTCTCCCTCTGTAGCCATGTCTTCCTCTTCCTCCTCCACTTCATCAGCTCTCTCCTCCCAATCCTCTTCCTCGAGAACTGGAGCCGGAGGTCAATCAGATGGCCATCTATGAGGCTCTCGCTCCCGAGTATTGGGACGCGAGAGAATGGGACTTCGCCATCGAGTCGGAGGACGACGAGCCCCGCACCGTCGGGAAGAAGACCTCCGGTTCCTCGTCGATGGGGAGCTGGAAGCGGCATGCGAGGACGACCTCCTCTCATGGGAGGCGGATCTCTCCTCCGACGAGGAAGAAGAAGAAGAGGCGGAGGAGTCTGAGGAGGAAGACTCCTCCTCCGCCGGGTACCCGCCGGCCAAGCGCCTCCGAGGCTGGGCACGGTCGGATGACGATGACGACGAGGAGGATGAAGACGCGCGGCGGCTTCATCAGCGCGACGAAGAGCCCGCCGTAGCAGCGCCGACGGCGGCGATGACGAGGCAGTGACGGCCCTTAGATTAGGGAGTAGTATAGGGCTAGTAGTGCATTAGGCACTCAGATGACCCCTTTGAGAGCAATTAGCTCTTCGTTGTAAAATCCCCTTTGAATCAATGAAAATGTTCTTCCAATTTAACCTCCAATCATTCGATTTCATATCTCTTCATCTTCCGATTGTCAAAGGTGGTCAACGCCCCAAGAGCCGATAGCATCGTATCAGCTTTTTATCATCAGACGCCCATAAAGCCAATCTGATAACCAACTAGACAGGTTCAAGCAATCAATCCTCAGATTTAGACAATAACTTGATACCTGACCACGATGCTTTGTACCTCTAAAGTCGATGACTGCGCATCGGCTGTATTTATTCTAAAGTTGATGTCTGTGCATCGGCTGTTTCCCAAAAATTTTAAAATTTTTTACTGGCCGATTTCGTGTATCGGCCTCCATATCTTACTGCTCATCATCCCACATGCTTGGGAAGTATTTCTTGAGATGCTGGCCATTGACAGCCACTGGGAACTTCACACCATCCAACTGCTCGAGCATGTATGCATTACCCTTTAAAACTTGGTCGACTTTGTACGGGCCATGCCAATTTGGAGACCATTTACCATACATTTTATCCTTAGTCCCCAACGGCAATACAGCTTCCCATACCAGATCACCGACCTGGAACTCCTTTGGCTTCACTTTCTTATTATATGCGCGAGCCACCTTGGCTTTATTCTCCTTGATTTTCTCAAGTGACCAAAGTCTAAGTTCCGTTGCATCCTCAATACTGTCACTCATCAGGGCTGCATATTGTTCAGTGCTTAGATCATTCTGAAATGTAACCCTTCTCGACCCAGCCTTGATTTCCCAGGGTAACACAGCTTCTTGTCCATAGACCAGATGGTATGGCGAGGTTTTATTGCTCCATGACACGACATGCGATAAGCCCACAAAGCTTCTGACAATACCTCGTGCCAACGTCTAGGATGCTCGTCGATCTTCCTCTTAATCAGCTTGATCAAACTTTTGTTGGACGCTTCAGCCTGTCCATTTGCTTGAGCATAGTATGGGGACGATCGGATCGACTTGATTCCCATATCCTCGCAGAATTTTCTAAACTCCTTAGAAACGAAAACCGAACCTCCATCGGTCGTGATAGTCTGGGGAATTCCGAATCTGTGAATAACATGCTCCCTCACAAAATCGACAACATCTGACGCGTTCACTGCCTTCATAGGGACGTCCTCTACCCATTTAGTAAAATAATCTGTAATGGCCAGAACCCATACATGACCTTTGCTCGACGGAGGATGTATCTTGCCGATCATATCCATGCCCCACCCTCGGAATGGCCACGGCTTGATGATAGGATTCATTGCTGATGCAGGCACCATCCGAATGCTTCCAAACTTCTGACATGCTTGACACCCTTTATAGTATTGGAAACAATCTTCAAGCATAGTGGGCCAATAAAATCCCGATCGCCTGATCAGCCACTTCATCTTATGAGCCGATTGGTGAGTTCCACAGGCACCCTCATGTACCTCATGCAAGAGCCGATTGGACTCGGCTGGTCCCAAACACTTGAGAAGTAACCCTTCCAAGGTCCTGTAAAACATATCATCACAAATCTGGACGTACTTCATGGCCCTGTATCTTATCCGTTTAGGTGCCCCCCGAGCCGGATCTTTCAAGTGATTGAAGATATCGGCTTTCCAGCCAACTATAAGCCTGTCGGACAACTCACCATGCTGAATAGCACAGCAACTAGCAAGTGTGGTGAGAATGATTTTGGTCGATTGCTGGAATCGGCCTCCCTTGCAGTTGTGACTCTTCTAGTTCATCAGCTGATGTAAACCCATACCCCAGCTTTCCATCGCCTGCTAAATCAATGTTGGACACAGGCAGAAGGCATGTTGAGGCTAATTTTGGGTCGATTGCTAGAATCGGCCTCCTTCTTCATTGCAATGCTTAATGAGGTTTTACAACTTCTTGGTTCTCTGCTATAGCTACGTGGCATGCTTGAGGTGAGATCCTTGCTTTTTATTTTTTTGGGCCGATCGCAGGGATCGGCCACGTACGTCCATAGACTCGGATCTTGCTACTCAGGCCAGTGGATAAGACCAGCCTCACCCCGTTTTTGAAGCTTCGATGCGCTCACAGCCGTCCAGATTAATTCCGGAGAGCGGCTCTTGGTCGTTTGCTTCCCAGATGTTCATGGCGGCCAAAGACATTTCGATCGAATCATCTGCATGAACAACCTCCACTTCATCTCCATCCCATTGTATGATGCACTGATGCATTGTGGATGGAATGCAACAATTAGCGTGGATCCAATCCCTTCCTAGGGACATCGTAAGTACTTTTGTCGACGATGAAGAACGACGTAGGGATGGTTTTTCGGCCGACGTTAAGTCTACGTTCAGGACACCTTTGGCTTCTGACGCTTGGCCGTTGAAATCGCTTAGCGTGACGTTGGTCTTGATCAGATCTTCATTGGATCGTCCCAAACATCGTAACATGGAGTACGGCATTATGTTGACTGCTGCTCCCGTGTCAACCAGCATCTTGCTGATAGGCTGCCCATTGATATAACCTTTCAAGTATAGGGCTTTCAGATGCCCTGTAGCTCCTCTCTCGTGGCTTCTCAAAGATGACTGGCCGCGGGCCGCAATCAAACTGTGCCACTGACACTTCCTCGTCTCTTGGAGCACAAAACTCGACGGGAGAATGAACACCATGTTTGTATCAGCCGATGCCTCTGCATCGGCTTTTGCTTGGGTCGCCACACTTTCTTTGGTGGGCGAGTCTCCATCTCCAATGTTTGCTGAATTTTCACGGCCAGGTCGGGCCGTGCTTTCCTCAACGTGTACAGGTACTACGCCTCGGCTTCCTCCAAGTTACGTAGCCGTTGCACTCTGCGCTTTTGGGAGTGGCTGAGTCCATCAGGGCACCACCTTGGTCGGTGATATGTATCTTCTTCCTCTGACTCCTCGAAGTCTTCATCTTGAGATGGCTCAGCTCGTTTGTTCTGAGGTGGGAGAGGTCCTAGACGCTTGAACACTGAAACTTCATTTGTTCCCTTCCTCTTCTGTCTACATTCTGGGCAGTTCTCGATTGTAGGCAATCGGCTCATTCCTGAGTCCCAGCAGTGTTTGAAGAAAGGGCAGTTCCAATGCCTATCCATGTCCTCTTG
Source organism: Lolium multiflorum (assembly GCA_030979885.1). Classification (NCBI taxonomy): domain Eukaryota; kingdom Viridiplantae; phylum Streptophyta; class Magnoliopsida; order Poales; family Poaceae; genus Lolium; species Lolium multiflorum. The sequence goes on along the minus strand of CM061748.1, from coordinate 137,118,043 downwards.
CTCTCTTGATCTCCCTCTAGCATGACGCTCATACCCTTCATTGTTTCTATCATATCGACGGTATATCCTGTCATCTGCATCAGACCGACGATATCTATCATCGTCTACGTCGTAGCGCCGACGTCGGTCATACTGCTGCTCATACTTGTTAAGGAGGTGTGCGGAGAGTGGTCGTTGATACCGCACGCTTCTCACTTCTTCCTCAGTCAAATACCGTCTGTCATCATATTGGGGCCGGTCGCGTGGATCGGCCTCCTCTTCATCTTTGCCACGGGAGTGACTGCTTTCAGCTTTATCCTTGCTATGGCGATGCAAGCCCTGCCATGTTGATCCCAAAAGAGAAACCTGGCTCGCGTCTTATGCAATGGCGAGATCCACCATGTTGACGTCGGGAAACGGATGCGTGTCGACTCTCATGGCAAACTGACCGAAGAGTAATCGGCCTTGTTCTATCGCCATTTGAATCTGTCCGCGCAAGACTTTGCAGTCATTGGTGGCATGAGTGAACGTGTGATGCCATTTGCGGTATGGCCTGCCGTTCATCTCTTGTAACGTGGGGATTTTGTGGCCTTCGGGTAACTTCAGCTGTTTTTCCTTCAGCAGTAAATAAAAAATTTGCTCCGTTTTGCTTAAATCAAAGTCAAACCCTTTTGCAGGCCCTGGTTGTTTCACCCATTTGTAGGACACGGGTTTTGCCCCCCGAGTCCATTCAGCTACAGCGACTTCCGATCTCCTGCAGAATCTTCATCTTCTTCGGTATCGATCAGGGCGACGCACTTGAACTTGTCCTGGTACAATTCTGGGTGGCGCTGCTCATACGATGTCAATTTCTGAACCATATGCGCCAGTGAATTGTAGTCTGCTTGGAAGGTCACATCTTTGAGCGGCGCTGACACGCTATCGCCGCTCGCCTTCCTTCGGATAAACGGACCGAATAACATCGGTTCTGACGGTCCTGAAGCGCTGAATGTATTCAGACACCGTCTCTCCTCGCCTCTGCCGAACCTGTGTCAGATCGGCAATGCCAGCTTTAGTAGCTTCTGAATGATACTGTATGTGAAACTGCTCTTTCAGCTGCTTCCACGTTCGAACCGAATCTGGTGGCAACGAGGTGTACCACCCAAAGGCCGGACCCGTGAGAGATTGTGAAAAGAACCTCACACGTAGCTCGTCTGAAGCTGAGACCATGCCCAACTGTGCCAAATATCGGCTCACGTGCTCAATTGAGCTGGTTCCTTTGATCCACTGAATTTTGTGAAGTCAGGGAGCGGATACTTAGGCGGTAGTGGGATTAGGTCATACTCGTTGGGATACGGCTTGGAATAGCCGATCATTCTCTTCTTTGGCAGGATGCCGAACTGATCTCTCAAGATTGCAGTGATCTGATCCACCGTAGGAGCTGCAGAGGTTGAGCGTTCATGACTTGTTCCGGTGGCATATTTAGCTAGCCACGCTGTTTCTCAGCATCTGCTCCAGAACTGCCTCCTGCTGTGGCAATCCCTCCAGCCGTGGCAGTCCCTCCTGCTGTAATCTGATTCGCCCGTTGTTGCAGTCCGGCACGTACGTGCACACGTATCCATGTGGAATCTCCTTGGGCGGCTCATACAGGAATTGGTAATCGCCAGGATCACCTCCAACCTTGTAGACGACGTACGCCGGTGAACCTTGTTGCTGTGGAGCTGCCATCGTGTACAGCAGTGGTGGCCTAGTGTAGAACGGTATTACTCCCTGATAAGTTCCTAAAGTAGGTCCTGACGGAGAATACTAATGCTTCATGAATTCTTGAACCACATTAAGCGCAACACGCTCCAGAGTGTTTACCAGGCTCTCAGAATGCCGATGTAGAGAATGAGCAACGACATAGTTAATTTCCTGTCGCAGGCTCTGGTACGTTCCTCCGAAGGGAGAGATAGATCTAGTCCCTCTAACGCGCCTTCGGGTTGGAACCCTTTGAACTTAATGCCGTGCGAACGGGTCTTCTCAAAAGAGCCGATGAGATCGGCCGAAGGTGGCCTCGAGATCATCATATTTCTTCTTGTGCTCGCAGGCAGATCTTCGTACTTGATCGGTTCTTCCGCCATCTCGGATGTTGACGTGGTTGTTGCAGATTGTCCCACCGGGCGTGCAAGAATGTGTTGCCTACCAAACCCACCGGCGAGCAGTGGTTAAGCAACACGAAGAGCCGGGAGGCTTCCAAGACTGCAGGGGGCCTGGTCCCTCGATGTCGTCCCGCAAATGTTCCGGCACACGTCCCGGCGGTTGCAAGGGCGTGCCACCTGACCTATACCTGGTCAGGAAGGTGTTGGATTGCTTCGATTAGTTTCCTGCATGGCAGACACGTAAACATTAAATACGAGCCCGATCGGCTCTCGGTTGCCCTGTGGATCGGCTCAAAGAGCCGATCGCCCCATGGTTCACGTCGGGTTAACGATGACATGGGGCTCCTGCTTGATCAATATAAAGCTAAACCAATCTACGACAGTTTAGGGTTTTCACCGCATGATCGGGACATCCTACGCGTAGTTGAGCCTAATAGACACGAAAGATAATGGAAAACTAACCCTAAAATAGGCCTAAAAACCAACATTAAGTTAATTCCCGGAACATCCCTCTTAGGACTAACAAACCGTACCTTACGTACTACCGGATCGTCCAACCCGTTTGCAAGACCTAACCATACAGATATTAAACCAATCCTTGAAGAATCAAGGAGCAACTATAACATATTGGATCTACTAAACAATGAACAAGCAAGGTGCTGCCCTTACACCTAGATAGGTATAAGGGCAGCTAGATATCGAGGGATGGCATAGCTAAGCAAATATGCATCAGAAAAGCATCCATGCAAGCCCCAAAACATCTATGATAAATAGTGCTACTCGCCATCAACAACGCTTCAGCATGAGCAACACAAGGTAAACGAATAAACGTATACTGCCTAGATCGCAAGATGCGATCTAGGCATGATGCTTACCCGGAGAAAACCCTCGAAAGAAGGGGTGGCGATGCGCCTGATTTGTGTTTGTTGTGAACTTGATTGTCCTCCTTTTCCGATAACCCTAGATACATATTTATAGTCCAAGGGACTTTCTAATTCGGGCGTGCACCTAACCGTGCACGGGTTAAACTCTATCTTTTAATTCTAAACTAAGATGCGATCTATTATATTTACAGATACACGGGCAATCTAGCCCAAACTCTTCGTGCAAGGCCGCTTCAAAGACGCTCCACGCGTATATCCTTCAAGCCCATTTTCACTTACGGCCCATCTCCTGATTTGGCCAAAATCCGGTGATAACAATTTTATTACTGAAACAGTATACCTTTTCAGTATTCGATTTTTGTAAATTGTTTTACAAATCAGAAAAATGCCAAACCAGTGGGGTTGGATCACATTTAACATTAGCTATCCAGGGGTATGATTGTTTTTGGTTGGTGATGCTCTGATACTGGTGTGCCTAGCTATTTGTGTGCTCTGGTTTCTGTATCATTTAAATTTTCTAAATTAATTAAAAAATTATTTGCAAGTAATTCTTGTGCAAGTGTGTTATACATTTTTTTAGCTTTCAGTAGGTATGCTGCATGCATTTTTGTGACTTACAGAAAGATTTAGGCCATTTAAATGGTTCCTAAGTCATTCCTGGTTTTATAAAAATCATAACTTTTGTTTAATAATAAATTAGTGAATCCAGTTCTAGTAGCTTGTTATTGCGAACCTTTACATACTGTGATTTTACCAAATTTTTGTGTGAACTATTCTAGAATGGTTTGTTGATTTGGTGTGTTGCTTGTTTCTTTTTATTTTGCGACGCTAGATTCGAACGCCGTCGGGAATAAAGGAGGAGGTGAATTTGGAGGATTTGAGGAAGAAGACCACGGACACTTTGCTGATCAAGGCAAGCCACCTCTTGATGCATCTCTGATCCTATATATCTTATTCTTGCATTATTACAGGTTTTATAAAAGTGCATGTTTTCTATTTATTTTGTCGGTGGTTAATGCCACCCAGAGCTTTATTAATCCACCCTTAGGGTGCAGCCCTCGTTGGCACCTACTGACCACATCTCTATTTTTGATATGGTGCTTATCACCTTGTTATCCTTGTCGCCATTTTTTGAAGAAGAATTGGACTATAGGTTGGGAGTCCTGAAAAAAAGGATTATGAAAATGTTTTCCTGAAACGAAGTTTTCAAAAAACCTTGGAATGGGGTAGCCCTGCCCAAGTGTGGTTTTGATTAATTGTTTTTGAGCAGAAAGGACTTGCGGGAAGCAAGAGAAGTGAAGAAAATTGTTTTTGAAAAACCTTTTGTTGACTGAGTACATCACCGGACCTAGCCAGTACAACCACATTACCCTTTAGTGGGACGGGGCGTAGTGTAGTAGTTTGTCTCGCCTTACTTTGGGTCCTGCAAATGTAAGGGGTAGTCCGAGCATGGACACCTATCGACCGTGGCCTTCCCGACGAACTGGGAACGCCTTTCCATTGCGTATCGATGGCAGGGGTACAACCTATGAGCTCCCATTGAATAATGCTCCGCAGTTGGTCGCGGCATTCCGGAGGTCGAGCTGGTCGGGTAATTTGCTACTCCCAGGTAAACGACCCCTCGGACTCTGGTGTCGGGAGGTACAACTCTGGGCGGCATTTCTTAGGCTAAGGCGAGCAGACGAAAAACTACGATCGGGTATTTGTCGTGGCATATGTTGTTATGCAGGGATGATGCGCACACGATAAGTATTCGGATCTTGTGGGGAAAGTGTACAACCTCTGCAGAGTTTAAATCTATTCGAATAGCCGTGTTCGCGGCAATGGACGTGGGAAAGGAAGTGTTGAGTATCAAAATGAGTTTTTGATTTTATAAAAGTGTTTTCTCAAATATGGTTTTGGGAAAGTGACGCCAGTGGGACTGGTGGAAAGGTACCTGCGAGGTACGGTGGAAAGTTGGAAAGGTGATGGCCATATGAGATTTCCGGAAAGGAAATGGGTCATCCTTACCTATTAGTCTTCAAATAAACTTGTTTTCAAAAAGGTTTTCAACAAAGATATACAGATTTCATACTCTCGAGAGAACCAATCTCTCGCTCCTTGTCGCCCTAGATAGTGCCTGCTCCTTGCTACTGCCAAATATGCATATCCTTTACTTCTCTCTAAGGTGGTTTGCGAGTACAATTCATAATGTACTCATGACTTTGTCCCTGGCTATTTACTTAGCCAGACTTGGTGGAATCCGACAGATGAAGAAGGAGTCAACGACGTCTGTGCGAGCTAGGAACGTCTTCCCAGTCAGATGCCTGTAGGGTTATGGCATGACTTGGGCCATGCGAACGCTTTTGTCTGAAGTATTTCGCTGTGTGGTTAATGATATCCTGCCATTATGGCTCTTATGTAAGTATTGGTCATGTGACCGTTGTAATCTTTTTATTCGGTACTGTAATGGATGTTGTATTTGATACCAGTTCAGTTATGCCTTCACGACACACTGATCATGGGATCGTGAATGTGTATGTATAACGGGTGTTTCAGAAAGCTAGTCCGGGGCCCCACAGAGCTGGTATCAGAGCCATCCTGATTGTAGGAGAACTTAGTTAGCATGGACGTTAGTTAGGAATATAGTATTTTGGGTAAAACTATTTATGAACTAAAGTTTTCTAAGTAGATGGAAGCCTAGCTTCAACTTTCTTGTCCTTTCAAAACTTCTCATTCTTACCTCGCTCTTTGATTTATAAAGACTTTGAAAACTTATGATTCTGCTATCTCATCCTCTTCCAAACCAACATATTGGACGATGTCCCCAACTCAGACTCGGAGACTCGAAGTCGAAGATGGATCAACTCTTCAGGAAATCTCAAGTATCTCCGACTGCAACTATTGAAGATTGGATGCCGACTTAGTAGTACGCGTATAGCGATAATAAGATCATGTCTTTGGTTGTCACCAAAGTCAAGGAGCTGACCTTGTTCCTCCGTGGACCTACACCTTTGCAGTCGTCAAGGATCAAATCCTCAGTTTCTTGACTAGTAATTTTTAGGCTCATCACGAGAAGTTGTTATCTATAGAGCTCTTCAGCAATTAACCCTCCGAATTGAGACCAGAAGATCCTATGCAGCTTTGCCCCCGACTCAACATCGACGGCTCAACATCAAGTCTACTTCACCACCAACTGCTACCAGAATCACTGTTGAAGTCAATATCAGCAAATGAAGACATTTGAACCTCTAACCAACCCAAGCATATAGGATGGATAGGACAAACTCAATTGCTTCGATTGAGCTACCCCTGCGTACTAGGTATCCTTAGGTACTTGAAATACCTCGTGTGGTTTTCATGATTGCTTGTGGTGTTGTGAATTTGCTGCTTGAGTGCTTGTGATTGCTTGTTGTGTGTATGCTTGATCTAGCCTCTCATCCTGAAAAACCCTATTTGTGTGATAACCCAGTCTAGGAAACCTACCCTAAGATATTTTCCTCGCATCTGGTCGAAATTCTAGTAGAAATTCTAACCGTTAGTTTACAAAGTTAACGGGAAACTCTAACTTGGGTAGCAACTAGATGCAACTCTGTTTTTCCGAACTGCCAACGCCAGTACGACACTCAGCCAAAGACACCCTCCAACGCCAATGAAGCAGAAGCCATTACTTTAAGATTTACGACAACCCTGCAAGAAGATGAAGCCTACTAACAGAGTATAACCGTAGGATAGGATGCCGCTAGCCATAAAGAAAGCTTCTTAACACCGAACCATAAGGGTACCATCTGCCCAGCAGAGTAGTCAACCGAGACATCGTATCGAAGCCAAGATATTCTACATGGTGCATCTAGTCATCATCAAATGAAGCTTTTGAAGAGAATTCAAGATTCAAGATTAGGAGTACTTTACCCGCTCATTCCATAACTGGTAGGAGTCAGCGCCAACCCGAAGGCTGAAGACTGTTTTCGACAAGTTGTTGCCTTATGTGTAGACCCACCGGGATTTTCGCTGACTTACTAACTTAACGAGCGCCTTACAGAGCAGTACATGTCATGCGTGCCTCTTGAAGCTATGGAATGCATTTCACCCTGAAGATTCTTCAACTCAAGACAGGCGATCGATGACTTCTTCAAAGGCTCCCAACAGGACTACATGGCAGAAGCTCTGAGTTTTTCCGGACCCCCAATGAACAATCTTAAGGGCGTCTTCCACTAAAAATTTAAGCTAACCCTTATATTTTAGAATCTTCTAAAGCACCATTAGGATCCTCTAACTCTCCAAAAATCAAGTACCCTCTAGTATCGTTAGGAAGATACAAATCTAACATCCACTGGGAGAAGTCAGCCTCTTCATGAGGCTTGTCCTCGGCGGAAATCTACCGTGTCTCTCAGAAGCTGAAGCTGTGACCTTGTCATCAACGACACGTCTACCGGAAGACGGAGTCTAACTTAAGACAACCTTTAAAACCTCTCTAGTCCCACGCTTAGTAATCTCGGGACGAGATTATTTTAAGGGTGGAAGGCCTGAAACGCCCCAACTTTTGCAACCTAGTTTAATTGTCCAGGGTGCAAAAATCAGGGGAAACAAAAACTTTTTTTCTTCTAGTGTTGACATTTTGATTGCAATGTTTGTCTGCATTTGTTTGTTGAGTGATGATTGCTAGTGCTAACTCAAGTATCTCAAAACACATCTTGAAGTCTCAAGAAAAACACTCATGCTATGGCCCCTCTTGTATTACTTTAATCTACTCTCTTCAAAAGTATTTGAACTTTTTGACACAACACAAAATCTCTTTTGTTTTGCCTTTTGACTCAAAGTATCTATTATATACTAAAAGCAAAATAAGATGTTTTGACGGAGACACCAGGTTAATCCACATCATCTAAATTAATTATGATTGTTAGATCAAAAATATATGGCTGAGATTTTATAAAAGATCAATAGTTACGTAACACGGTTGACACGATTTATGTTCAGAAAATCACATCTCTAGACGTGACGTGAGCTACTTTATTAGAGCAATATGCGTTCCTCAAAACCATTACCGGCTGGGTCGTTCAAAGACTTACCTATGTAGGAGACTTTATGTATGGAACATCATACACAAACAAACAATCAATAGCTGCGTGCAAAAAAAAAACTACCAAATCGGCCGAGGCTTCTTTTTTTTCTTTTTGAACATGCAAACCAGCCAAGGTTTTTTAACTTTGCTGGAACGTGGTAGCTGCAAAAAAAAATCCTATCTAGGACGTAGTGTCAAAGGATCTTATACGGTAGATTTGTATGCATCAGATGCCCTATTTAATCACATCATGCAGGGAAAAACTGTTCGTGGAGAAGCCCTTCAACAACAAGGAGGCGCCGAACAAAGGCACCTACCTCAAAATCGACCCAAGATACGCCTGGTAGGCTACGTCAAGGAGGAGCTGCAGGATGAGGACGTTCCACCGGCCGCGGCGATGACGCCAACATCTCCGATGACCATGAGAGGTAGCGCAAAGACATGAAGGAGCATGTCGGTGCTCTAACTTGTATGAGTGCACCGAGGCCATGGGAAAAGAGCAAAAAACACCGCTGATCCAGCTCCACGGCGCCATTCCCGCCGCCATCATCATGCACCAACATCTTCAAGGATTCTATCCTAGGAATTATGTAAGGAACGATGTACCATCGATCGAGCGGCCGGAGATTCTACGATTGATCGAACGCCAAATGATGAGCGGCCGCATGATTAACTATTGGAGTATATACCGATGGATGCAGACGATTGATTCCTAGATTAATTGGTAGCCGAAGGCAAGCGGCAACATAATTAATTGACGACGGGTGTGTACATGGGTGCAAGACAATACACAAGATCATCACCGGGCATGTGAAGCAGAACTTGCAGGTTGGCTGCTAATAACATGCATGCAGGTATATAATATTTATATAATAATTAAATGCTAAAAATAATGAGTAATTTCTGAAATATTTCACGAATTACATAGATCTTTCAATAGAAAAGTCTTAATCAAATTAATAGACTGGATTATAATTTTCTAGAAACAATTCAGTTTATATTTGAACAAAATATAAAATAGAGTGTAGAGTAAAATAAGTAATTCCAACTTAGCATGCTCAAGGTGGTCAACATTCATGGACTGCTTAATTACACATATGAATACATGTGTTTAACATCATAGGATAGGATGTCCACATTATTTGTACAGGGATGACCTGATGCATGCTTGAATTAGCACGTCGCTTATGAGGTGTCATAGATTAAGCGGCATGCATCATGATATAGAAAGATGAGCTAGCATCACATTATAAAAACCCACCGCCAAAGTGCATATATAAAATTGTTCTCCGGGATCAAATATGAGTACATGCTACTGAGATTTAGTATTAATTCTCGATGAATATTTTGTTATATTGGAAATGGAATTATAAGTAGAAAGATATACACTTTGGAAATAAGAACGCAAGAGATAAAAAATTGAAAATCAGAATGAAAGTGCGTGAATTATTCAATATGGTAGAAAAATAAACAAAACTAAATCTAGCCACGCAAATGCGTTGGTTATCCAGCTTGCACCATAGCATGGATAGATCTTGCCGAATTGAACACCTGCCAGATCCAGAGGCGCCAACAATTAGAGATGCTTTTTTGGTAGTCTCATATGTCGGCCAGATGGGGAGTCAGCGGACTTTTATAAAGAAAATTCTTTTATAGTGATTCAAATAATAATAATTTATATTTCAAATATTGATATATTTCCTATATATTTTGTCAAAGAATGCAAAAGTTTGGAGTCGTGGAATTTTATGATTAATGAAGTGACGACATTACTAGCATATCTACGCGAACTTTACTCACAATGAAAAATTTACCGACCTGATGATATAGACATGGCTGAGTCAACTTCTCGCGAGGATGATAATGTCCCTCCACTAAAGTAATATTCCGACCTAATGAGACATGGTCTATGGGTAGAAACTTCTATCCATACCCGTACCCATGGGTATATATCACATAGAACACCAAACACGCAAAATTGACGAAGATTCTGACACTATTATCGGTGTGAAAATGCTTACACTATTAATTTAATAGTTTGGCTTAATGATACACACAGGGAAACGTTACCATAGATTTCAGCTTGATATGTTTCATATTTAGGATCCACACAATGTGTTTCTAATATTTTTAATTAGAGGGACCTGAAAAGTGTACACTTAATTCTTGTGAACTTTTTAGGCAGGTATTGATTGGTTTGTATGGTAGAAATATGTTTGCTATTGTATGTGTCTTTCTCTCATATAACTAAATTAACATAAGAGAATATATCTTCCAACTAAGTAGTAAACTAATGACTAATTAATGTCTTGAACAATGCTATAAAAGCCATGCAATCATTTTACATCACACAGAATATATGCGATCGGGTGTGTAGAACCATTGAATGGAGATCTTGATAAGTGAAGAGTCTAGAAAATTTAGTCGTAATTCTCTAACTATGACTATTGATGTATAAATATCTTACCGAGTATGCCTAGAACAAAATAAGTTATCTATCGTTGATAGTTTCATCACGTTCATGTTCCTAAAACATTGCACATTGGGATAAGGAGTGACTAAATAAGTGGAAAATATAACAGAATAAGATAGTACTCACTATTTAATTTGACCTACCTATTCTGGAGGACAGACTGTTTTATCGTAATTCAACGATTTCTTTATGAAAGATAAATAACCTATGATATAGTTTGGTTTATAGATCTAATATCACTTGCAAGGGAGTTTCAACATAGGACATGATAATCATTATTTGCCCATAAATTTCAGATTGTGAAAGATGTTACTCGCACACGTGATATATGGTTTATCAAAATAATTGCAATAGTTGCAGAACAAGTATGTATTCTCACACAATGGGAAATAATCGCATACCAATGAAACCATATTTTTATTTCTTTAATACTTTTCAAACAACTGCAGATTATGCCCTCGCATTTGCGAGGGCCACTGTTCTAGTTAATTAAAAAGGTCTTGACAAAAATATTTTATTTAAATTGGCTATGGTCACTTAGATCATAGTATCACAATAGGGGTTTCTAAAAATTGTTGTTGACACACACTATTTGCCAAATGGCATACCCCTACTTTGTGTGACATTAAAATTTTATAAAAGATTTTGTATGCAGCTTTTATTTCCAAAAGTAAAAATGGAGTGATCCATATTTTTAGTTTTATTCAACTTTGGGTCATACTACTATTCTAAAAACTCTCTCTCATCTCAAAGGTTTCAATTAAACTTTTTTATATATTTTAAATCAAATAAGAGCCATAGACAACAAAAATAATTAGAGGACTATTTGATCTGTTATCAAATATCCTTGGCATTTTCTTTGCCACTAATATGTCTCATTTCTCTATAATTTAACATCCCCACCCCATCTAGTCATGATCTTGTTAGATGATCATTTGGCCAACAAATGATTAATCACCAATTGTATCTCAACCTCTCCAAGAGAACCAACTCTATGTTAGAAAACACTCTTGGCCTAACCATCTTATATCTTGATCACCTTCTCTAATTCATCTTACCTAGATCCTAATCTTAGAACCTTATCCTCAAGAAACCCAAACAAATTTCGTCTATATAAAAAAAATCCTTCTATTGCCCTATGGTAATGCTCCCAATCTTCAAAATTTGAGTTTCCCTCCAATACATCTAAAACCCTATTCTTCTCTATTTTGACTTCCAAAATATTTCTAGTTTTATCAAAACTGTTCATTTTATTTTCTCAAATAAAATAGGGAATGTGTGTGGTATTTTATATCACCTTATTTCCACCCAAAAATAATTCTATATATTGAGTTGTTTCGTTTTATTTTATTTTTTTGACAAACATACATGTTTATGATACTTATACCTTTTCTTCCTTTTTCTTGCTTATTACTATTTCGAGAAAAATCTACTATGCATAGTAATACAAGTGGAACATTTTGAACTCAAAATACTATCTTGTTGTTCTCAGAAATTTTCAAAAACTTTTTCAAGTTAATTTCCCATTTGGCATTTCTCACAGAAGGTGATCAAAACAAATCTAAATAAAGCCCAAACTTTAATAGTATCCTCTATACATAAAACACCCTCACTGATCCAACTTCTAGCATCATTGCTTCCACAAATAAAAAAATGGGAAATTATGCCATCATGACCTATTTTGTCACCAACATTTTTTCCCTCTCTCTCTCTCTATATATCTAAATCCTTCTTAATCATTATCTAATCACCTAGGTGGCAAACCTTTATATGCATTAGCTCCTGATCGACTAGCACTACCCCTCGTGTGCATTGTCCTACACTTTTGTGATGGGCAAAGGCGAGGCCGACTATGTACATGCCCTTGCATGTGATCATGCCCATTTCTATCTCGCTCTTCTCACTTCTCTCTCTCATCCTTTCCCAAGCATGCTTGGCCTCGGTCCCCTCCCTGTGATTCCTGGCACGTTGGCATGGTAAAAATTGGGAGAGAAGAGAGGAGGCCGGCCGATCCATCTCATGCTTGTCCACACTCGCATGGGCATCCCTCTCTTCACTCCCAGCCAAACCAGTAGCAGCCCTGCACCTGCACCATCCTTGCACGCCTGCAGACCTCTCTGTCCCCTCTATCCAGCCCTAGTCCCTCCCTCTCTCTCGTGTCCCTTCGAACTCTCTCTGGCTGCCGTGGTGCCAACGATGGCACGTCTCGTTTTTGAAACAGACACAAATGACCAAACCACCATGCCACGAGCCTCCCATCTTCGACACTAATCGAACCCAGTCACTACCTAGCCTTTGTTCTGTTCCTCCTAGTCGTAACTGCCCTGTTCTTGGATGCCGACGCAGTATCGAACACCTGGCGGGAACAAGTTCGTCATCCTCCCTCCGAGTAGGCCGGCCCTCCTCTCGACTTGTCCTCTCGCCTCAGACCCCTCCTCGCCCCTATTAACTCTGGAGCAGCCCCCGCTTCCTTTCATGTCCCCTTTCTCCTGGCCGCGCTCGCCGCCCATGGCCACCAAACCGCGGATGCCACGTCGTGGCAGAGCGCGATCTGGCCTCTCTTAAGCCCGCGAGCCTGAGCCTCCCGTCACTTCTCTAGGACTCTCTTCCTCTCATATCTCTTGCTTTCATCTCTCCGATGAGCAGACAAGGAAGCCCTTTTCGTCTCCTGATACGTCTCCAACGTACCTATAATTTCTGACGTTCCATGCTTGTTTTATGACAATATTTACATGTTTTGCTTGCACTTTATGATGATTTCATGCGTTTTCCAGAACTAACCTATTAACAAGATGCCACGCCGCCTGTTTCTGTTGTTTTTGGTTCCAGAAAGGCTGTTCGGGCAATATTCTCGGAATTGGATGAAATCAACGCCAAAGATCTTAATTTTCCGGGAACACCGAAGGGGAGTCGGAGGAGAGCCAGGGGGCCACCACACATGTGGGCCGCGCCCCGGCCGCGCCGGCCTAGTGGGAGGCCACCCTGTCGCCCTCCGTGCCGCCTCTTCGCCTATTTAAGCCCTTTCGACCTAAAAACGCAGTACGAATTGACGAAACTCCAGAAAGACTCCGGGCGCCGCCGCCATCGCGAAACTCCAATTCGGGGACGAAGTCTCTGTTTCGGCACCCTGCCGGGACGGGGAAGTGCCCCGGAAGCCATCTCCATCGACGCCACCGCCTCCATCATGCTCCGTGAGTAGTTCCCCCATGGACTACGGGTTCTAGCTGTAGCTAGTTGGTATACTCTCCCCATGTACTTCAATACAATGATCTCATGAGCTGCCTTACATGATTGAGATTTATCTGATGTAATCGGTGTTGTATTTGTTGGGATCCGATGGATTGTTACGTTATGATTGTCTATCTACAAAGTTTGCTGCAATCTTGTTGTGTTTAATGCTTGTCACTAGGGCCCGAGTGGCATGATCTTAGATTTGAGCTCTATAATTATTGCTTAGATTGTATCTACAAGTTGTATGCACATGTCTATGTCCGGAACCAAAGGCCCCAAAGTGACAGAAATTGGGACAACTGGAGGGAAAGGTTTAGATATGAGGATCACATGTTTTCACGGAGTGTTAATGTTTTGCTCCGGTGCTCTATTAAAAGGAGTGCCTTAATTTCCAGTAGATTCCCTAGAGGCCCGGCTGCCACCGCCTGGTAGGACAAAAGATGTTGTACAAGTTTCTCATTGCGAGCACGTATGACTATATATGGGAAACATGCCTACATGATTAATAGACTTGATATTCTGTCTTAATGCTATTTCAATCCTATCAATTGCCCAACTGTAATTTGTTCACCCAACACTTGTTATTGGAGAGTTGCCACTAGTGTAGATAGCTGGGAACCCGGTCCATCTCGCATCATCATATACTCGTTCTACATGTCATTGGAAGTAGTATCAACTATTTTCTGGTGCCATTGCTCTCATATTGCTATTACTGCTGCTGTGTTACTGTTACTACTGCTCTCATATTACTGCTACTTTCACATCACCCCTGTTACTAGTGATTTTGTGCAGCTGAATTGACAACTCAGTTGTTAAGGCTTATAAGTATTCTTTACCTCCCCTTGTGTCGAATCAATAAATTTGGGTTTTACTTCCCTCGAAGACTGTTGCGATCCCCTATACTTGTGGGTCATCATCTCCCTCCTCGCCGTCAAAGAAGTCCGAGCCGAAGCTCCTCGTCATGGCTGTTCGTCGCAGACGTGGCCGCCGTCCTTCTCTCCTTTTTGTTTCACCCTCCTCCCCTAGTCGATACCAACCTTACATTCCCCCTTATTCCTTTCCAGGAGGTCGCCGAAGTCGTCAAGTTGCATCCTCGGCAACATTAACCGTGTGTCGCGGCCGTCGCTTTCTCCACTATCTATCGGTTCCTTCCTTCTTCTTTGAGGTCGTGTGAGGCCTGACCGTCCCTCCATTTTTCCCTGCAGCTCGCTAGGTGGTTGCCATCATGGAGCCCTGGCACGGCTGCGTTGCTGTACCCGAAGCGGATCACGACCACGTCCGCGCGCGTCGCTGCCTGGGAGAGCCACCTCATGTCGCTATCACTGCGGGTGTTGCCGCCGGAGAAACGTTTCTGCGGAACGGCGGCGACCCACCGCACCCTCTCCATCGACCCCGACCCCTCCGGCGAGCAAACCATGACGTCGCAGCCCGTCGCCGTCACCATCGTCGCCCTGAACTCCAGCGTGCATGCAGCTTCTGCGAGGTTCCCTGCACGGCGGAGGCTCTTCTGCATCTCCGGCGACGATTCTCTTCATCCCTGACCCCTCCGGTGAGCACCCTGGACGTCGCCGATGCTGAGTCCGTCACGGCTGTCGCCATCCTTGACGCGGCGCACAGTCGTGCTGACGCCCTGGAGGCAGCACCCGCTCGCGCGCGACGCCAGCCGAGCCGTACCTAGTTCCGCCGAGTCTCCACGCCGACCCTGCATCTCCGGCAAGCCCCACGGTGAGCTTCTCCCCCTCTATCCGTCGTTGAATCGCGACAGCGCCGCCGCCCGTCGTTCGTCGCAGAAGGAATGGGCCAGGATCGTTGGATCCTGATCCCTCGGCCGCATGCAGGCCCGGTGCATGCATGGCCAGCAGCCCGCTGGCCCACGCATCGACGTGGCCAGCCACGTCTCGGCAGTTTAAACTGCCGGCTCCCTCGCGTCCACGCCACTGCTGGGCTAGCCAGCGAGCCCAGCTGGGCCGTTCCCTCACTTCTGGCCCATTTCCGTCTAAAGATTTAAACTCTGAACTTCCCTCCGGTAAGCAGACCTATAGGTTTTCGAATTATGTAAATTCCTCGATGATCCAAATTTGACGATTCAACTTGTTGTTAGCTCGTGAAAAAATTATTAACCACAAACAAATGCATGCATGTGATGTTTGGGTGTAGATCTGTGTAGATAAATCTAGTACTAGAATGTTGCAGTATAGCCATATTAAATATTATGAGTTGTGTATAGACCCTTTTTGCATGAGGTCAATTATGTTGTGCTGTAGATGTGAGTAACTTTCTTTTGGCACTGGTCCCATTTGCAGAAGCTTGCTGGTTATTGTTTGGTTCACAAATCAAATATCAACCAGAGAGATATTCTGTGATTTTTAATTTGAAAACCACAAATGATTTTGGAGCAAACCAAAGGGCTACTGCAATATATCATGTTAGAGTACTTTTGTGCAAAAGTAAATATTTTTAAGAGTGTTATTTTAATTCTGGGGATTTTATTACTGAAACAGTATACCTTTTCAGTATTTGATTTTTGTAAATTATTTTACAAATCAGAAAAATGCCAAACCAGTGGGGTTGGATCACATTTAACATTAGCTATCCAGGGGTTGGATCACATTTAACATTAGCCAAACCAGTGGGGTTGTATCACATTTGGTTGGTGATGCTCTGATACTGGTGTGCCTAGCTATTTGTGTGCTCTGGTTTCTATCTCATTTAAATTGTCTAAATTATTTAAAAAATTATTTGTAAGTAATTCTTGTGCAAGTGTGTTATACATTTTGTTATCTTTCAGTAGGTATGCTGCATGCATTTTTGTGACTTACAGAAAGATTTAGGCCATTTAAATGGTTCCTAAGTCATTCATGGTTTTATAAAAATCATAACTTTTGTTTTAAAAACCATAAATTAGTGAATCCACTTCCAGTAGCTTGTTATTGTGAACCTTTACACACTGTGATTTTACCAAAAAAAATTGTGAACTATTCTGGAATGGTTTGTTGATTTGGTGTGTTGCTTGTTTCTTTTTATTTTGCGAAGCTAGATTCGAACGCCGCCGGGAATAAGGGAGGAGGTGAATTTGGAGGATTTGAGGAAGAAGGCCAGGGACACTTTGCTGATCAAGGCAAGCCACCTCTTGATGCATCTCTGATCCTATATATCTTATTCTTGCATTATTACAGGTTTTATAAAAGTGCATGTCTTTTATTTATTTTGTCGGTGGTTAGTGCCACCCGAAGTTTTATTAATCCACCCTTAGGGTGCAGCCCTCGTTGGCACCTACTGACCACATCTCTATTTGTGATATGGTGCTTATCACCTTGTTATCCTTGTCTCCATTTTTCGAAGAAGAATTGGACTATAGGTTGGGAGCCCTGAAAAAAAAAGAAGGATTATGAAAATGTTTTCCTGAAACGAAGTTTTCGAAAAACCTTGGAATGGGGTAGCCCTGCCCAAGTGTGGTTTTGATTAATTGTTTTTGAGCAGAAAGGACTTGCGGGAAGCAAGAGAAGTGAAGAAACTTATTTTTTAAAAACCTTTTGTTGACTGAGTACATCACCGGACCTAGCCAGTACAACCACATTACCCTTTAGTGGGACGGGGCGTAGTGTAGTAGTTTGTCTCGCCTTAGTTTGGGTCCTGCAAATGTAAGGGGTAGTCCAAGCATGGAAACCTATCGACCGTGGCCTTCCCGACGAACTGGGAACGCCTTTCCATTGCGTATCAATGGCAGGGGTACAACCTATGAGCTCCCATTGAATAATGCCCCGCAGTTGGTCGCGGCATTCCGGAAGGTCGAGCTGGTCGGGGAATTTGCTACTCCCAGGTAAACGACCCCTCGGACTCTGGTGTTGGGAGGTACAACTCTGGGCGGCATGTCTTAGGCTAAGGCGAGCAGGCGAAAAACTACGATCGGGTATTTGTCGTGGCATATGTTGTTATGCAGGGATGATGCCCACACGATAAGTATTCGGATCTTGTGGGGAAAGTGTACAACCTCTACAGAGTTTAAATCTATTCGAATATCCGTGTCCGCGGCAATGGACGTGGGAAAGGAAGTGCTGAGTATCAAAAGATTTTTTGATTTTATAAAAGTGTTTTCTCAAATATGGTTTTGGGAAAGTGACGCCAGTGGGACTGGTGGAAAGGTACCCGCGAGGTACGGTGGAAAGTTGGAAAGGTGATGGCCATATGAGATGGCCAGAAATGAAATGGGTCATCCTTACCTATTAGTCTTCAAATAAACTTGTTTTCAAAAAGGTTTTCAACAAAGATATACAGATTTCATACTCTCGAGAGAATCAATCTCTCCCTCCTTGTCGCCCTAGATAGTGCCTGCTCCTTGCTACTGCCAAATATGCATATCCTTTACTTCTCTCTAAGGTGGTTTGCGAGTACAATTCATAATGTACTCATGGCTTAGTCCCTGGCTATTTACTTGGCCATACTTGGTGGAATCCGACAGATGAAGAAGGAGTCAACGACGTCTGTGCGAGCTAGGAACGTCTTCCCAGTCAGATGCATGTAGGGTTATGGCATGACTTGGGACATGCGAACACTTTTGTCTGAAGTATTTTGTTGTGTGGTTGATGATATCCTGCCATTATGGCTCTTATGTAAGTATTGGTCATGTGACGGTTGTTATCTTTTTATTCGGTACTGTAATGGATGTTGTATTCGATACCAGTTCGGTTATGCCTTCACGACACACTGATCATGGGATTGTGAATGTGTATGCATAACGGGTGTTTCGGACAGCTAGTCCGGGGCCCCACAATGATACCAACGCCAAGTTGTAGATCTTTTCAATACATATCTGTGGAACTTTGAATCACTCGATTTGGACCTGCACACGAGTTTTGGAGGATTTTACAAAATCGTACAGAATCTGTAACAGCAAGATTGCAGGAATTACTGCAGGGATTTGGATGAACTTTGCTCAAGAACTTCAGATCTGAGGATAGCTCAAGCTTCTCCATGCTTGGACCAACATGCACCTGCATCAAGATCCAATCTTAGCAAAGGAGGAAGAAGAAGAGGAGAGAAAACCATCTAGGATTGGGGAGAAGAAGGAGAGGGATGCTCTCATGGTGAGGAGGGGCTTGAGGTTGGAGGGAGCTTCATCTTGGAGTTCTTTCCATGGCCATGGCCGGCCATGGTGGCTAGGAGGAGCAGCAATTTCATGGGTGGAGGTAGGAGAGGAGTGTGAAGGAGTGGATAAGGTGGAGGAGTGAGCGAAGAGAAGAAAAATGAGAGCCAAAGGTGGAGGTGGTGGCCGGCCAAGGGGTTTTTATAGAGGGAGAGGGAGTTGGCTGCCTCCTTTGTGATTCGCTAAGGTGGGTGGCTGCCAATTTATTGATTGGGTTAGGTGGAAGGCAAGGCTTGTTGAGGAAGAAAGTGAGGAGGAAGATGGCTGGCCGAAATTGTCATGCCAACACAATGGTCGGCTCCATTTTTGCCAAACACAAGTGAACAATGAGAGAGATGCACAACATCCATGTGTATAGGCCAAGGCATGAAGTTGAGGAGATAATGTCAACGAGTGACTTTAATGTGATAAGAATAGGATTGGATACATATAGATAAAAAGAAGTGTGAGGTGATATGTACTCTAAGGATAATTCCCACCACTTTGGTTGCGACAAACATAAGATGAAAATAGATCCAAAGGTACAGTTGAAGAATAGACTTTTTATTTGAATTCAAAATTGAAAAGATTGGGATTGACCACATGCAGCAATGCATTAGCATGCCAAGGTAGATGGGGTGATGTTGATTTGGTGAAGTAAGAATGAAAAGAGAGAGGTATTAATAAACATTGGTGCCAATGTTGAGGAATGAAGCACTTTGATCAAGTGATCAATTTGGCCAAAAGATGATGGTGGTGATGGTGGTTTAGACAATTGTAGGGCAAGGAGAGATGGTGAGTGAAATAACCATACTCACAAGGATGAATATGGTGGCATAAATCATCAATTCATGAGGTCAAGATGATGATGGTAAACCCTACAAGAGTGAGATGTGACGAATGAATGGAAGTTGTTAATTAGATATGGAACTTTACAGAGATGGGTCTCCACCACTATGAGAGTTGATCAAAATATTTGGATAGGGTTTATATTGGACTTGCCTTTGAAATCATTTTGAAAGGGACACACTGAGGTTTAAAATGAAATAGGTCTATTTGCAAAACAAAGCATAGTAGAGTTTTCTCTAAGCTATTAGGTTTTAGAAGGTGCAAGGATGGCACATGTACCAAAACCATGCATTTAAAAGAAAGAATAAATTCTTTTATAAAAATGTATTTTGGGTAGAAGGAAATGAGATGATAAAATACCATCCATAATTCCCTCTTGTTATATTAAGAAACCATTTGAAGAGTTTTAATAAAACAAGAAGTGGTTTTGTGGTTAAAACTAGGGAAGGAACACAACAGGGTTTTGAGAAGGAAAACTAATTTAGGGAGAAGTGTTCTCAAGGGTAGATGGTGGCTACAAAATGTACCCATCATTTCCACTCTTGGTTTTGTGGATATAAAACTTAGATTAAATAAACACAAGAGTTAAAAGAGGAAGAAGTGATCTGGGGCTGAAACATTGGATAGGATACCAGATCAAGTTAAATATATGAGTTGCAAGGATTGACTGAGACATGCAGGACGTGGAGGTTGAATAGGGTATTGCACATATGAGATCCATGCATTGAGGTCAGCAATAACAGTGGTGGTTGCTTAGATATCAACTGCCAAAGTATGGAACTTTCAAGTAGGCACACTCATGTTGCCATGAGTAGAAATGTTTGATGTAGAAAGATGGAAAACAATTTTCCTAAGCCACACATGTGTTTTATTAAGTGAGTTGCTTGTTTTACCACTAGGGGTGTTGTTCTTTGGGGGTAGCTCAAGACAAAACTCAACAAGCAAATCAAGACAATTCATCTACCAGCAGATCAAAGCAATTCATCATAACAAACAAATCAAGGCAATTCATCCAATTAGTTTATAGAAAAAAAAATTTTGTTCCCCCTAATTTTTGCACTAAGGAAAATTAATCAAGGTTGCAAAAGTTGGGGTGTTACAGATCTTCCACCCTTAAAATAATCTCGTCCCGAGATTACTAAGCGTAGAACTAGAGGGGTTGTAAAGTTTAACTAAAGTTAGACTCCATTCTTCTGTAGATGCGCCAATGTTGAGAAGGTTGTTGCTCCATCTTCTGGGAGATATGATGGATTCCTACCGATGGCGAGCTTCATGAAGAGGTTGACTACTCCATGTAGGTGTTTGATCTGTAGCTTCTAAGCGATCCTAGCGGGGGTTCAAGATTCAGGGAGAGTTAGTGCACTCCAGCGGTGCTTTAGCAGGGTTGAAAACTTTTTAGAGCTAGCTTTAAATTTTTGTGGAAGACTTCCACCCTTAAAATTGTTCATAGAGGGGGTTTAAAAAAACTCTAAGCTTCTGCCACGGGTCTTGTCGGGCGCTTTTGAAGAAGTGATATTTCTCTCGTCTTGAGTTGAAGCATCTTTAGGGAGCGAGGTGCAGTCCACAGCTTCAAGGGGAGTTAGTGCATCCCAATTTTCCAACGGTGTTTTAGAAAGGTTTAAAATTTTAGGCTCAGCTCCAATTTTTAGTGGAAGACGAAGTCTTCCACCCTTAAGATTTTTCATCGGGATTTTTGGAAAAACTCAGAGCTTCTGCCTTGTAGTCCTGTCTGGGGCTTCTGAAGAAGTCGTTGATCTTCCGTAATCAGTTGAAGAGTCTTCAGGGAAGAAATGTAGACCACGGCTTCAAAAGGCACTCATGGTGTTTACTAATCCTTATAACGCGCGGGAAGTTAGTAAGTCGATGAAGCGCCTGGTTGCTATCCATATGAAGCAGCATTAAAGTTCATCGGAGACAATCTTCAGCTTGAGGGTCGCTGCTGACTTACACCAGTTAAGAAGTGGTGGGTAAACTACTCCTAATCTTGAGTCTTGAGGTATCTTCATGAGCTTCACTTGATGAGGACCAGATGGACCATGTGATGTAGCTTGTCTTTGACGCGATTGCTCTCTCGGCTTGTTAGACAGTATGTTAGAGGGTAGTTTCAAAAAGGCATCCACGAGGTTAGTGTAACACCCCAACTTTTGGAACCATTTTTAATTGTCCTTAGTGCAAAAATTAGGGGGAACAAAAACTTTTTCTATAAATTAATTAGATGAATTTCCTTGATCTGTTTGTTATAATGAAATGTTTTGATCTGCTGGTAGATGAATTGTCTTGGTTTGCTTGTTGAGTTTTGTCTCGAGCTACCTCAAAGAACAGCACCTCTAGTGGTAAAATCATCCTTGAATTTAAATCTTGGGATCATCTACCCCTTAATACATTTTTCTCTCTTACCCTAGTCAAAAACCCTAAGGAATCATAATTTTGGCTAAGTCCCAGATCACTCATACATCCACTTATCCTTGATGGTTTTGAAGCCAAGTCAATAAGATCTTTTGGCAGGCTTAAAATGTTCAAACTTTGGCAGTTGATCTCTAAGCACCCTCAACTTTTATTTGTAGCCTCAATGCATGGATCTCATCTATGGAACATCCTCTACCACTTTCACGTCTTGCATGTCCCATGCAACCCTTACAATTCTTATTTTCACTTGATCTTCTCCCCTATCCACTATTTCAGCACTAGATCACTTGCTCCTCTCCTATCTTTTGTTTATCTTTATTTCAAGTTTATTATCCACAAAACCAAGAGTGGGAATGATGGGTACATTATGTAGCCACCCTCTACCCTTGAGATCACTTCTCCCAAAACATTTTATTTACCAAAAATCCTATTTAAGATTCTTCTCTATTTTGACCATATAACTATTTCTAGTTTTAGCAAAGCTTTCCAAATTATTTTCCCAAATAACTTAAGAAAAATGGTTGGTACCTCCTACCCTCCCTTTTCAACCCAATAATGCATCTATAAAATCATTTCACTTGATTTTACATTCTTTTAATAAGATGCTTGTTTGTTGCACTTAATGCACGTTATTTCCTTTTTATGCTTATTTTAAATATGAGGGAGTTATACATGGACTATTTTAGCAACTAAAACCTCTTCTTAACTCAAATCTTCTTCTTTCAAATGCAAGTTCAAATACTTCCAAATAATCCCACTACTCCTCTCATCTACACCTTGGACCTTTCTTCAAAATTCAAGTTGGATCTCACCATCACCACCATCACCATGTCCTTCTCACCTTATCTTGATATTTTCAAACCATGTTAAAAGCCTTGTCATGCACATGGAAAAACTTGTCCCTCACATTGATCCACCATATACCTTACCCCTCTCTCTTTCCTTCCCGCCTAAAACCATCTTTGCTTGAATGGCCTCCTCCCCTTTATCTCTCAAAAATTCCATCCAAATTTTGTGGCCGGGCCACCTCTCTTTTGGACACCAACCCATGCACCCCTTCTGGCCCGACCCCAAGGCCCTAACCTGGACCCT
The DNA here is from genome assembly GCA_030979885.1 of Lolium multiflorum. NCBI lineage: Eukaryota > Viridiplantae > Streptophyta > Magnoliopsida > Poales > Poaceae > Lolium > Lolium multiflorum. Next base: position 137,094,843 of record CM061748.1, on the reverse strand, counting down.
CTCTCCCTCTCCAAAATCACACCAGGCCATCGGGCCCAAAAAGATAAAAAGGGGACAGCCACCAGACGAACAGAGACACAACACGATCGTGCCGAAAACTTCCCCCGCTCGATCTCCTCCCTCTTCCCGCGTGCCTGCCCTCCTCTGCTGACGCCAGCTGCATGACGACAGCAGCGATGCACCGCCCCCACGTCACCCTCTGCGCGTCCATTGGCCAACGCCTCCCGCGCGCCCGGCCATTGGCCCCAGATGCCGCCCACCCGCCCTCTGGTCACCGTCCCTCGCCTATAAAACCCCACCCCGCCCTCTCCACTCCGCACACACCACTCCCTCCTCTCCCAGAACACCTCCCCGAGGGTGCGAAGGCATCCCTCTGCTCGCAGCTCGCCAGAGCAAGGCTCGCCGGCGTAGTCACCATGAGGGCTACGGGCAGGAGGAGCTCGCCCCGACGTTCTTTTCCCTTCCCCCTCCATCTCTTTCCGTTCACCACCTCCTGGCCGCCCTAACGCACCATTTTTCACCGCCCAGGTTCGCCGGAGAACGTCGCCGTCGAGCGGGCCGAAAACTGCTGCAAGCAAACACCGTACGGGGGAGCAGTTTTGGGAGGAGAAGCACGCGGCCGGACCCGTCCCTGGATAGCCCCACCTCGCCGTCACCCTGCCCAGCCTCCGTTGTCGACCTCTGTCGCCTCCAGGTGAGCTCCGGCCGCCCCTTTTCATCTCTGTAGCGCCGCACGCGTGTGCGTGGTCGCGAGCTGGGAGACGACCCAATCCTCCCCGCGTGCGCTGCATGGCCGGCCACGTCGGCCCATGCAGCTGGGCCCCGCCTGGGCCCTCTCCGCTTTTTCCTTTCTTCTTTTTATTCACCGCCACCCGGAAAACCCCCCTGGGCCGGCCCACTTCGCACCCCCTACGCGGCCCAGACTTTTCCCGCCAACTTTTAAATTTGAATTGCTGAAACATTTAGTTAAAACCAGTAGCACTGTTTTGAGTATAACTCGAGATCCACAAACCCAAATCGAGTGAAACCAATTGCATTAGATCAGAAATTTTATTACCGTTCCAATGAAACTGGTCCCATATTTTTAGGATTTGTCTACAATACTCGGCATGTGTATCTTTCTCTATGTATGTTTCAGATTCAAGTTAATTCCTAAATTTGAAAAATTAACCTTTTTGAGTGAAACCAATTTTGTTAGCCTTGTTTAAGTACTGGCCATCTAGATTAATTAGTGATAACCTCTGGTCGTAACAAATGGTTACTGTTTGTGTCAATGTGTGTATCGCATGAAATGTTGTACCAAAACTTTTGTTTATTTAAAATCTTTAACCAACTCATTTTATTTAAAAATGGTCAACCTATATTTTATTCTTGCAAAACAAAACCTCTGCAACTTAACCTTAGTCCTATTGTTTTGCTTAAGTTTTCAAAAGAGTGTAGCATATTGTTTACCTCCTATTTTTGTATAGTGTCTATTAGCCAAATAAACTAGGAAAATGATTTCCTACTTTTCCAAAAATGTTTAAAAATAAAATATAAATGTTTTTGATGCAAAACCAATGCACTCATCTTCCTTGTGGTGTTATCTAACAGGGAATAACTAGTTTATGCCATGATGATAACCACAGAAGCAATTGCTAAGTTGTGAAGCTCTCATACCTGTACTAGGTAAATAAAATAGGTTTTCTTTTAGTTTCCTTGTAGTATCTATAAGTCCTTATTATGTTAGCCTTAGTAGAGTGGTTAGCTATTGATTGTTGAATGTTGTTTTGTTGGTACAATGTGTTGATTGTGTTCCTTTTATATTTTCTGGCGATAGATGCGAACAATTCGGAGAAGAAGAAGAAGTGGTTCGGATGAGGATTTTATTTATATTGTTGGAATTATTATTTGATGGAGTTGGAGAAGTCCAGGGACAAACAAGCCAACCAAGGCAAGCCATCTTTTGATCTCTGATTTGGTGTCTAGTTGGACGTCATTTGTTGATATCCAAAGCACCTTGATTCTATGTGTGTTGATCTCTCTTTTATTGTCATCTATGTATGGTTGCTAGTGGGGTACTCCCTAGTGGTGATACTCCACTACTATCTTTGTGTTTTGGGATGCATGGAATTATGGCCATGCTATTCCACTTGGTTAGCTTGTATGCTCACTTGAGCATGCCTCTTCTCGGGATAATAACTTACACCACACCCACCCCCTTTTGGAGTATAGAGGTATTAATGTCATGATCTTGGTATATTCTCAACTTGAGAGGAATATGCCTTTGTACCCTATGGGAAAGCATGTTGGATAGTGATACTCCACTATCTAAGTTGTATAATTAGCATCACAAATCTGAAAGTATATTCCTTCTTGTGTTGTCATAATACATGCTTACCTTAAGCAAGTATGATCCACTCCATTACCCCTTTTTACACCATCTATGGCGTGATGACTCTCATCTCGGCCGTAGTGAAATAGTTGTTCAACTCATGAAACTTTAGGTTGGGAACCCCTCAAGGTTTACCTTGTTGTAAATGTTTATGAAAACCTTGGGTGAGTCAACCTTACCCAAGTGTATGGTTTATAAAGGCAAAAAGGATCTTGTCAAAGATGGTTGAGAAAAGGAATGTGTGTGTGTGAGTTGAGTTTTGAGAAAAACGACACACGTTTCTTTGTATTCGCTCGGAACAATTACACAGCGCAACCATAGCTACTCCAACGTGGGCACGGGGCTTAACTTGACGTTTGTTCTTCTTAGCATGAGGCACCGCACAACTATACAAGGGTACGGTTACCCCCGAGTCCGGGTTGTCATGGTTGGGACAATAGTATAACGGGAGGCCTTCGGGGCTGACCCGTCCGGAAGACACTATGGGTCTCCTGGCTTGGCGGTGGAGCCACGCTCAAGAGGAGGTGAGTTGCCACGGTGCCGGGGAGGTACATACTCCATAGGGTAGGACCTCGTGTTAAGTCGAATGGGCGAAAGGTTATGTCCGGGTATCCGTCGTGGCATGTGTCATTATGCGGGGATGATGCCCACACGATAGGTATCCGGATAGTTGTGGTGAAAGTGTGCAAACTCTGCAGAGTCAAAACTATTCGAATAGCCGCGTCCGCGGTCATGGACGGTTGGGATGGCCGTTACCGAGCTGTGTCGAGTTTTGGTTTTGAAAATGATTTCCAAAGGAAATGTGTGTTGGAAGTACCGGAAGGGTACGGGAAAGATGTTGTGCCGACCATGTGGAGATGGTCGAGGAAAATGAAACAAAAGTGGGTGACCCTTCCTAGTGTTTCATGTAGAGGAACTCTTCTTTAACAAAGATATAGAGATGTCATAGGACTTCCCTAGTATCCCCATCAATTGAGATGGCGGTATGCTACCTCTTCTTTAACAAGATATAGAGATGTCATAGGACTTCCCTAGTATCCCCATCAATTCAGATGGCGGTATGCTACCTCTTCTTTAACAAAGATATAGATATTTCATAGGACTTTCCTTAGTGTTCCCATCAACTGAGATGTGGGATGCTATATCCACAAGAGAAACTGATTCTCTTCCACATGATATATCCACAAGAGAAACTGATTCTCTTTCACATGCTATATCCACAAGAGAAACTATTCTTCCTCTCTTGTCTCTTTTAGTTAGCATTGTTAGCACCTTTCTTGATGGTTTGCGAGTACAATTCCAATGTACTCACGGCTTTGTCCCTGGCTATTTACTTGGCCATACCTAGAGGAATTCGACAGTTGAAGAAGGAGTTGACGACGTCTATGCGAGCTAGGAACGTCTTCCCAGTCAGCTGCCTGTAGGTTTATGGCAGATGACTTCGGCACCGCGCTGTTGAAGTGATGATGCTACTCTGATGTTTAGTTAGGTCCTTCGAGGCTATTATGTAAGTAATGGTCATGTGACCTTATTGTAATTTTCTTATTCCCCTTTGTAATGGATGGTGTAATTTGATATCAGTTCGGTTATGTGTTCACGGCGCACTGATCATGGGATCGTGAACTGTATACATAACAGGGTATTTCGGACAGCTAGTCCGGGTCCCCACAGTTAGCGCGATTATACTCCGAGGTTAGACCAAGTCAGTAAGGATTCTCGCAGAGTTGTAGTCACTCTTGAAGGTAGGGGCCTTTGCTTTCTTGGCGTAGTAGATGTGCTTCAGCTGAGCTTGAAAGTAGTTATCGAAGATCGGGGTAGGGTTAGTTTCTCTGACTGTTGAAAATCGATGGTGAACAGGGTTAACTTATTCGATAACTAGCAGTTAGCATTTTATCGGCGAGGTAGTTGAGGGTGAGAACATATTAGGGAGGCTTTCTAAGCTAGGTTATCAAACTAAAGGTGTTTTTCAGACCGAAAGAATAAGACAATCATACAAACAACAAACAACAAATAGATAAAAACTCTCAAGGCAGCACACAAGGGAACTACAAGCAATCATCACACCAGACATGGTACTCTAAGTACCCAAGGAATGCCTTATACATGGGGGTAGCTCAATCAACGCGATTGAGTTTGTCCTATCCTTCCTATAGGTTTGGGGCTGGTCACATCGGTTGATGTCTTCATATTGCTGACATTGTCTTCAACAAGGATTCTCGAAGCAGTTGGCGGTGAAGCAAGCCTGGTGTTGAGTCGTCGATGTTGAAGTGGAGGCGAAAACAGCGTGGAACTTCTGGTCTCAATATCCTAGGGATGTGAGGTCTTCGGAGGGATAGCTGTTTAGGAGCTCCCAAATAAGTCGACAACTTCTTGTAGCTGGCCTAAAAAGTACTAGCCAAGAACTGAGGACTTGATTCCAGACGACTGCAAAAGTGCAAGTCCACGGAGGAACAAGGTCAGCTCCTTGACAGACTTTGGTGACAACCAAAGACATGATGTTATCATCCCTTTGTGTGTACTTATGAGTTGGCACCTAATCTTCAATAGCTGCTGTTGGAGATACATGAGTCTTCCTGAGGGATTGCTCCATATTTGAGTTTGATTCCCCGGTCTGAGTTGGGGACATCGTCCAATATGTAGGTTTGAAGTGGATGAGACAATAGAGTAAGAATTTTCAAACATTTTAATCAAGCGGAGAGACAAGAATTTAGAAGTTTTGAAGAAATAATAGGAGTAGAAGCTATGCTTCTGACTAAAGAAAGAATTTGTTTCATAAATAGTTTTGTCCAAGTAATTGTTTCCTAACTAACGTCCATGCTAACTAAGGTCTCCTACAGTTAGGATAGCTCTGATACCAGCTCTGTGGGGACCCCGGACTAGCTGTCCGAAATACCCTGTTATGTATACCGTTCACGATCCCATGATCAGTGTGCCGTGAACACATAACCTAACTGATAGCAAATTACATCATCCTTTACAAAACGGAATAAGAAAATTACAATGAGGTCACATGACCGATCTTTACATAATAGCCTTGAAGGGCCTAATCTAATCATCAGAGTCGCGGAATCACTTCAATCAGCGTAGAGCCCAAGTCATCTGCCATAACCCTACATGCAACTGACTGGGAAGACGTTCCTAGCTCGCATAGACGTCGTCAACTCCTTCTTCATCCGTCGAAATCTTCCAAGTCTGGCCAAGTAAATAGCCAGGGACAAAGCCATGAGTACATTGGAATTGTACTCGCAAACCATCAAGAATGGTGCTAACAATGCTAACTAAAAGAGACAAGAGATGAAGAATATTTTCTCTTGTGGATATAGCACGTGAAAGAGAATCAGTTTCTCTTGTGGATATAGCATGTGAAAGAGAATCAGTTTCTCTTGTGGATATAGCATGTGAAAGAGAATCAGTTTCTCTTGTGGATATAGCATGTGAAAGAGAATCAGTTTCTCTTGTGGATATAGCATGTGAAAGAGAATCAGTTTCTCTTGTGGATATAGCATCCCATATCGCAGTTGAAGGGGACACTATCAACACCCGGATTTTTAAGTCCGGATGCCTATTATGCCATACATCGCAATCCCAGGAAGATTGTTGTTGCGAGACATAACAGTTGAATATCATAAGTCATCATTCATTACAACCCATAATCGTCTTACAAAAGTAAATCAAATGATCCAATATTACAACCATAGTTGATCTATTGATCAACGAACATTACAAATAGCGGAAGCGAAGTAGTAGTGGACTAGCTAATCCACAGGCCAACGTCTGACGTCAGAAGATTCCCTAGTTGTCGTAGACGTCTTGTTGTCCGTCCTCCTGGTAGTGTTGCTCTTCTTCATAGTCTGGCCATTTGAATAGCCAGGGACACAGCCGTGAGTACTTTAAAGTACTCGTAAACTAATACTAATGTAAGTACTAACAATTCTAGTAAGGGGTGCTAGGCTGTAGTTTATTTGCATAAAGCCAATTTTAGTTCGCAAGTTTTTGAGAAAAGACTTATTCAAGTGCTAACTAACTCAAGTGGGAACATTAGTGTCATTCCCACCATTCAGTTGTGATTCAAAAACAAGTCACCATTCACCATTCACTTCACCAAGTATTTTCAAGAATCTGACACCGGAAACTGTATGGCCTTTCCGACCGTCCGTAACCGTGGACACGGCTATTCGAATAGGTTTACACTCTGCAGAGGTTGCACACTTGTGCCACAACATTTGATTTCATCCGTCGGGATAACCCCGAATCATCGTAACACAGTACGCAGATCATCAACCTTAACCTTTCACTTACAAACCCTAGTATAGGCACCTCTCCCCATGAGCTTGGCCTCCCAGTGAAGACCAACTGTCAACCTGGGAACTACATAGGGCTTGGCCGTACAATTCACCTCAATTCACAACATTTCTCAACAACGGAGGCAGCCTCGGCGTAACCCCTATGATGTGTGTTCAGAGGGAACCCATACTAAGATGTATAAATTTCTAGTTAAGCCCTACCCATAATCAGGTATTGTGGGGGTACTCAAAAATTGGAAAGGTATCGCATCCAAACCAATATCAGTTTTTAATCAAAAATCACTATCTTCTCCAAATCATATTCACCTTCAAAAGTCATTTATCATTCCAAGGTTTCAAGTTTATTTCAAGTCACATGTTCCCATCTAGAGTAGTCAAGTTTTAGTATTAGCACTAGCAACTAGTCATGAGGGGTGCTAACTACTTGTAATGCCTTTTAGGCTAAGTTTGATAATCTTGTAGTACTATAGATTTAGACCAAAGTTAACTATAAAAGGAATCTTAAATATTCAAAATGAAAACTTGAAAGAGTAAAACTTGGGATGGGTTCATGAAGCATAGGAAAATATGAGCGTGCCTTGCTCTTGGTAGAGCTTTGCACTTTGCAAGAATATTAGCTTGCCTTGGTGGTTGAGGTGATCAAAGTGCTCTTCTTCTTCTGGGTAGAATCCTTCCTCTTCCTGGTATTCTCCGGTACTAGCGTCTATACACGAATACGAGGATACAATCACCAAACAATACTTAAGTAGCCTTAATTAGCCTTAATGGCTCACTCCAAATGATCTAGCATCATCACTTAGCATTGCTACCAAGAATTAATCTAGGGTTTTCTTACTTAGGGTTAGAGAAATAATTTCCTCTCATTACATATGTAAAAGATAGTTTCCATGTAGTGTTGGAGGAAATAATTTCCTCTCATTGAATCTTGTTAAGATTTAACTTCTCAAACAATCATACATGAAATCATGTTGACCTAAGTCAACCATTCATCATCATCATTTGAGAAAATGATTTAAATGAGGTAGAATACCTCATACTATTTAACAATGCCTATTATGATTTAAATCTCCAAGTATTTCATGTGAGGGTATTTGACCAGGGGTTCAAACTTCATATGAAAGTACTTGGGACAAGATTTAAATGAAGTGAAACACTTCATATGATTTGGATAATAGTTTTGGACAATATCACTAAATTAAAATAGCCATATAGTCCTCTATTTAATTTGGGCCATGATCATTCAAAGTAACCCTGCCATATTTTTGCAGAAACAATTAGTGTAAGTGAAATGTGAGATATGAGAGTTGAAATCAACTCAATATCATTTTTGGTTGATTTTTAAGGTTTATTTGAATGTGCAAAAGTCCCTGACTTGTTCTTTTTGTCACATTAATTCTACACAAGATTTTGAAGTGGGACCAGTGTGGTTGGATCAAGCATTTCATAAGCTTTCCAACAATATAAAATTTGTTAAATTTGGCCAAGCCAATTTGAAAATCTTCAATTTCCAAGACAGTACCAGTATTTGAAATCTCTGAAACAATTTAATTTGAAAATTACTAAATGGGCTAGGCGGGAAAAGGAATGGGCCGATTTGGTTTGAAACTGATGAAACCAGCCCAGTACGCTGCGGGCCAGCTGACAAAGGGGCCCGCACGTCAGCGACTGAGATTTACCGAAACGGTACATTCTACTCTGGACCGTGTGATTAGATGGCGATCGAACGGTGGCACTTCATCGTCGTCGTCGACGAGAGAGGGTTGCTGCCGCGGCGGAGGTAGGGGTTGGCGGCGAGCTGGAGCCCCGGCGAGGGTCAGCGACGGTGCAGGGCGAGCTTGTCGTCAACGGCGAGTGCACTGGTACCAGTGGCGTCGCTCGGGGACCCGTCAATCGACGGCGTCGCTGAGGTACTAGTGCGGCGGTCTCCGGTGAAATTGCGGCGGCGAAGTGGATAATGTGGAGCGGAGAGGTGTTGAGGAAGGTCAGGAGGGAGAGGGGAAGTCGAGGGTGTGCTCAGTTCGTCCAGGGGCGCGCTCTTTTTATAGTGGCGCGAGGTGCGGCGAGGGTACCGTGGAGGTTGACAGCGGAGCGGCGCTTCCGGCGAGCAATCGGGGTAGGCGATGGCAGGGCGAGGTAGGCAAGGTCAGTGTGGTGCAAGCGCCATTGCTAGCTAGGTGGGGGACGGCCTGGTGAGCGAGCTCGACGACGAGTCCTGGCGGCACGGCGCGAAAGAAATGGCGAGGTGGTCGATGGCGACAGGCGGCGCGAGGGCAAGGGGGCGTGTCTGGTGTGTTGGCGCTGCGACGGCGAAGCTCAACGTGTAGTCAGGGGGTCTGGGGGAGGCTTGAGCTGGCGAGGCGGCGCGTGCTCTGTGCTGCCCATGGCGCGCGCTGGTGCGACGCCCACGGCATGCTCTGGTCACCCTGGGCGCGACGCGTTTCTGGCGGTGGCGGGTCGATCTCCGGTAATGGCTACGGTAGGCAGGCTCAGTAGGGAAAGAGGGAGCAGGGGGACATGGTGGCAGTGCTGGAGAAGGGAAGGAGAGGAGGGGACTGTGTGCACATTCATGTGGCCGGCATGGCATGGCCATGGCCAAGTTTGGCCTCCCCCTTAGGGTTGTTGTGCATGGTGTAGGGAGAGAGGGGACCAGGGGACAGGTAGGAGTAGATTGGGGCAGTTGGTTTGGCCAAAACACTATTTTAAATAGTGTTTGAAATTATTCCATATTTGCCCAATTCCATTTCTTGCAAAATTTGGTTGAGCTCAAATGGATTCAAAAATTGAAAGTGGTTCATTTGGTTGAGTTGTAAATGACCAGAGACAACTATGTGTGGTGGTGGAATTTTAAAAATAAAAGAATTGCAAAATTGCAATGTGTGAGATTGTTGCATTTGATAAAAAGTTCCAACTTGGCATGAGCATATAATTTGATCTAAGATGAATTTGGCATGGTGATCTTTACCTAATTTGTTCACCTTGATGTTCTATTAGATGACATGCAAAGAATTGGGAAAGTTTAGTTTGAAAAACTTGAAATGCAGAGGCTCAAAGTAGTGACCAGAATGTAAATGGCAAATTTGACCATTATCCCATGTGATCACAATTTGAGTTTTAATTTGATTTGATTTGTGTTTCTTTGATTCCAAAAGTTGTAATAAGTGTTTAGTAACATAATACAACTAATGGTGAAGGCCAAAATGGTCTAGGTCAAAAATTTGGAAAAATGGCATAAACCATATGTGAGGGTTTTGTGATTTTCTACTTTTTATTCTTTTCTTTTTCTTGGCTTCACTTTGACAAGGTTGAGTTTTATTTGGTGTTAGATGGAGTTGGGTAAAAGGTTCAAACCATTTTGGGGCAATGGGGGTGCCTAGGTCAAGATTTGATATTTTGGCTAAGTGCCACATATGCCTCTATGCATATGCTTTATTTCATTTTTGTTTTCTTTTTGGTTTCACCAATATTTGAGTGGTAAGCCTTAAATTATGTTTGTTGAGGTATTTCCAAACCATCTACCAAGGTAGACAAAGCAAGGTTTAGCATTTGCAAAAATAGCCATAGGCTTACATAGGCTTCTTTCCTAATTAAGATCATTTTTTTATTTTTTTTTCAAAGGTTGGTGACAAGAGGGATGAGGTTTAGGGTTTAGTGGGGTTCAACATGGTTCACCACCATTTAGCAAAATAAGAAAAGTAGGGTTCAAGATTTACATATTAGGGCTATATGCCCACATATGTCTTTTTCTTTTATTTTGGTTTCTCAAAATAGATCCACTTGGGTTTGAGGAGGTTAGGGTTTAGGGTTTTGGAAATGGGTTCAAAGTAATAAACAAACAATCATGGCAAAAACACAAGGGTTATGGAGGAGTACTATGCATAGCACCCTATGTAAGAAAAGTTTTTGTTGGTTCTCATTTTTGGACAAAGGAAATTCATTTTCTCTTTGTTTTAAAATTTGGGATGTTACAAACCCTTCCCCCTTAAACAAATCTCGTCCCGAGATTTTAAGAAAAGTTAGGTTCCTAAGAGAGATTGGGTGATAGGATTTAACATGAAAACATACTTGGCATGGCCTGAGGGGCTTCTGGTGCTTCTGTTGCAGTCATGTTGTAGAGGCGGCCGTTGTTGTTGTTCTGGTTCCTTCTTGCGGCAAAGCGGCGCTGGTTCTGAGCAGGTGCAGCGGTGTTGGATGCAATCTTGGCTAACCTCTTGGGGCACTCGTTGGAGTAGTGTCCCACCACACCACACTCATAGCAAGTGATGGTGGCCTTGTCCTTGGTTGCGACGGGTATAGCGTTGCTCCCAGTCCTTGGAGCGGTGTTGGTGTTGTTGTTGTTGTTGGGGTTGTTCCCGTTGTTGTTGTTGTTGGGGTTGTTGTTGCTGGTGTGATTGTTGTTGTTGTTGCCTCCAGGCTTCGGGGGTCCTCCATGGTTATTAGTGTAGTTTGGGCGGTAAGTCTGGGCAGTGGGCTTGTTGTATCTTGGAGCAGATCCTCCTGATGAGTTATTGCGGTACTTCTGGGTATTGCTGGACCCATGCTGGTTCATCATCCGGCGCTTGCGGTTCTCGTTGGCTTGGTGAAGCTTCCCTTCCATCTGGATGGCGGAGTCCACCAGGGCTTCTAGGTCAGCAAAGGGAATGTTGACCAGCACTGTCTGCATCTCATCATGCAGTCCATTCAGAAATATCTCCTTCCTCTTCTCGTTGGTGTCGGTTTCGTCGGGGGCGTACCTTGACATAGTGAGGAATCTGTCGCGGTATTCTACCACAGACATTCTGCCTTGTTTGAGTTCGCGGAACTCGTCTCTCATCTTCTTAATCAGTCCTTGGGGCACATGGTATTTGCTAAAATTCAGCTTGAAGTCTTCCCAGGTCATCATCTGTCCCGCATTCATTGCGCGGGCGCTTGTCCACCAGGCTCGTGCAGGTCCTAAGAGGTAGTGGGTGGCGAACACTTTCTTCTCGGCTTCTACTCCCGCAACTTCCAGGTTGTTCTCCATTGTCTGGAGCCAATCATCAGCATCTAGTGGCTCTTCTGTCTTATTAAACATGGGTGGGTTGGTGTTCTGAAAGTTCTTCAGCTTCGACCCAAGGTGGTTGTGGTTTCCATGGCCTTGGTTGTTCTGAGCGATATGTTCCAGTACAGCTAGGTTGGCCTGTCTTTCAGCTCTTTCATTCTCGCGGTCTGCCATCAAGGTCTGCAACAGTTGCATCATTGCGTCTTGATTTGCACCGCGGTTGGGACGGGCCATCTGACATGCAGGTAGATGATAAGATAAGAGGGAAATTTCTAGGGTTTGTTTGGTTTAAAGTTCAAAAAGTTCAAAACTTGAAAACTTGAGTAGTGTTGAGGGGGTAAAAACCAACAACACTTTTTCATTCATACCAAACATCATACATTACAAATCTAACACACCGTTGGTTTGAAGAACCATTCATTCGCTCTACGATACAAGGGGATCCTGATACAAACTCACACCTACGAAAGTGCTTTAATGATACTACTCTTCAGGGGGGATTCTTCGTCTTCACGGGTAATGTGCTTGGCGAAAGGCGAGGGCGTTGTCCAAATCCTTGCGGGTTCTGTACAGCAGGAAGTCCAGGTGTGCTACATAATGGTTCATCTCTGTGTGCGGGGGCATGGTCATCGGTCTTCCCATGGGGTCATGTCTTGGGTAGTAGACAAAGCGAGTGTTTCTGATCTTGTTCTCATTTTGTCCACACAGACGGGCAATTTCTTCTTGCATAGCTCTTACTAGTCCTTCCTTCCAAGTGTTTCCCGTTACAGAAAACCAAAAGGTTTCCCATATTGGGGCTCCAGTCTTTCTGCGCAGATCTGCAGTAACTTCCCACCGAGGTGGCCCTCCGGAGTGATTAGTGAGGGGTACTCCGAAGAACTCGGGATACGAGCGTCCTAGATATTCCACTAGTTGCGTCAAATCCTTCTCGAACATCAGGTTTCCTCCGTGGCCAAGCTGATAGGACTGGCAGGTGTACTCCATCTGTGAGCAATTAGGATGAGTGAGTTAGAGAAGTAGTCCAGTGTGCAAAATTTTATGTAGGCTTGCAGGGAAAAGTAGAGCATGGATTTCTCATTTTGAAAAAGATTTCAAGGATAAGAGTGAGAATAAGTTTTCACAAATATTCACTTCTTTGGTTTTGAAACTAAGTTTTTAAGAAAACCATTCTAACTAGGGTCTCCTAAGGTCAAACAATGGCTCTGATACCAACTTGTCAACACCCGGATTTTTAAGTCCGGATGCCTATTATGCCATACATCGCAATCCCAGGAAGATTGTTGTTGCGAGACATAACAATTGAATATCATAAGTCATCATTCATTACAACCCATAATCGTCTTACAAAAGTAAATCACATGATCCAATATTACAACCATAGTTGATCTATTGATCAACGAACATTACAAATAGCGGAAGCGAAGTAGTAGTGGACTAGCTAATCCACAGGCCAACGTCTGACGTTAGAAGATTCCCTAGTTGTCGTAGACGTCTTGTTGTCCGTCCTCCTGGTAGTGCTGCTCTTCTTCATAGTCTGGCCATTTGAATAGCCAGGGACACAGCCGTGAGTACTTTAAAGTACTCGCAAACTAATACTAATGTAAGTACTAACAATTCTAGTAAGGGGTGCTCGGCTATAGTTTATTTGCATAAAGCCAATTTTAGTTCGCAAGTTTTTGAGAAAAGACTTATTCAAGTGCTAACTAACTCAAGTGGGAACATAAGTGTCATTCCCACCATTCAGTTGTGATTCAAAAACAAGTCACCATTCACCATTCACTTCACCAAGTATTTTCAAGAATCTGACACCGGAAACTGTATGGCCTTTCCAACCGTCCGTAACCGTGGACACGGCTATTCGAATAGGTTTACACTCTGCAGAGGTTGCACACTTGTGCCACAACATTTGATTTCATCCATCGGGATAACCCCGAATCATCGTAACACAGTATGCGGATCATCAACCTTAACCTTTCACTTACAAACCCTAGTATAGGCACCTCTCCCCATGAGCTTGGCCTCCCGGTGAATACCAACTGTCAACCTGGGAACTGCAAAGGGCTTGGCCGTACAATTCACCTCAATTCACAACATTTCTCAACAACGGAGGCAGCCTCGGTGTAACCCCTATGATGTGTGTTCAGAGGGAACCCATACTAAGATGTATAAATTTCTAGTTAAGCCCTACCCATAATCAGGTATTGTGGGGGTACTCCAAAATTGGAAAGGTATCGCATCCAAACCAATATCAGTTTTAATCAAAAATCACTATCTTCTCCAAATCATATTCACCTTCAAAAGTCATTCATCATTCCAAGGTTTCAAGTTTATTTCAAGTCACATGTTCCCATCTAGAGTAGTCAAGTTTTAGTATTAGCACTAGCAACTAGTCATGAGGGGTGCTAACTACTTGTAATGCCTTTTAGGCTAAGTTTGATACTCTTGTAGTACTCTAGATTTAGACCAAAGTTAACTATAAAAGGAATCTTAAATATTCAAAATGAAAACTTGAAAGAGTAAAACTTGGGATGGGTTCATGAAGCATAGGAAAATATGAGTGTGCCTTGCTCTTGGTAGAGCTTTGCACTTTGCAAGAATATTAGCTTGCCTTGGTGGTTGAGGTGATCAAAGTGCTCTTCTTCTTCTGGGTAGAATCCTTCCTCTTCCTGGTATTCTCCGGTACTAGCGTCTATACACGAATACGAGGATACAATCACCAAACAATACTTAAGTAGCCTTAATTAGCCTTAATGGATCACTCCAAATGATCTAGCATCATCACTTTGCATTGCTACCAAGAATTAATCTAGGGTTTTCTTACTTAGGGTTAGAGAAATAATTTCCTCTCATTACATATGTAAAAGATAGTTTCCATGTAGTGTTGGAGGAAATAATTTCCTCTCATTGAATCTTCTTAAGATTTAACTTCTCAAACAATCATACATGAAATCATGTTGACCTAAGTCAACCATTCATCATCATCATTTGAGAAAATGATTTAAATGAGGTAGAATACCTCATAGTATTTAACAATGCCTATTATGATTTAAAATCTCCAAGTATTTCATGTGAGGGTATTTGACCAGGGGTTCAAACTTCATATGAAAGTACTTGGGACAAGATTTAAATGAAGTGAAACACTTCATATGATTTGCATAATAGTTTTGGACAATATCACTAAATTAAAATAGCCATATAGTCCTCTATTTAATTTGGGCCATGATCACTCAAAGTAACCCCTTCCATATTTTTGCAAAAACAATTAGTGTAAGTCAAATGTGAGATATGAGAGTTGAAATCAACTCAATATCATTTTTGGTTTATTTGAATATGCAAAAGTCCCTGACTTGTTCTTTTTGTCACATTAATTATACACAAGATTTTGAAGTGGGACCAGTGTGGTTGGATCAAGCATTTCATAAGCTTTCCAACAATATAAAATTTGTTAAATTTGGCCAAGCCAATTTGAAACTATTCAATTTCCAAGACAGGACCAGTATTTGAATTCTCTGAAACAATTTAATTTGAAAATTACTAAATGGGCTAGGCGGGAAAAGGAATGGGCCGATTTGGTTTGAAACTGAGGAAACCAGCCCAGTAGCGCTGCGGGCCAGCTGATAAAGGGGCCCGCACGTCAGCGACTGAGATTTACCGAAATGGTACCTTCTACTCTGGACCGTGCGATTAGATGGCGATCGAACGGTGGCGCTTCGTCGTCGTCGTCGACGAGAGAGGGTTGCTGCCGTGGCGGAGGTAGGGGGTCGGCGACGAGCTAGAGCTCCGGCGATGGTCAGTGACGGTGCAGGGCAAGGTTGTCGTCGACGGCGAGTGCACTGGTACCGGTGGCGTCGCTCGAGGAGGCGTCAATCGACGGCGTCGCTGAGGTACTGGCGCGGCGGTCTCCGGTGAAATTGCAGCGGCGGAGTGGACAATGTGGAGCGGAGAGGTGTTGAGGAAGGCCAGGAGGGAGAGGGGAAGTCGAGGGTGTGCTCAGTTCGTCCAGGGGCGCGCTCTTTTTATAGTGGCGCGAGGTGCGGCGGGTACCGTGGAGGTTGACAGCGGAGCGGCGCTTCCGGCGAGCAATTGGGGTAGGCGATGGCAGGGCGAGGTAGGCGAGGTCAGTGCGGTGCTAGCACGCTTGCTAGCTAGGTGGGGGACGACCTGGTGAGCGAGCTCGACGACGAGTCCTGGCGGCACGGCGCGGAAGAAATGGCGAGGTGGTCGATGGCGACAGGCGGCGTGAGGGCATGGGGGCGTGTCTGGTGGGTTGGCGCTGCGACGGCGAAGCTCAACATGTAGTCAAGGGGTCCGGGGGAGGCTTGAGCTGGCGAGGCGGCGCGTGCTCTATGCTGCTCGTGGCGCGCGCTGGTGCGACGCCCACGACATGCGCTGGTCACCCTGGGCGCGATGCGTTTCCGGCGGTGGCGGGTCGATCTCCGGTAATGGCTACGGTAGGCAGGCTCAGTAGGGTAAGAGGGAGCAGGGGGACATGGTGGCAGTGCTGGAGAAGGGAAGGAGAGGAGGGGAGTGTGTGCACATGCATGTGGCAGGCATGGCATGGCCATGGCCAAGTTTGGCCTCCCACTTAGGGTTGCTGTGCATGGTGTAGGGAGAGAGGGGATCATGGGACAGGTAGGAGTAGATTGGGGCAGTTGGTTTGGCCAAAACACTATTTTAAATAGTGTTTGAAATTATTCCATATTTGCCCAATTCCATTTCTTGCAAAATTTGGTTGAGCTCAAATGGATTCAAAAATTGAAAGTGGTTGATTTGATTGAGTTGTAAATGACCAGAGACAACTATGTGTGGTGGTGGAATTTTAAAAATAAAAGAATTGCAAAATTGCAATGTGTGAGATTGTTGCATTTGATAAAAAGTTCCAACTTGGCATGAGCATAGAATTTGATCTAAGATGAAATTGGCATGGTGATCTTTACCAAAGTTGTTCACCTTGATGTGCTATTGGATTACATGCAAAGAATTGGGAAATTTTAGTTTGAAAACCTTGAAATGCAGAGGCTCAAAGTAGTGACCAGAATGTAAATGGCAGATTTGACCATTATCCCATGTGATCACAATTTGAGTTTGAATTTGATTTGATTTGTGTTTCTTTGATTCCAAAAGTTGTAATAAGTGTTTAATAACATAATACAACTAATGGTGAAGGTCAAAATGGTCTAGGTCAAAATTTTGGAAAAATGGCATAAACCATATGTGAGGGTTTTGTGATTTTCTACTTTTTATTCTTTTCTTTTTCTTGGCTTCACTTTGATAAGGTTGAGGTTTATTTGGTGTTAGATGGAGTTGGGTAAAAGGTTCAAACCATTTTGGGGCAATGGGGGTGCCTAGGTCAAGATTTGATATTTTGGCTAAGTGCCACATATGCCTCTATGCATATGCTTTATTTCATTTTTGTTTTCTTTTTGGTTTCACCAAGATTTGAGTGGTAAGCCTTAAATTATGTTTGTTGAGGTATTTCCAAACCATCTACCAAGGTATACAAAGCAAGGTTTAGCATTTGCAAAAATAGCCATAGGATTACATAGGCTTGTTTCCTAATTAAGAACATTTCTTTTTATTTTGTTTTTCAAAGGTTGGTGACAAGAGGGATGAGGTTTAGGGTTTAGTGGGGTTTACCATGGTTCACCACCATTTAGCAAAATAAGAAAAGTAGGGTTCAAGATTTACATATTAGGGCTATATGCCCACATATGTCTTTTTCTTTTATTTTGGTTTCTCAAAATAGATCCACTTGGGTTTGAGGAGGTTAGGGTTTAGGGTTTTGGAAATGGGTTCAAAGTAATAAACAAACACTCATGGCAAAAACACAAGGGTTATGGAGGAGTACTATGCATAGCACCCTATGTAAGAAAAGTTTTTGTTGGTTCTCATTTTTGGACAAAGGAAATTCATTTTCTCTTTGTTTTAAAATTTGGGATGTTACAGACACTAAGAGGGTTTTGTGACATCTCTGTATCTTTGTTGAAGAAGATACTTCAGAAGATATCCTATGACATCTCTATATCTTTGTTTAAGAAGATACTTCAAAAGAGTTCTACAACATAAAACACTAGGATGGGAGTGGCCCTTTTTATTTCCTTTCCGACCATCTTCACATGGTCATCAAATTTACCGTACCTTTCCCGGTATTCCGTAAACAACTTTCTCTTTTCTTTGTAAAGCCTTTACAAAACAAAACTAGCCCCAGTTAAGGTTGGCCATTTCAACCCGTCCATGACCGCGGACGCGGCTATTCGAATAGATTTGACTCTGCAGAGTTTGCACACTTTCCCCACAACTATCCGGATACCTATCGTGTGGGCAGCATCCCCGCATAACAACATATGCCACGACGGATACCCGAACATAACCTTTCGCCCATTCGACTTAGCACGGGATCCTACCCTATGGAGTATGTACCTCCCGGCACCGTGGCAGCTCACCTCACTTTGAGCGTGACTCCACCGCCACGTCAGGAGACCCATAGTGTCTTCCGGACGGGTAGCCCCAAAGGCATCCCGTTATACTATTGTCTCCAACAATGACAATCCGGACTCGGGGGTACTCTTACCCTTGTATAGTTGTGCGGTGTCCCATGTTAAGAAGAACAAACTACGAGTTAAGCCCCGTGCCCACATTGGGGTAGCGTGGTTGCGCGAAATAAAGTTGGGACGGCAAACACTTATACGCAGTGCTCCTTTAAAAGCATTTTACCCACGCTTCCTTTGTTTGTCCACAACCAACCATACACCACTTTCCGAAACATCAAGACCTTTCTCTTGAAACAACACTTAGGCTAGACAACATCTTCCCAAAGTTTTCAAAGTCTTTCCAAAACACAAAACATCGGGGTTTCCCAACCTAAGGTTTTATTAAGATCTTAGATATGTCGATGGCACGATGCTAGCCATCATACCACTAAGGAGATGATAATGGAGGTGTCAAGGGGGTCATACATACTTAGAATAAGTATGCATAGGGACAACATGAGTAAGATGGTTCAACAAGGGTCATGATGTTAATCATCATACCGATAAGAGGAGGATAATATAGGTGGTCAAGGAGGCATACATGCTCAGGGTAAGCATGCATAAGATCAACAAGGGGTTCAACATACCCGAGAGTAAGTATGCGAACATCAACAAGGGGTTCAACATACTTGAGAGTAGGTATGTATAGCATCAACAAGTGGTTCGACACACTTGGGATTAAGTATGCATAACATCAACAAGGGGTTCAACATACTTGGGAGTAAGTATGTATAGCATCAAGAAGATACGACAAGGGCATGATGCTAACCATCATACCACTAAGGGGTGCAAAAAGGGTGTCGAGAGGTCGACACACTCAAGGTAAGGGGGCATACCATCACAATTAGAGGGTATACCAAGATAATGGTGATGACCACCATTTCTCAAAAGGGGAATTGTAGGTGAGGTGTCAAAGAGAATCCACATGCTCACGGTGAGCATGCTCCATCAACTTAAGTAGAAACCACACAAGATAAAACGAGAGACAAGAATAACAACAAGTAACCAATATGTGATTCAACATTCAGAGATCAAAAGATGGCTTGCCTTGGCTTATTTGTCCCTGGACTTCTTCAACTCCATTAAATAAGAATTCCAACAATATAAATAAAATCCTTGTCCGAACCACTTTTTCTTCTTCTCCGAAATTGTTCGCATCTATCGCCGGAAAATATAAAAGGAACACAATCAACACATTGCACCAACAAAACAACAATCAACAATCAATAGCTAACCGCTCTACTAAGGCTATAATATTAAGGACTTATAGATATTTCAAAGAAACTAAAAGAAAACCCATTGTATTTACCTAGTAAAGGTATGAGAGCATGATACTTAGCAATTGCCTCTCTCCGTTATCACCATGGCATTAACCAAATGTCCCCTGGTAGATAACATCATAAAGGGGACAAGTGCATTAGTTTGGCATAAAAAACATTCACATTATATTTTGAAACATTTTTGGAAAAGCGGGAAATCACCCTCTCTATTTTATAAAGCTTACATAACACTACACAAGAATAGGAAGTAAATGATATGCCACACCATTCGAAAACTTAAGCCAAATAATAGAATTAAGGTTAAGTTGCAGAGGTTTTGTTTTGCAAGAATAAAACATTGGTTGACCAATTTTAATACAAAGAGGTGGTTAAAGTTTTTAAATAAACCAGAAAGTTTTGCTTCAACAATCCATGTCACACATACACATTATTAACAGTAACAAATATGCATGAGCAGAGACTAAAAATATTTTTCCTAGATGGCCAGTACTAATACAAGACTAACCCAATTGGATTCACCCAAAAAGGTTAACCTACTAATTTAGTAATTTGTTTGAATCTGACTGTACAGAAAACAAGATCTCTAATCTTAAATCATAGAAAAATCCTAAAAATATGAGACCACTGGCATTTGAAAGATATTTAAATAGAGATGCAGACAAAATTGGATTTGGGTTTAAATTATTTCTGAAACTCTCATAATTGAATTAACAAGGTTACTACATGTCTTTACCATTTGTTTTATATCTGTATTTATAGAACAGATAAAAGTTTGAAAGTTGTTTGAGGTGATTAAGAAAACATTCAGTAGTCCTACAAAATTGGAATCACTCAATTAGGTTCAAAGATGGATTTTTGGTGATTTAAAAGTTAACAGCCATGTCTGCAGAACACACAGAACAAGTTTAATTCACCAAAAATCGTGCATAAATCATAAAAATATGAGGTCAGTTGCATCTAAAAGGTATTGAAAAGCTGGTTTTCACCCAATTTGTTTCATTCAAATAATCGTTCCCAAGATCCTGGTTTAATTCGACAAAGTCAGATCTTACCAAATCTTGATCTGTGAACCATTTCAGTTTTACGAGGTCATTTGAAGTGAAACCAACGCCAAAATGAAGGTATTGAAGAGGGCTTTCACCAACAGTTGAGTTTGATCAAAAAGGTTTTGTAAAACAAAACAAATCTAACAAACAGTGATTCTGCATGTTTACAGAACTTTATTTACCTAGGAAAATCTGTAAATAATTTGAGAATGATACCAACGCCAAGTTGTAGATCTTTTCAATATCCATCTGTGGAACTTTGAATCACTCAATTCGAACCTGCACACGAGTTTTGGAGGATTTTACAAAATCGTACAGAATCTGAAACAACAAGATTGCAGGAATTACTACAGGGATTTGGACGAACTTTGCTCAAGAATTTCAGATCTGAGGATAGCTCAAGCTTCTCCATGCTTGGACCAACATGCACCTGCATCAAGATCCAATCTTAGAAAGGGAGGAAGAAGAAGAGGAGAGAAAACCATCTGGGGTTAGGGAGATGGGGTGATGTTGATTTGGTGAAGTAAGAATGAAAAGAGAGAGGTATTAATGAACATTGGTGCCAATGTTGAGGAATGAAGCACTTTGATCAAGTGATCAATTTGGCCAAAAGATGATGGTGGTGATGGTGGTTTAGACAATTGTAGGGCAAGGCTAAGAGAGATGGTGAGTGAAATAACCATACTCACAAGGATGAATATGGTGGCATAAATCATCAATTCATGAGGTCAAGATGATGATGGTAAACCCTACAAGAGTGAGATGTGATGAATGAATGGAAGTTATTAATTAGATATGGAACTTTATAGAGATGGGTCTCCACCACTATGAGAGTTGATCAAAATATTTGGATAGGGTTTATATTGGACTTGCCTTTGAAATCATTTTGAAAGGGACACACTGAGGTTTAAAATGAAATAGGTCTATTTGCAAAACAAAGCATAGTAGAGTTTTCTCTAAGCTATTAGGTTTTAGAACGTGCAAGGATGGCACATGTACCAAAACCATGCATTTAAAAGAAAGAATAAAATTCTTTTATAAAAATGTATTTTGGGTAGAAGGAAATGAGATGATAAAATACCATCCATAATTCCCTTTTGTTATATGAAGAAACCATTTGAAGAGTTTTAATAAAACAAGAAGTGGTTTTGTGGTTAAAACTAGGGAAGGAACACAACAAGGTTTTGAGAAGGAAAACTAATTTAGGGAGGAGTGTTCTCAAAGGTAGATGGTGGCTACAAAATGTACCCATCATTTCCACTCTTGGTTTTGTGGAGATAAAACTTGGATTAAATAAACACAAGAGGTGAAAGAGGAAGAAGTGATCTGGGGCTGAAACATTGGATAGGATACCAGATCAAGTTGAATATATGAGTTGCAAGGATTGACTGAGACAGCAGGACGTGGAGGTTGAATAGGGTATTGCACATATGAGATCCATGCATTGAGGTCAGCAATAACAGTGGTGGTTGCTTAGATATCAACTGCCAAAGTATGGAACTTTCAAGTAGGCACACTCATGTTGCCATGAGTAGAAATGTTTGATGTAGAAAGATGGAAAACAATTTTCCTAAGCCACACATGTGTTTTCTTAAGTGAGTTGCTTGTTTTACCACTAGGGGTGTTGTTCTTTGGGGGTAGCTCAAGACAAAACTCAACAAGCAAATCAAGACAATTCATCTACCAGCAGATCAAAGCAATTCATCATAACAAACAAATCAAGGCAATTCATCCAATTAGTTTATAGAAAAAAGTTTTTTGTTCCCCCTAATTTTTGCACTAAGGACAATTAATCAAGGTTGCAAAAGTTGGGGTGTTACACAGACCCTAGTATAGGCACCTCCCCTATGAGCTTGGCCTCCCAGTGATGGCAATCTGCCATCCTGGGAACTGCAGAGGGCTTGGGTAGGATATTCACCTCATTTTCACGACATTTCACTTTTCACGAAGGCAGCCTCGGCATAACCCTATGACGCTTGTTCAGAGGGAACCCATACTAAAGTGCATAAATTTCCAGTTAAGCCCTACCCATGATCAGGTATTGTGGGGGTACTCGAAAATTGGAATGGTATCACATCTGAACCCAATCACCAGTTTTTGTCAAATTCCCTTGTCATTCAAAGTCATATTCACCTTCAAAATCTTTCAATAGAAGGCCTCATCATTCTAAGGTTTTCAAAGTTATTTGGTTCACAAGTTCCCATCTAGAGTGGTCAATTTTAGTTTTAGCACTAGCAAATAGTCATGAGGGGTGCTAACTAACTTGTAGCTATCTAGGCTAAGTTTGATGCTCTTGTAATACTCCATCTTTAGACCAAATTTAACTATAAAAATAAGCCTTGATATTCAAAGTAAAAGATTGCAAAATAAAACTTGGGCTTGGAAAGGAAAATCCTTAAACACAAAATAATATTGCAATGGTGCCTTGCTCTATTAGAGCTTGCATTAGTAGAGATTGCATTAGGGTAGCTTGCCTTGATTGGTACAGTGATCAAAGTTTTCCTCCTCTTCTTCGTAGAAGACATCCTCCTCCTCGTAGCCTTCGGTACTAGCGTATATAAACGGATACGAGGTATACAATCACCAAACAATAATTAAGTACTAGACTTAACACACAAATGACTCACACAAGATGGTTTAGCATCACACCATTTTTAGTATTGTGGTTGGCTTTGTTTTCTTTTTGAAAAATAATTTCCTCTCATTGAAATATTTACTAGGGTTTCTATTTATTTACTTTGAAAAGTAATTTCCTCTCATTGAACATTACTAAGATTTAATATCCTCAAATAATAACATATGGATCATGTTGACCAAAGTCACCACTTCATATTTATTTATTTGGGAAAATAGTTTAAATGAGATACTACATCTCATACAATTTAAATACTACTTTGGGAAAAGATTTACTATTATCAATTAATAAAATAAGAGGTTTTGTGGACCAAGGTCATTACCTCACATTGAATTACTTGGAAAGGTGATTTAAATGAGAGGCTACCTCTCATAATATTTAATTAATAATATTGGGGTAATTTAAATGGACTAGAAATGACCACATAGCCATTATTTTGTTCTAGCCCATGATCATGGTCAACACTAATGTCATATTTTCACATATTCATGTAGAGTGTTTGAAATGTGAATTTTGAGAGTTGGAATCAACTCAAAATAAATTATGGTTGATTTTTAATAAATGTTTGAAGTTTGAAAAGGTACTTGTAGCACCCTACCTTTTAATAAAGGTAAGATACATGTGTATAGTGCTATTCCCGGGATCACTGATAGCACACACATTACAAAATATAGTAATCATTGCAATAGTATAAATTTACTACATCGTTGATCCAAAGGCTAAAGTAAAACCTTACAAATTGCATAGTCACATGGACTAGCTCAAATAAAATGTTCAGAGTAAACACAGCGGAAAGTAAATCATCAATGAGCCTTCATCATCTTCATGTGCCACAGGTAGTCATGTTAGAATGTAGACTCGAGATCCTACCAAGTACTTCTCCTCAGAAAATCCTGCACGTTTGAATATGCAGCCCCACGAATGGAGGTCAGTACAATGATGTACTGGCAAATGACACTTATATGGTGGCAGTTTTTAGGCATGACTATCTACATGATATTTGGCTAGTGGAGTCTAGGCTAATTTGCATAAACCCAATTTTATCCTATATTTTATTTAAAATCAAAACATTTTGAAAATCTTGGAATGACATTATGAAATCACACCATGGTTAAATCCTCCATGGGTTTTAGAATAATCACATGGTTACATCTCCCATGAGTTTTCAAGGTTGATACAAATTTTAAATTCATTGAGAAAAGGCGATGAGATTCTTCCGTACATTCCTTGCCTAGAAGCTCAAATTGTCTATAACCGGGGACACGGCTAAGATCTTAGGTTTAACTCTCGAGAGGTTGTGCACTTTCACCTTACGACCCACCCTTCCCAAGAGAAGAATGAGACAAGATCTTTCAGAAGAAAAATCCAACCATACAAACTAGACTCATTCCCTTGGTCGTCGCCTCCACCCACTGTCTAGCCACAAGTTGAATCCTCACAACTTAATTAATCTTGGCAGAGCCCATAATACCATTAGGCTGCACTGGAAGCTATCTAAAACATGGATGACACGTAAATCTCTTTAATCCTGGGTGGCCAACCACAAGTGGAACTCACAAGTTTAAAACCCCTTACAGGTAGTAGACCCCCACACGATCCCCTGGTGAAAACCAGGTGTGCAGTCAAAAGCGACCACTCGACAAATGCGAACTCTCAGGGATTCACTACTTTGGCCCACTAGCTACGACTAGGAGCGTGGACCTGAGCAGCCGCCCACCAATCAACCAATCCACCAAGGTGTTTCATTAGGGTTGTTACTTTTAAATTTCCAAACATTCTCATCCAATAACAAAACAGCACTTGGCATTTGATGTTGCAAGCAAAAGTGAAGCATCCTAGCAATGGGTTCTGGAGTAGCTACACACTACTAGGGTTTGCTAAGCATATCATAATACTTTTCTTTTGAAATCAAAATCCTACCATGCATACTAGTTTAAAACACTAATGCATAAATAAAATAGGTGGGATTGAATGTCACTTGCTTTTTTGGTAATTGAAGATCGTTCACTTCTCTCAACCAAAACACGTCGCTCTTCACTCGAACTATAAGATAAAATATAGCACAACATAAACACACCATTCAACAACAACAACAAAATCAAACAAGACAACATTCGGAAATCGCTCTATGGTACTAAGGTGTGGCATGAGGTTTGGCTTGCAAAATATGGCGGTGAGAGTTTGGGTGGCAAGTCGCATTATTAGAAAGAATTGGATAATCTAAGATATACATGAAGAATATTTATGCTTTAGAAAAGCATGAACGGCTTATGTGAATTGAATCACATAAGTGACAAATAGTGTAATGCTAATACTATTGAATAAGTGTGACAACAATTATTCCAAATTGTATAGATTACACTTAGGCTTGGGTATGGATTTGTGATAAATTTAATTACCCAAATATCTCAATTGTTATTTGAATAACATGGACTAGGATAATATCATTTGGACATATGATGATTGTGTCTAAGAGATTTTGATAGATGGGCTTGACTAAAGGATTCACTTTTGCAGAAATGAACCTTGTTTAAGAAATTAAGGAAATGCATCTATAATGAAAATACTCAAATCCTTATGTTTCAATTTGAATAGTCGGAAAAGTGTTGAAATAAGTTTGGTGTTTGTGTAAGTGGAACAGAGAGTATCAATATGATTCATTTGCAAAAAGAATCACTTGATTTGGGTTTATAGAATTTAAGTTATGTCAAAATACTCAAATTCACATATTCAAATTTGAATATTTGAACAGTACTGTAAAGTCAGATTTAAATTCACATTTGTGTTCTAAACATTTTTATGATTCCAGCGGTATATTATTTGCCAACTTTGGATGTCTAATTATTTTTCTATAACTTTTTACAAGATTAAACGCTCGCGGTCTTTTAATAATTGCGCCGAAAAGTTGTCAGAAAAAGTTTCTCGGATGGTGAAACTTTCTACACGAAAGTTGTAGAGAAACTAATTACAAACTTAATAGAAGAACAACTATCCGAAACGGAGCTCTAGATCTATAGTTATGGAATTTTAAAGTTGACCCTGAGCTGGTACAAACGATAGATATGAGCTGATCGATCAGACTGTTTCGCCCGTGAGAAAGAAAAAGAAAAAAATCGTGGCAAGATGGGGTATGCTGCTACCGGTCTAGTATGGTTCTAACCATACCGTACAAATAATACGGATGATTGTATCGTACCAGCCACAGTAGGATAAGCGCTGATGAAGACGCAGGCGGACGTGGACTACGGGGATGTTCTGGCGGTCTCCAACGCCAGCGAGGTAGAAGGCGGGTTTGCTGCCGTGCTTGGCGACGTGTGCCAAAGAAAAATGAACTAAGGTGTTAGCGGGTACGCTAGGACAGAGGGAGAAAAAGATGTAAAACAAAGGACAGCGGCTCACGTACGTACACGAACAGATCGGGTCGAAGAAAAATGAGTGCTTCTTTTTGGTCTCTGGTAAGTCCTAGCTCTCTCCCGCAGGCCCTGCGGCCGCCCGGCGCCGCTGTCCCCTGCGGCATGGCCGCCCCTGGCCTTGACTCCGAGGTGGTCGCCATCCCCCGCGCTTTGTCCGTCGGTCCTTCCCCCGCAACCTGCAACGCGGCAGGGACCTGCGGTCCGACCGCTGCTTCCTCGGGGCTCTCCTCCAGATCCGGTAGATCTTGCTCGTCGCCGCCACTCCTTTCGTCGCCAGCCCCCGCCTCCACGCTGGATGGGGAACGCCCGCGTCTCCGCTCCATCGTGGTCTGCGACGCCCCTCCGGTCAAAGCCTCGGAAGAAGAGTCTTCCCCTCCCTGGGAGGTGGTGACTTCCAGGAGCGGCCGGCATGGGCGCTCCTCTCCACTTCCGGCCGAGCGGCGGCCCACCCCTCCGCCCCGACGCCCTGGCACGGCCCCTGACCCTGCTCGCTCGGCCTTTTTAAGGCGCTTCCGGGGGCGCTGCCTCCGCTGCCTCAGCAAGAATCACCGCCGCGCCGCCTGCCGTGATCCAGTCCGGTGCATCGACTGCTGGGGTTGGGGACACACTGCTGGCCCTCGTTGTTCGCTCAAGCGGACTGCGGCGCCTCGCCTGGAGACGGTGCGCGACCGGCTACGTTTCCCCGCCCCGCCTCCGGCCATGGACCGCTTCGTTGCCTCCAAGCCCGCGCCTCGTCGCTCCGGCCCGACCTCGAGCCACTCCATCGTCATCGCTTCCCGCAGCATCGAGCAGCAGATCTTCAACCTTCGCAGCCGCGGCGTCCTCGTCACCGCCACTGAAGCGCGGCACTGTGCCAACCCGCACCTGGTGGGCCAGGCGCTGGAACGGGAGCTTCGGCTTCCACCGCATCAGCTCCGCGTCACTCGCCATCATCCAGAAGCGTTCTTCGTCCTCTTCGACACTCCGCCGCACCGTGACCGCGCCATTGCGCATGGTCGTCTCCACGTCGAGGGCTCCACCTTCCTCCTGCAGGCATGGCGCGAATCCGATCACGCCGTGCATATCGTCTACAACCTGCACGCTCGCATCTGCATCGAGCGGATGCTGATGCACTTGTGGTCCAGGGAGGGGGCACAGGAGGTGCTGGGCAGCCAAGTCCTCGTCGACCGCCTCGACAGTCACACGTACGCGCAGGACAACACCGAGCTCTTCAGCTGCTGGGTGTGGTGCCGTAGCATCGACCACATCCCGGGGCACCACGGTTTCTCTGTCTTCCCGCAGGAGGCGGGACGCGTCGTCGAGATGAACGGCTTCTCTCCACCGCGTAGGGAGGTGGCGCCGCCGCCGGAGTGCCTTCGCTACGACTCCCTCATCCACGTCGACCTCGTGGAGGACTGGACCGTGCGCGACTCTCGCACCCCCTCTTCGGGACAGAGTGGGATCCCCTCCTCCAATTCTTCCGACGAGCCACCGTACCCCATGGTGCAGCCTTTCACCTGGCGGTTCGGAATTCCTGATGGGGAGGAGAGGGGCTACGGTGGCCGCCGCCAGGATGGCTGCCACAACATTCCCTCCTACCGGCGCCGTGACGATGAGGGCGACTCTTCCGGCCAGCGCAAGATTTGGCGCGACGTGGCCGCTGCTCCCGCCCGCTCGGGGGCGCCTGCCGCCGACGCTGCTGGGCGCGGGGGAACACGCCACCGCAGCCGCTCCCCGGCAGGCCAGCGACAGCGCGCCACCAGCGTCCCTTCAGCATCCACCAAGGTGGTGGACGTGCTGCTGCCTCCTCCGCCGCCGCTGCCCACGTCGGGCCCTCTACCTCAGCGCCTGATCATGCCGACGCTCGACGCCTCGCTTCCCGTCGCCACCCACGCTGCGCAGGAACAGACCGCAAGCCCAGGTGCCCCGGACCCCCTGGTGGACATGGTGTCCTCGACCTGCCTCGACGTCTCCACCTGGGGACCCTCTGGTGTGGACCCGATGTGCTTTGAGATGGAGGCCGCCTGTGCGGCGGCCGTCAACTCGCCGCTCTCCTTCAAGGACAACTCTCCTGCCGACATGCCGATGGTGCCTCATCCCTGGGCAACGGTAGATTTTGGTCTGTCCACCGTGGATAGGCCTGAGCAGGTCACCTGCGTCGCCTCGCAGGTGGACGACCTGCACATCGTCGACGTCCCTGCACCTGTGCCCCTGGCACGCGAAGAGCCAGTCGACGACTTTCTGCAGATGCTTTTCAAGGCACCGCCGGCGTCGGTCCTGGGGGCCTCGCCGCTAAACCCCGCGTCGCCCACGACGGTGCAACCTGGCTCACCTAGGTCCAGCTCCCCGGCGCCCAAGCGCAGCCAGCGCCAGGCCTCGTCCGCGTGCTCCATCCTGGTGGCGCAGCGCGCCACCCTGCGCCTGGCCAAGGAGATGCACGTCATCAGCAGCGAGGAGCGCCGCACGGAGGTTGCTGCGGCTGGCCTCGTCGAGCACTTCAAGGAGCCCCTCACTGAGGTCGACATCGACGGACTCGCGAAGCTTACCCGCATCGACCGCGACGCCGTTCACCGTGCTGCCAAGCAGGCAGCCGCTGGGAGAGCCACCACGGTGGCCATTTAGTCTCCAATGTTAGGTTCCTTAGCTCTGTTGCAGCAGGTGTCGGTCTTAAACCGATGCTTTAGTTCCTTGTGTTGGGTTAGTGGCGTGTTCTTCATCGGGACGGCTTGTTTGAGGCTGTGTAGTTGGGTGCCGTCCCGCCCCATGTATGCTTTGGTGGTGTTCTTCCTTTTTCAACCAGTTTGCTGCTGCTCTTCTCCGCGTCGCCTGCTCTGCCTGTCTTCAACTAAGCTGTTCCCCTGGTTCCCCAATGAGTGAAGCCATTTGCCCCATTTTGTCCTGGAACCCCCGTGGCCTCAATATGCCCGCGCGTCGCACAGCCGTTGCGGAGCTCGCTGCCGCCGCCAAGGTGGCCGTCCTTTGCCTTCAGGAGACAAAGCTGGCGCACATAGATTGCTCCCTTGCTATTGAGATTGCCGGAGTCACACGCAAGGACTTCGTCTTCCTGCCGGCCGACGAAACGCGTGGCGGTATCGCCATCTTCTGGAACTCGGCGATCGTCTCAATCACTAACGCGGTTATTCAAAACCACTCCATCACCGCGACGACGACCATCTTACACACTGGCACTTCTTTCTCGTTCACTGTGGTCTACGGACCGTCCGTGGACGCCGACAAGCCGGCGTTCCTCCAAGAGCTCATCAGCATCAAACCGCAGAACGGCACACCTTGGCTCATCGTCGGTGATTTCAATATGATCTATGAAGCTAGAGACAAAAGCAACTCCAACCTCTGCCGGCGTCTCATGGGGCAGTTCCGCGCCGCCCTCGATGAGTCTGAGCTCTCGGAGCTCAGATGTTCTAACCGGCGCTTCTCCTGGTCTAACGAGCGGGTAGACCCCACCTTGGTTTACCTGGATCGTTTCTTCTTCAACGTGCCCTGGGACGTCTTTTTCCCGTCCTGCTCGGTACAAGCGCTTTCGTCGTCACACTCCGATCACTGCCCTCTTCTGCTCTTCAGCACGTGCTTGCAGCCGCGGAAAGCCCAGTTCCGCTTCGAGAATTTCTGGTCCCGACACCCCGGCTTCATCGACATCGTCAAGGGTGCTTGGACGGTGGAGCTTCGCTCCACAAACCCGCTCACTCGCCTACGGGTCAAGCTTGCCCGCACGGCGCGGGCGCTGTGCGCCTGGAGCAAGGGGCTCTTCGGCGACGCACGTTTCCAACTCCACCTCGCAAACGAGATCATCCTGCATCTCGATCTTGCCCAGGAGAGCCGTGGCCTGTACGATCACGAGTTCCACCTGCGCAAGTCCCTCAAGGCTCGGGTCTTGGGCCTCGCTGCGATTGAGAGCTCTCGCCGGCACCAAGCGTCTCGCGTCTCTTGGCTTCGGGAGGGGGACGCCAATACGCGCTACTTTCACGTCAAGATGAATTCCCGCCGACGAAAAAACTTCATCCACGCCCTCACCACGGACACCACCATCGCCACCTCCCATCCGGACAAGGAGCGGGTCCTCTTCGACCACTTTTCGGCGATCCTGGGGACTTCTGTCCCTCGCACACGCTCCCTCGACTGGGAGACCCTCAACCTTTCGACGCTACCGGTGAACGGCCTCGACCATCCCTTCACGGCCAAAGAGATCTGGGATGCAATCATGGATTCCCCCGCGGAGAAGGCGCCCGGCCCCGACGGCTTCAACGGTGTTTTTTACAGACGCTGTTGGGGCATCATCAGACCCGAGGTCATGGCTTTCTTTCATCACATCTACAACATAGCCGGAGGCGATTTCGCGTCGCTCAACCGCGCCTTTGTCTGCCTGCTGCCCAAAACTACAAGTGCGGCGCGTGTCTCTGAGTTCCGCCCTATTAGTCTAATCCACTCGATAGCGAAACTTTTCGCTAAGGTGCTCGCTAGACGCCTCTCGCCGGTGATCGAGAGGATGGTTTCCCCGGCGCAAAGCGCTTTCCTCAAGGGAAGGACTCTGCATGATAACTTCGTCTACGTCCGAAACACTGCTCGAGCCCTTCATCGGAAGAAGAAAGCAGCGCTACTCCTCAAAATCGACTTCGCCAAAGCTTTTGATTCAGTTTCATGGGAGTTTCTGCTCGAGCTCTTGCAGCGCCTGGGTTTCTCTGCTAGGTGGCGGGACTGGATCTCATTGCTTCTGTCGTCTGCCACCTCGGTCGTTCTCCTCAACGGCACCGAAGGCCAACCCATCAGACACCGCCGCGGCTTGCGCCAGGGCGACCCCCTCTCGCCTTTGCTCTTCATCCTCGCCCTAGACCCTCTGCAGAAGATCCTTCAGGCGGCCACCGACGCAGGGATCCTTTCGCGGTTGCCGATCCGCGAAGCCAAGCTGCGCACAAGCCTTTACGCTGACGACGCCGTTCTCTTCCTCAACCCCATCCGTGCCGAGGTTGACTCGGTTCTGCGGATTCTTCATGCATTCGGGCAGGCTACGGGCCTGCGGAGCAACGTCGACAAGAGCTCCGTGACTCCGATCAGATGTGATGACATTGATCTCGACGATGTGCTGTCATCTTTCTCTGGCGAGCGCACATCCTTCCCGATTCGGTACCTGGGCATGCCGCTGAGTTTGGGTAGGCTCAGCATGGTGCACCTCCAGCACGTGCTTGATCGCGCCCGTTCGCATCTCGCATCCTGGAAGATCCGCTGGATCAACGCAGGCGGCCGCCAAGCCCTGGCCTCCTCCGTGCTCAGTGCCATTCCAATTTTCGCTATGACGGCCCTCAAGCTTCCGCCTAAATTCATCCACGAGTTTGACAGAATCAGGCGTAATTTCCTCTGGGACCTCGATGAGGAAACCAATCCAGGAGGCAAATGCAAAGTGCGTTGGCTCACCGTCTGTTCGCCCAAGGAGGTGGGCGGACTAGGGTTGCCGAACTTGAAGTTTTTCGGCCGTGCCCTACGCCTCCGCTGGTTGTGGCATGAGTGGAGCGAGCCGACTCGCCCCTGGGTCGGCACACCAACGCCATGCGACGCCAGGGACCAAGACTTTTTCCACCAAGCCACTAGAGTCACCATTGGGGACGGGAATCGGGCCCTGTTCTGGCGCTCCTCATGGCATGGTGACACTCCCCTTCGAACCCAATTTCCGTTGATTTTCGCCAGATCAAGAAGAAAGAACAAAACCGCCGCGGCCGCGATCCTCAACGACAGTTGGGTTGCTGACTTGGGCCAAAATTTCCCAGCCACACTACTCTCCCAGTTCGTCCATCTCTGGCGTCTCGTGCAGACTCTCGTACTGAGTCCAGGCACGCCTGACTCCATACGGTGGATTCTCACGTCGGACGGCATCTACTCTTCTGCCTCGGCCTATCGTCTGCTCTTCGAGGGACGGACGCTCTCCCCGGCGCCGGAGATGATCTGGTCCCCTTGGGCCCCGGCCAAGTGCAAATTTTTCCTTTGGCTGTTGCTCCACAATCGACTTTGGTGCGCCGATCGCCTCCAACGCCGACGATTGCCCAATGCGTATTTCTGTCCTCTTTGCCTCAGAAGCTTGGAGACTTCACAACACCTTTTCTTCGAATGCCCTTTCACCAGGAGGATCTGGGCGGCGGTGGCAAACTGGACGCATTGTTCCTCCCTCGCTCCTACATGCTGGGAGGCAGCGACGTCGCCTCAAGACATTTGGCAGCTTATGATGCAGCGATCGACCGCTGCACACAAGAAAGGGTTGAGTTCGCTCTTTACGCTGATCTGCTGGAACGTTTGGAAGGAACGGAATGCGCGAATTTTTCGCCACAAATCAGCGACCTTCCAGCTCATCATCGCCTGGATCCGTGATGAGGCGCGCGAATGGAGTTTCGCGAATGCTAAGGCCCTTAGAAAGCTGCTTTTCGAGCCTCCTTGATCTTCGGGTGGCTCTCTTCTTTTTTCCTTTTTTTTTTCTCCTGTTTTCCCTGTCCTATTCGATCGTGTAGTTACACATCGATGGGTCACTTGTAAAGTGTTTCCCCCTTCTAATCAATGAAATCCAGCGTGCTGGTTATTTCAAAAAAAAAAGAAAATATGACCGCAGCGCTTTGCTTGGCGTCGTCATGGCGGAGGATCCCAGCTGAATCGAATGATTGTATGATTTCAACAAACGCACGATCTCTATAAGATGTAATAAAGAAGAAAGAGGGGCTAGTGCTAGTCTCTCTTTACCTGGCAGAAACAACGATAGCGTGGTGGCAGCCGGTGAAGCAACGGCGGAGCAGCGGCGACACGGTTAACACCGACTACCGAGTGCACCACCATGTCATAGAGGTAGGACACCATTAGGATATCATACTAGTAAAAGGGACAGAAGAAAGGATCAACGTACGTGA
The DNA here is from genome assembly GCA_030979885.1 of Lolium multiflorum. Lineage (NCBI taxonomy): Eukaryota > Viridiplantae > Streptophyta > Magnoliopsida > Poales > Poaceae > Lolium > Lolium multiflorum. Next base: position 137,061,369 of record CM061748.1, on the reverse strand, counting down.
CGTACCAATCCGATAAACTTCGATGACGTCGTGGCCAGCAGCGACAACATCATGCCCGACCATGTCCTGGAGGTATCCCTCGACGAGGAACGTCTTCTGGTGCAAGGATTTGACGAGATGATTACCGAGATAGTCAAGATCTGCTGATGAACTCGAGTTCATCGATGAGGTTGGCATGGTTGGTACGAGCTATACAGAGGCTCTCTCGGAAAAGTTTTAGAACAAAGTGATGGCTAAGGATAAGAGACACACGGTGCTCCTCTCGGTTTGCATCGATATGGACTGAGGTGGAAGATCGGGAAAGCTTGCCGACCCGTGGCATTCGGGGCGCCGGTTTGATGTGGCCAATAAAGACCATAAAGGGGAGAAGTAATTCCCTGAATTGAATCTTCATTGAATTTGGAGCAATTTTCGTGTTGAAGGTGGATGGAAACGTCCACTAGAATTGATGAGAGAAAGAGAGGAAAGGTTACAGCAGCCATGGCTGTAACGTGCATCTTGTACGTGAGGAGGAGGACAAGTCGTGCCTCGTCTCGTTCGGCCGGGTGAGTGCTTCTGCTGGGCTGGGCTGCGTGCGTGAGTGGGCTGGGTGTGGCCACAGAAGAAAATAAAAGGCTGGGGCAGGGGTCTGGCCGAGTGGGCCGGAGTGGCCAGCGCGGCTGGGCCGATGGGCCGAAGTGGCCGGCGCGCCCTTCCCCTTTTTTTGTTTTTTTTTCTGAACAGAATTTGGAAATTTACTTTGGGGCTTAAAAAAAAAATCGGAAAATGCAAATGAGGTATCGTTGGATTTGTTGTGAAAAAATCTTTAATACGAGACCAAATTTGGGACAAAATATAAATTTTATAAAACCAAAATTTGACATACATGTCTATGTGGCTATAGTGCCTTTTTAGGGTTTAATATTCCCTCAAAATAATAATTTTATAATTTTCAAAACCTCCGAATAAAATAGTGTATCGTTGGCAAAATATTTCGAAAACCAAGGTTTATGAAAATTCTATTTTTTTAAATACCTTTTTAATAAACACAAAAGTTTTAAATCCTTGTGAAATTTCAATCAAGTTCAAACAATCAAGCGTTAAATTTTTTTTTTTACATTCCAAAATTTAGAAAATTTCGGGATGTGACAGTACTGCCTTGTTATTTTTACTACAAGAGTTCTACAATTCTTCTAATGTTGAAACCAATTGCTTTGGCTAGATAATTTCCTAAGCTTTCCAAAAATTTAAATTCATGAATTTTGGCTCAGTAGATATTTTTCTATTTGGTTTTGAATATGGCAGCAGTATTGTATTTCAGCTAAAAGGACAATTCGAATTTGAATTCTTAGGCTCGGGCGGGAAAGCTAAACAGGCCAGAGAGAGAAAAAGAAACGGGCCGGCCCATCTACGCGTCTCGCACGCGTGGGCTGCCTGACAATGGGTCCCTGTAACATCCCAAAAAGTCAATAAAGAGATAAAGAGAGAGTTTCCAAAAACACAAAATTGAGAACCAACAAAAACTTTTTCATCAAACAAGTGCTACGCATGTATTTCATCTTGATCATTATGTTAAGTGTGCATTTTTTCCATGATGAATGCTTGTGTGTTTGCAAGGGTGCTAAAACCCTAGTACAAGGTCACTTGATCAATCAAACCAAAGGAAAAATAAAAGAAGAAAGAAATGAGAAAAATTAAGCATACACTCACATATGGATTTGGCCAATTTTGCAAATACTTAACATAGGCCATTTTGGCTTGCACCATTAGTTGTAAATGGATACTAAAAACTTAATAAAACTTTTGGAATCAAAGAAACTCAACTCAAATCAAATTTAAATCAAATTTGAGCTCACATACAATTATGGTCAAAATGGCAATTCCTAACCTGATGCCCTCTTTGAGCCCCTGTTTTGGAAGATTTTCAAACTAAACTTTGCCAAGTCTTTGCACCTCATCCAAGACAACATCAAGTTTAACAACTTTGCTCAAGAACTCATCTACAAACTCTTCTTGGATTCAAAGATATGATCAAGCAAAGTAGGGACTTGGAAATAAATTCAAGACCATATGCAATTTGTGATTTTGCAAATCACTTCAAATTTTACCACCACCACCACCATTCTACTGCAAATAATATATGATTCAAACCCACCAAAATTCACTCAAAAATTCCAAAGTAAAGTTCTTGCGGCCATTTCATCAAACACTTGGAGAGCACAAATCTGCCAACTCCACACTTTGCAAAACCCAGCAGTTTATAGCCTACACCATCGACCCTAGGTCACCCTTAGTACCTCTCTGACATCTCTGGACCTTGCCAAGTAGAAGAGACAAGCTTTGGTACATGAACTCATCATCATTTGACCAAAACCTTGCCATGTCGTGGCATGGCATGACCTCACCATGCCATCTTTCTCCCTGGCCCTCCCCAGCATGCACCACCGTGTCACATAGCTTCCTCACATCTCCCTGAGCCTGCTAGACACGGCCCTCGACAAATTCGTGCACCACACGCACCCGACCAGGCGCGCCCAGACACGCCCAGAACGTGCACGCGCACGACAGAGCGTGCACTGGCACGCTCCAGAACGCGCCCGGCCACGTCGTCGCGCCATCGACTCCGTTGACCCCTGCCCTTGCACTCTGCGCCACCAGCACCGCAACGTCACCAGCAACCGCCCAGACAACTCCATTGGCCCGCGGGAACGCTGTAGCCGACGACATCGTCGACGACCACCGCCGCGGGACTGAGCACCCTCGTCACCCTCTCGTCCTCGCCTGTGCATCGTTTTCACCACAATCAAGCGCAGCGTGACCGCAGTGACATCGCCAACACATGCGCGTCATCGCCAGTGCATCTCCGCCCCTGTAGCGACGTCGCCATGGACGACCCCATCGCCAGAGCCGCAGCACCATCCGCCGCTATAAAAGCAGGCCTCCTCGCACTCAATTCTTCACACCATCGCCCTCCCCTCTCCTCTCTGCCTCTCCTAGCCACCTCGCCGCTCGACATTGTCCACCGTAGGCCATCAATTGCACTCTCACTACCCGTGCTCCGCCGCAGAAGCTCGCCGGAGCTAGACGCTGCCCCAGGAGACGCCACTGCTACCAGGCGCTTCGCCGTCGTCGACAACCTCCTCACGCACACTGCCCACCCTAAATGGAGCCTCGGTGAGCCCGTCGACCCCCTACCTGCACCGCCCGTAGCCTCGCCGCTCGCCGGAGATGACGACGGCCGTGCGTCGTTCGATCCACTTCTAATCGTGCGGCTCACCTCTCGCGTACCGTTTCGCTAGGTTAAGACCCACTGGCAAGTGGCCCTCCACCTGTCAGGCGGCCCGCTCACGCGAGACGTGCAGCTGGGCCGGCCGAAGTCTTTTCCCCCTGTGAAGCCCAGTAGCATTTCCCGCCAGGCCCTTTAATTCAAATTGGAATTTTCGAATTTCCTAATTTACTCTCAGATGCTGTTTTCAAAATTAGATAAAATAAAATCCACCAAACCAAATTTGACAAATTTTATATATTTGGAAACCTTGTCAAATTATCTACCAAACTACCCTGGTCTCAACACTAGATTATTTGTAGAATAAATGTGACAAAAATAACAAGGCAGGGCCTTTTGCAACTTCAAACAATTATTAAAAATTAAATAAAAATGCTTTTAAGATGATTCCAACTCTCAAAAATCATATTTCACATTGTCTATCCAAATGTGTAAAAATATTGCATAGTTGTTTGTATGATCATGGCCTAGTTAAAAAAATGGCCCTATGGTTGTTTCTAGTTCATTTAAAGGGTGCAAGATTTATTATTAAAATGCATGAGAGCTACTCTCTCATTTAAATCTTGTCTCAACTAAGTCAACATGAGGTAGATACCATGGTCCTCATATTGAATTAGTTGGTGATATTAAGTCATTACCATGTGTTATTAAAATGCATGAGGTGCATCACCTCATTTAAATCATTTTCCCAAATAATAATTGTGAAGAGGTTGACTTTGGTCACTCTAGGTCATATATTATTACTAGCATAGTGCCCGTGCGTTGCTACGGGGAGCGGAAGATGAAGCTTCGACATGGCAAGGAGCCCGCACTCCTTAATCTACCGCTCCCTCTCATGTAGATGGTTAATGCAGAAAAGGAATAAACCCAAACATTGCTATTGGCTACGGGTTATTTGTCTACTAAATTATTTTAGGCTCTTTTATTCATAGTTGATTGTTTTCATGTCTAATTGAGCAACATACCATTACCATCTATTGTAATTTAATACTCCATCTGATCCATAATAAGTCTTGTTGTTTTAGTTTAAATTTGACTAAAAATAAATTTAAACGACGTCATTTCTCATGGATTGAATCGGCTAATAAATATCTGAACATACTAAACTTGAAAATATTTAAAAATTATGTATTTTAGCCAAAACGTGGAGTGCATTTTTTCTAGAGAATCCGATTTCTTTTAGTTTTGCCCAAAATTGAAAACTAAATAAAAAAGCCATGCGCTGAGGGCAATAGCTATACAATTGAAACGTTGTGTAGTGTTTACCCTAGTAAACCGTAATGATAACCAATGTGTGATAGTACTATTTAGTGGAGACTCGCTGAGCAAAGTACCTCCCAGACACTGCTAGGAGGACCAGATTGATTTCAAAACTCAAACTCACTGAATTAAGCGTGGTGCTGCGGACTGTTCTGCACCTGCCCAGGTTGTAGAGGGCTGCTGGTACCGGTAATTGCTCCATGTTTTTCTACTCATCTCCAGCAAGATCCAATAAAAAAATGGTTGTAGTAGGATGAAACTCTGACGTACAGCAAGCTGGGTGTCTCCACCGAGTGTTGTTGATCTTAGTGCTGATACCGGTAATTGCTCCATGTTTTTTCTTAGTGTTGTTGTTCCTTAAACTTGGCATACGGCGAACTCCGCTGAGCTCTTCTTTCCATCCCCTTACACTTTCCTCTTTGATTTAGACATCATTTCTTTCCATCCCCTTACACTTTCCTCTTTGATTTAGTTGAAATTCTTGTAGTTACAACAACACATTAATCCTCCAGTGCTAGTGTCATGGTACTTTTATTATTGAGCCTGTAGAAATCATACTCATCAAATTTCTTGATTGCTCACTACTCTGTTGCATGTTTAACTGCAGTCCCTGAAAAGAAATCCTTACCAAGGAGCTCCAAAAGACTGAACTTGAGATTGGTTTATTGGAATGTGATCTTAATAAATTAGTGACTACTCACTCTAAAAATAGTGCTCTTGAAAATGCATAAAATCCTTCACCATCTAGTGAGAGGTGAAAAGTTGCAGTCAAGCCTGAGACTCGTGAAACATCATCTCCTCTGAAAGAACAAGGGGCACCCACTCCTAGAAAGATTTCTGTGGGGCAGAAGTGCAGAACACTCAGGCCAACGTGTTAGAACTGATGGAAGTTGAGACTGCTCTTGTTCAAAATGTCCTCTCCAGATGGGATTGTTGCACATCCTAGATTTTCTATAGGTCAGCTCACTGCACCTTGTGTTGTTGCTCCGTTCAAGCCATCTGAATGAACTGGATGTCCTCATATTGATGCCGACAGTCAGCAGGATCGTAGTCCATGCCATGATAATGTTAATTCCGTCAAAGCAGATGCTGGCAATGACTTATCAATTAGGCCTTGATCGGACCACGTTGACAACAATAATTTGGTACATGCTGAAGTGGACGCAGTCTAGCAACTCTGTTACCGTCGGCACCATGTTGCCCTCCGCTGCCCGTGTCGTTAGCTACAGCAGCCTACACTTCTCTCTTCATATATTCTGAAGAACACCATTGACGATTGGGAGGAGAGCAGACCAAGCATCAGGCGATTTCCTGGCGAGCTCATCTACTTCAATCCCGCACGCTGTTGACAGCCGTCGCGAAGACATAGGGTGATAAAATTTGGCGTCGGTATTTTCTGGCCCTCGCACTGTTGGCTCGGAGCATGCCTTGGAACCTCTTGGTTGCCCTCCTCCTCCTCTATTCCAGTGGCAAGATGAGTTGCATCCCCGGGTCTGCCGCCGTAAGTAAGCGCCATCGGTGCTCGACCGCATCGACGGTGCTTGACGGGTCAACCGCAAGCGCGTCCCGACATCCGCTGCCCCTTCCTGCAACCTGCGCCAAGATGATGCGCATCCCCTGGTCTGCCTCCGTAAGTAAGCGCCATCGCTACCCTACCGAGCTTGACCACGGCATCCAATGTGGCGCTCGCCCGCATTGACGCATCGACGGGCTACCGCCAGCGCGTCCTGACCTAGACGGGTCGATTCCTTCTCTTGCCGTTCCGATCAGAGGAGTTGGGGAAGACATGGCGGGTGTGGAGGAGGAAGGAGATGGAGGGAAAGATCAGGCCGGTAGCATCCCCTTCGCTCTCCTGTTTTCTGACGGCGGCGGCGATGCGGGGTAGGGTGGGTTGGCAGTTCCCTGTTTCTTATTCCGTTATTCGCACGGGCATAGGAGGAGACCATGAGTTTCCCTGATTCTCTTCCCCGTTTCTCTGACTTGTGCGCATCTTGCAATAGAAATAGGCCCAGCTCATTATTTTTTTTTGCGGCCCACACCAGGGGATCGATCGCGGAGCGACCTCCACGGAACCAATGCGACGTACCACGGTCGTATTTGTATTTAATAGTAAAGATTTGAGGAGATTAAATTTTAACAAGATTCAATGAGAGAAAATTATTTCTCTCAAGAATTAAATAGAAACACTAAGTAATATTTATAATGAGAGGAAATTATTTTTCTTAAGAATACAACAAAGCCAACCAACATAATTAAGCATGTGTGATGCTAGCCTAGCTGGTGTGACTCATGGGTGTGCTTAGTCTAGTACTTAAGCTTTGTTTGGTGATTGTGTGTATCGTATTCGTTTTTAGACGCTAGTACCGAGGAATATCAACAGGAGGAGGAGGTCTACTTCCAAGGAGAGAAAGACCATTTTGATCACTACACCACTCAAGGCAAGTTAATATTCTTGCAATGTGCAAAGCTCTACAAGAGCAAAGCACTCCCACATTTTACTTTATGTGTAATAAGCCCATCCCAAGTTTTACTACAAGCTTTTACTTACAAGTTTTATTGCTTTTGTTTTATCAAAGTACTTTTTGATGCATGATTCACTTGGTCTAGAGTAGAACAATATCATCAAAGTTAGCCTATGGAAATCAAAGCTATTTAGCACCCCTCATGACTAGTGGCTAGTGCTAAATAAATAAAAGTGACTACTCTAGATAGGAACATTGTGAAATGAAATGACTTTGAAGCATTTGAAGGTGAATATGACTTGAATGAAATGAATGACTTGGTGAATTTGCTAAAAACTGATGGTTGGGTTCGGATGCGATACCATTCCAATTTACAAGTACCCCCACAATACCTGATTATGGGTAGGGTCTAACAAGAAGTTTATATATCTTAGTATGGGTTCCCTCTAAACAAGCGTCATAGGGGTTATGCCGAGGCTGCCTCCGTTAAATGTGAAATGATGTGAAATGACGTGAATGAGGTGAATTGTCCGGCCCAAGCCCTGTGCAGTTCCAGGCTGACGGTTTGTCTTCACTGGGAGGCCAAGCTCATGGGGAGAGGTGCCTATACTAGGATGTGTAAGTGAAAGGTTAGGGTTGATGATCCGCGTACTGAGTTACGACTATTCAGGGTTATCCCTGACGGATGTAATCAAATGTTGTGGCACAAGTGTGCAACCTCTGCAGAGTGTAAAACTATTCGAATAGCCGTGTCCACGGTTACGGACGATTGGAAAGGCCATACTGTTCTGTCATCAGATCTTTTCCTAAAAATGAATGTTGAATTGAAATGGTGACTTGAATTTGAAACACAACTGAGTTGTGGGAATGACACTAATGTTCCCACTTGAATTAATTAGCATATAAAGAGTCTTTTGTGAAATGCTTATGAACTAAAATGGGCTTTATGCAAATAAACCTAGAGCTTAGCAACCCCTTAATAAAATTGCTAGTAATTACAATAGTATTAGTTTGCGAGTACTTTAAAGTACTCACGATGTGTCCCTGGCTATTCAAATGGCCAGAATATGAACAGGAGCAGCAATATGAAGATGACGGCCAGCAGGATGTCTACAACAACTAGGAGTTCGCCTAACGTCAAGCGTTGGCATGTGGAACTAGATAGTCCACTCTTATTACGCTTCCGCTGCTATGTCGTTCGTTGATCAATAGATCAACTATTTGTGTAATATTGGATCATGTGATCCCCTTTTGTAAGACAATGATGGTTTGTAATGAATGATGACTTATGCTATCAACTGTTATGTCTCGCAACAACGATCTTCCTGGGATTGCGATATATGGCATAATAGGCATCCGGACTTAAAAATCCTGGTGTTGACAATCCCACTGTCAGCGTCTATTTAAAACACCGAATCGGTACGCAGCGCTGAGCCGTAGGATTAGATGGAGATCGAACGGTCGATGATCGTCGTCGTCGACGACAAGCTCGAACCCTACTGGCGGCGATCCTAGGGGGTCGGAGGGCTCACCGTCGGCCGGCGGAGCTCAGGGATGAGGTGGATCGGCGTTGTCGACGACAAGGAAGCCGATGGTGGTCGCGGCAGCTCCGGGGGGGCGCTGCAACTCCAGCTCCTTCTGCGACGACTCCGGTGGAACTCCGGCAAGCGATTGAGTGGCTACGGGCTAAGTTGGGACGGGGGCTTGCTCGAGGAGGTTCAGTGAGAAGAGAGGAGGCGAATGGTGTGAAGATTGAGCACGGGGGAGTGCTCTATTTATAGCGGGCGAGTGAGGGCGGCACGGCACAGGCATGTCGACCATGGCGATGGTGCTACAGCGGCGGAGAGGAGTGGGCGAGGACATAGCGGTGCTCTATACGTCATGGCGATCATCATGAGCTTGATTGCACAGAAAACGGTGGTCGGGAGAAGTCGTGGTCGTTAGGTGGCTGTCTGGTACCGTGGCGGAGATCGTCGATGGTGACGACGGCTACAACGCTCTCCGTCTTAAGTGATCATGTCTGGGAGGTAGCTGGTGTCCTGGTGAGTGCGTAGGAGAGAGTAGAGGTAGAGGGGAGGTCAGCAGCGATGGGGCGACGTCGTGCTCTGGCGCGCTCTGCGTCGCGACCATGCCGACCCTGGCGTCACTGGGTGACATGGGCGTGTACTGTGCTGGCTAGTGCAAGTTTCTCCTCGGCCAAGGGAGTGCACGAGCGTGTTCAGTAGAGCAAGGTCAACCTCCAGGACAAGGTGAGATCATCTAGAGAAGAAAGGAGAGAGGCATGACATGGAGGAGTGGCATGCTCACGGCATGGCCATGTCCTTGATGATGATCAGCAGTGATCATTGGTTCAATGGCTTGGCTTGGTACAAGGGATGCAAGAGGGAGCTGAGGTTGACAATTGGGGTGATGGTTGAGGCTAAAACCCTCTGGTTATTAGAGTGTATGCTCATAGATGAATCATGCCCACCAAGTGCTCGTCAGAATGGCCGCAAGAGATTTGAATTTGAATTTTTCCAAAATATTTTATGGGTGTTACTCTAATAATGTTTGGCATCTCCTGGTGGCGTTGGTTTGCAAAGTGAAGTTGCTTTGGTGAAAATCAAATTTGGTATGATCTTAATTCTGTTTCAATGTTGCAACTTTGCATGCTTATTATAATAATTTGAAAATGATTCAGCAAGGTTGGTCAACTACAAGATGATCACCTTGATGTGTTCTTGGATGAGGAGTAAAGAAATGGGAAAGTTTAGTTTAGAAATGATTAACCACAGAGGCTCAAAGTGGGTACCCTGATATAATTGTCACAAGTGACCATTATCTTATGTGAGTTGATTTTTGGTTTTCCTTTCATTTGTTTTTCTTTTCGTTGATTCAAATGCTATTGTTTTGAGTTTTTTAAAGTTTTCGAACCATCTACACAAAGTAAACATGCCCTAGGTTAAGATTTGTAAATGTGGCCATAGGCTCATGTATAATTCTATTTTTATTTTATTTTCTTTTTCTTCGTTTCTCTTGGTTCTAAACAGGCATGGTTAGGGTTTAGAAACATTGTCAAACACCTCAAACAAACATCATGGCAACAACACAATATTAATGCATTAACACTATGCACACAATTAAAAATTAAACTAAGTTTTTGTTGGCTCCAAATTTTGGAATATGGGAAATTCATTTTCTTCTTTGATTTGAATTTTTGGGATGTTACACCTCCCATGTTGTAGTAGGTGCCGGTAAAGGAGTATACAAACCGTGAGGCTTCAGCTTGGACTTGGACTTGTTGCAGGTAATGCATCTCTTCACATACCTGTCCACATCCCGCCTCATCTTTGGCCAATAAAAGTGATCAGCGAGCACGAGTAGCGACTTCTCATGCCCAAAGTGACCCATCAAACCTCCCACATGTGATTCCTGCAATAAGAGCAAACGCGCAGACGATTCTGGAACACATAGTTTGTTAGCTCGGAACAAGAAACCTTCATGTATGTGATATTTATCCCATGCTTTACCAATAGGACACAAGCGATATGGTTCAGCAAAATCATGATTAGTAGCATACAAATCACATAGAACCTCTAATCCAGGAATTTTAACATCAAGTTGAGTTAATGGCATGTTCTTCCTAGATAAAGCATCAGCAACAATATTATCTTTTCCCTTCTTATGCTTAATAATGTATGGAAAAGTCTCAATAAACTCAAACCACTTAGCAAGACTCCAATGCCAGTTAGATGGAGCTTTCAGATATTTCAAAGCTTCAAGATCAGAATGTATGGTAAATTATTTTGGCCACAAATAATGTTGCCAAACCTCAAGAACTCTAATTAAAGCATAAAATTCTTTATCATATATAGGATAGTTCAACTTAGCACCAGAAAGTTTCTCAGAAAAATATGCAATTGGGCGACTCCCTTGCATCAACACACCACCAATTCCAATACCACTAGCATCACATTCAATCTCAAATTGCTTATTGAAATCAGGAAGTGCAAGCAACGGTGCAGAGTTAACATACGTTTCAGCTCATCAAATGCATGATCTTGGGCTGTGCCCCACTCAGATACAACCCTGTTTAGTCAATTCATTCAAAGGTGCAGCAATAGTACTAAAATTGGGCACGAAACGTCTATAAAACCCATCAAGACCATGAAAACTTCTTACTTGACTCGCATTCATGGGAGTAGGCAAATTTTGAATTTCTTCAATCTTAGATGAATCTACTTCTACTCCATGCTTAGAGACAACATAACCCAGAAATATGACCTTATCTTTGCAAAATGTGCACTTATCAAGATTACCATAGAGTTTATTATCACGCAACACTTGCAAAACATGTCGAATATGCATAGTATGATCAGATTCATTGCGGCTGTAAATTAATATGTCATCAAAATACACAACCACAAACTTGCCAATAAAATCACGTAAAAGGTTCATGGTCTCAGTACTAGGTGCATTAGTTAAACCAAAAGGCATTACTAACCACTCATATAAACCAAATTTTGTTTTAAAGGCTGTTTTCCATTCATCCCCTCTTTCATCCTAATTTGATGATAACCACTACGCAAATCAATTTTAGAGAAAACAGTAGCACCACTCAATTCATCTAGCATATACTCTAAACGGGGAATAGGATGATGATATCAAATAGTAATGTTGTTTATCACTCTACAATCTACGCACATGCGCCATGTACCATCTTTCTTAGGAACAAGCACTACAAAAAAAGTTCTGGTACGCAACGTCCCATTTTCGTCAGGTATGGACCCTTTTTCGTCGCCTATGGGCCTAACCCGACGATATGGGTTCTGTGGTCGAAACTGCGTCAGGCAAAGTCCTACCACGTTTTCGGTTCGTCGCGTTCGGGCGTCCTTCCGCCACGAAAAATCGGACTGTTGTAGAAGTGTTTTCGGGAGCCCGTTGACTGCTGACGTCATGCAAACTGACATGTGGCAGACGGCGTTAGTTAACGCCGTTATCCGGCTGAAACCCCGTGGTAGATGATAGGCCCACACGAGGCCTGCCACGCCTTAAGCGGGCCGGTCCATTTAGTTTGCGGGCCGGGCCAGCTGACTTAGTTTGACCGGTCAACTATATAACTAGGCTGGTCTATTAGGTACGTGGGTCGGGCCTAACCTATAAGGTTGACTGGTCAAAACTTAAATGGGCCAGCCCACTAAGCATGTGGGGCCCACTTTCCTGTAATCGGGCCGACCCATTTAGAAGTGGGGCCCATAATAAAGCAAATGGGCTGGCCCAATAATTCAGTGGGCCGACCCACTAAGCAAGTGGGTCCCACTTTCCTGTTATGGGGCTGGCCCATTTAGTAAGTGGGGTCCACCATAGAGCAAGTGGGCTGGCCCAATAAGTTAGTGGGCCAGCCCATTAAGAATGTGGGTCCCACTTTCCTATTATAGGGCCGACCCAGTTAGTAAGTGGGGTCCACCATGAAGCAAGTGTGTTGGCCCAATAAGTTAGTGGGTCGGCCCATTAAGAACGTGGGTCCCACTTTCCTGTTATGGGGCCAGCCCATTTAGTAAATGGGGTCCACCATAGAGCAAGTGGGCTGGCCCAATAAATTAGTGGGCCGGCCCATTAAGAATGTGGGTCCCACTTTCCTGTTATGGGGCCTGCCCATTTAGTAAGTGGGGTCCACCATAGAGCAAGTGGGTTGGCCCAATCAGTTAGTGGGCCGGCCCAATACGCCTGTGGGTCCCACTTTCCTGTTATGGGGCCGGCCCAGTTAGTATGTGGGGTCCACCATAAAGCAATTGGGCCGGCCCAAAAAAAAGGTGGGTGTAATAACCCAGAACATAGGTACAACGAAGGGTAGATTTAGGAATGGGGTGTGCATCTCATCGCAAAACGAGGGAAATTTTCGCGCCTAATTACAACTAAACCTAAGAGGGGTCAAGGTTCTCTCTCAATTGCAATTAGGGTTAGGCAAGTTGAGTTATGAATTTTGACATGACCTCTTTTGTATCTTGTTGGTTTTGGGAGTTGATTTCATTTGACAAGGAATATTGAATTGATAACTCAAGAATAAACAGTAAGCAATAGTGAATATGATAAATGAATTCATAATTTAAATACAACTCATAAATTCAAATGACTTTGAATTTCAAATTAAATTATGAATACAACAAATAGTTATAAATAGAATTATTACAAATGCAATCAAGCTCATAGGGAAACCTTGAGCTTTATTGATATACACACACACATACATTGTCTTTACAATATTCTTGATACAAGAATTTAATGAAAAATAAACAGAAATAAAAGGAAGATTACATTGTTTGATCCTAAACTAAAATCCTAGACTAATGACTTGGAAGAAATGCTTCTGTAGTCATATTCACCTTCAAAACCTGCAAGAACAAAACAGAAATAAAAGACAGGGGTTTAATAGAAAGCCATTATTCAGTTTGGATAGAAACCAAGTGTCATGTACACTTGTGCTTGTCCAAAGCCATGGACAGCACAAGGATAAGATGGAGCAGACCAAACCTGAGCACACTCAGGGGCCCAAGTTTCAGCATATGAGAACCCTGCTCATGAGTTGTTGTGCAAGCAACAGCAAGGCAAGACATGGCTTAGTCATCAAGCCAAGCCAGGCTTGTGTGGCATGGCCAGAGAAGAAGTAGCCAAGGTATAAATGGTGCACAAACCCTAGAATCAATGCATAGTCGACAGATAAGTATCCACTAGGCAACCAGAGAAAGAAAGATAGGATAGAGTTCATCACGTTCTTGCTCAAGAACAGCACAACCACCACATAACCAATCATCCATCCAAAATCACCAAGTAAACCATCAGAGAAGCATGGTGACCTAAGGAGGAGATCTACCCAGAGTTGGAGGTGAAGGGATGTGAACATAAATCAACCATAAGTCTGCATCAACACAATATTTATTTCTAGGAGCTCGAACAAGGTATACCTAGTTCCTGGAGTGGATCCAGTGGATCCAATCCATTATTCATGCATGACACAGGTCATGGGTTTGAGCAGATGCTTAAGGGTGATCATCACTTGGTTTTCACCAAGGATCACTGGCAGAAGAGGAAAACCAATAGAACTAGAGCCACCCAGATACAATCTTGTGCATATAGACTAGAACACATGCACAAATGTGCACACAAGCAAGCACACATGCACAGATAGCACCAGTAGATGGATTACTAGGAATAGTAGCTACCAAGGACTACCCAGTGAGATCCTAAGCAAGTAAACATCAGAAAAACCCTAGATTTTCTTCACAGGCAAGCATAATGGCATTCATATTGATTATAATCCCCAACTATGCAAGCAGAGATGAGTAGCAAACAAGATCCATCCAATTGTGTGAGCAACCAGTGAATAGCAATGCTACTAAGGTCACAACAAACACAAAACCAACTAAATTAAAGCAAAGCATTAATTCATCATTATCCAGTAATGGATTCAGACTTCATTTATTTCCCATTTGATCATGTGAATATCAAATCATGCTTAGCAATTTATTGAATCAACACTACATAAGCAGTTCATCAATAAATAATCCATCCAGGCATGAACCCATAATTAATTAATGCAACCAGTATATAGTAGCATCACTGTAAGGCAACAGAAGCATGTACCATTGCATCCTAGCTACTGGATCAAGTCCAGGGAGCTATGGATGACAGCAGCACACACACAGTAGCATAAACATGCATGAGTAGCAGCATCAGCAAGCAAACCATCCATTTAGCAAAGGAATCCATCAGCAACTAGCCACTGATATTTAATTGATCAAATGGATCAATTAGATCAAGTCAAGTACCACAAAGACTCTAGCCATCAAGATTTACTTATCCAATGAATCATTGGATCATACAAAAGGCATAGAAGCACCTCACAGGCATCACAAGTGTCACTGTTATGCATAACAACATACCTAGACAAGCAAGTAAGGCACACCAGTAAGCCTAGGTAGCATGGTATAGCATGATGAGCAGGATATAGCAAGGCATAGTATGGCAGAAGCAGTGAGAGAGCAACAATGGCCAGGAACAGCAAGCAGAACACACTTGGCCAGTAACCAGAGCTTGGTTAATTGGCTAGGGCTTGCAGAAAGGAGGCGCAGCAAGCATAGGCGACAGCAGCAAGGCCCTGTATGATCATTGGATCATCAGGAAGCCTGGGAACCAGAGGTAGAAGAAGCACAATAGCATGGGGGCGCACAGACATGGTGAAGAGAAGGAGGAGGAGAAGGGGAACTTACCCGCACCTGGAAGCAGAAGCTACGCCATGGCGAGGCAGTCCCGCGCGGCCGTAACAGCTGCAAATCCAGGAAGGATGCCATCGTTACTAGGACTAGCTCCACGAACAGCACAGCACCCCGGGAACGACGGCACAGGCGCTGCTAGCACAGCACCCGCGCCAGGACAGTTCCAGGAGCATGCTAGCATCAACGACGAGGTCAACAGCTCGCCGGAGACCACCAATCGCTGGAGGCGATTCGTCTCCAGATCTGGCCGAGAGGCGATCTGGAGGAGGAGGAAGGAATCGAGGAAACCGTGCGGATGGATCGATAGATCTTCGCACGGCGGTTCAGGCGGTGTGTTGGTGGCAAGGTCAAGGGCGGCCGGACTTGGTCGGAGCGTGGCGGCGGCCATGGCGGTGACGCAGTCGTCACACGAATCGCCAGAGAGCTAGGGTTCGAGTGAGAGAGAGGAGTGAGAGAGAGAGTGAGGCGGGCCGAACCAGTTCGGTTCCACCGAACCGTGTTTGGGCAGGCCTTAACGGGCTGTCCAAACGGGCTAAATAAATGGGCTGGCCCAATTGGGCCAGGGGGTTATTTAGTCATTATCTATTTTTAATAACCCTAGAATTTAACCAAATTTTAAATAATAATATATACCTCTAAAAATCCAATAAAAATTGCATTAGTGAATGAAAAATTATTCTTAACAAGAATAAAATAAGAAATAAAATTTGGAAAACAAATTCAAATTTATGATTTTTAAATTTAAATTCAAACTTGGGAGTTTTAATTTGTAATTTTGCTTGTATTTAAAAATCAAGGAAAAATTTCAAATGAGTTCAAATATTTGTTTTCAAATATTTCAAGAGGAAATTCTATTATTCCAAGTCATTTCTTTTAATAAAGATATTTTCCAAAGGAAAATATTCTATTATTCTTATTCCAAAAATATAGAGAAAACTCTATTATTTCAAATTATTTTTGAAATAAATATCTTCCAAAAGGAAAATTGTATTACTTTAAAAATTCTTTCCTTTCTAAAAAGAAAGTGATTTTTATAATTTAAAAGTAATTGTAAATTACTACCAAAGGCATAAATCTTATTTAACCCTAAATCTTAAGAAAATAGTGGGGTAAGGGCTTCAACATAAAATAATACATCCATGCATGCATTATTTGGATTTTATAACATTGTCCTTACCGGACAATGATGCTTCTTTACAGAATCCGAGGTCCAGGTTCCATCCAACGCATTGAACTGCACTATCTCGCAGTCCAAAGGCAAGTTCACTCTTGCTCATGTCATCTTGAGTATTTTCTATCAATTTACAGCAAATCTATGTACTTATCATTCCTGCATTGAAAATGATATGTTACTTTTACAATTATGAATATGACTATGTGGCTGGCAATGGAACCATGATATGTGTTGACATGGTGGAGGTTCCATTGCAAGGGTTCTATTTATTTAGGACTAATCACCAATGCCGTCTAGTGATTCTAGCGCCGTACATTTCGCGTTGACCGTAAGATCTATAATGGATCTGGGGAAGCCAGTTGTATCTTTTTCCTCTCGCATGCCAACGGACAGGTGATAAGGGTTGCCTGTATCGGTCTATCTTTGGTAAATGTGGGGACATGTGGTCCGTCACGGTCTACCATTAGATACAGGACAGGGTAGACTTATTATTGGTCTATGAAGGATTGTAAGGGTTGTCCAGATCGGTCTATCAATGGTGTATAGTACAGGGCCCATGAGTTGTTCAGCACGGTCTACCTTAATGGTATAGGTGAGAACAAAGGCCTGGGTCGGTCTACCCATAGATATAGGAGAGGACAGACTTACAAAAGGGTGGGTCCGCGGGGTCGCGGAGAAGGCGGTCTGGGCTTGGATCTTCATACCTAGCATCACACAGAGGAAGTGTGGACGGGGACAAGTTCCTGCGGCTGGCAAAAAGGATAAGATCTCTTATGGGAAAAGTAACGCACTGATAACCCACAAGTATAGGGGATCGCAACAGTCTTCGAGGGAAGTAAAACCTAAATTTATTGATTCGACACAAGGGGAGGTAAAGAATACTTATAAGCCTTAACAACTGAGTTGTCAATTCAGCTGCACCTGGAAAAGCACTAGCAACAGGGGTGATGTGAAAGTAGCAGTGATATGAGAGCAATAGTAACAGTAACAGCAGCAGTAATAGCAATATGAGAGCAATGGCACCGAAAATAGTTGACACTACTTCCAATGACTTGTAGAACGAGTATATGATGATGAGAGATGGACCGGGGTTCCCAGCTATCTACACTAGTGGTAACTCTCCAATAACAAGTGTTGGGTGAACAAAACAGTTGGGCAATTGATAGGATTGATAAGGCATTAAGAAAGAACATCAATTCATTAATCATGTAGGCATGTTTTCCATATTTAGTCGTACGTGCTCGCAATGAGAAACTTGCACAACATCTATTGTCCTACCAGCCGGTGGCAGCCGGGCCTCAAGGGAATCTACTGGATATTAAGGTACTCCTTTTAATAGAGCACCGGAGCAAAGCATTAACACTCCGTGAAAACATGTGTCCCTCACATCACCGCCATCCCCTCCGGTTGTCCTTCTGTCACTTCGGGGCCTTTGGTTCCGGACAGTGACATGTGCATACAACTTGTAGATACAATATAAGCAATAATTATAGAGCTCAAATCTAAGATCATGCCACTCGGGCCCTAGTGACAAGCATTAAGCATAACAAGATTGCAGCAACAATAACTTCACAAACTTTATAGATAGACTAATCATAATGTATCATCCATCGGATCCCAACAAACACAACACCGATTATATCAGATGAATCTCAATCATGTAAGGCAGCTCATGAGATCATTGTATTGAAGTACATGGGGAGAGAATACCAACTAGCTACAGCTAGAACCCGTAGTCCATGGGGGAACTACTCACGGAGCATGATGGAGGCGATGGCGTTGATGGAGATGGCTTCCGGGGGCACTTCCCCGTCCCGGCAGGTGCCGGACAGAGACTTGTCCCCGAATTGGAGTTTCGCGATGGCGGCGCCCCCGGAGTCTTTCTGGAGTTTCGTCAAGTGGTACGTTTTTAGGTCGAAAGGGATTTTATAGGCGAAGAGGCGGCGCAGGGCACTGGGGCTCCAAACCACGGCCGGCGCGGGCTGCCAGCCGCGCCGCCCTATGGTGTGGTGGCCCTCTGGCCCCTCTCCGACTCTTCTTCGGTGTTCTGGAGCCTTCCGGGAAAAATAGGAGGTTTGGTCTCCGTTTCGTCGAATTCCGAGAATATTGCCCGAACAGCCTTTCTGGAACCAAAAACAGCAGAAAACAGGAACTGGCACTGTGGCATCTTGTTAATAGGTTAGTTCCGGAAAACGCATAAAAACATCATAAAGTGCAAGCAAAACATGTAAGTATTGTCATAAAACAAGCATGGAACGACAGAAATTATGGATACGTCGGGGACGTATCAGCATCCCCAAGCTTAGTTCCTGCTCGTCCCGAGCAGGTAAACGATAAAAAGAATAATTTCTGTAGTGACATGATACTTACATAACCTTGATCATACTATTACAAAGCATATGAAATGAATGAAGTGACTCAAGGCAATGATCTATAGTTGCTAACAAATAGATAACATATAGCAAAACTTTTCATGAAGAGTACTTTCAAGACAAGTATCAAAAGTTTTGCACAAGAGTTAACTCATAAAGCAATAAGTTCATAGTAAAGGCATCGAAGCAACACAAAGGAGGATATAAGTTTCAGCGGTTGCTTTCAACTTTCAACATGTATATCTCATGGATATTGTCAACATAGAGTAATATGATGAATGCAAATAAGCAAGTATGTAAGAATCAATGCACAGTTGACACAAGTGTTTGCTTCTAAGATGGAAGGAAGTAGGTAAACTGACTCAACATAAAAGTAAAAGAAAGGCCCTTCAAAGAGGAAAGCATCGATTGCTATATTTGTGCTAGAGCTTTGGTTTTGAAAACATAAAGAGAGAATAAAAGTAAAGTTTTGAGAGGTGTTTGTTGTTGTCAACGAATGGTAGTGGGCACTCTAACCCCCTTGCTAGACAAACCTTCAAGAGCGGCTCCCATGAATTATTTTTATTTTTGGGTGGCACTCCTTCCAACCTTTCTTTCACAAACCATGGCTAACCGAATCCTCGGGTGCCTGCCAACAATCTCATACCATGAAGGAGTGCCTTTTTATTTTAGTTTTATTATGATGACACTCCTCCCCACCTTTGCTTTCTCAAGCCATGGCTAACCGAATCCTTCGGGTGCCGTCCAACAATCACATACCATGGAGGAGTGTCTATTTTTGTTAATTAATTTGGGACTGGGAATCCCATTGCCAGCTCTTTTTGCAAAATTATTGGATAAGCGGATGAAGCCACTAGTCCATTGGTGAAAGTTGCCCAACAAGATTGAAAGATAAACACCACATACTTCCTCATGAGCTATAAAACATTGACACAAATCAGAGGTAATAAATTTTGAATTGTTTAAAGGTAGCACTCAAGCAATTTACTTTGGAATGGCAGAAAATACCACATAGTAGGTAGATATGGTGGACACAAATGGCATAGTGGTTGGCTCAAGGATTTTGGATGCATGAGAAGTATTCCTCTCGATACAAGGCTTAGGCTAGCAAGGTTATTTGAAGCAAACACAAGTATGAACCGGTACAGCAAAACTTACATAAGAACATATCGCAAGCATTATAATACTCTACACTGTCTTCCTTGTTGCTCAAACACTTTTACCAGAAAATATCTAGACCTTAAGAGAGATCAATTATGCAAACCAATTTTAACAAGCTCTACGGTAGTTCTCCACTAATAGGTTTAAAATACATGAAAAAAAACTTAATCATGATCTACTTGAGAGCTCAAAACAATTGCCAAGTGTCAAATTATCCAAGACATTATGAGGCATTTTCTATTTCCAACCAAATACCAATAAGTATTGTAGCTTCCAACTTTTATCATTGAACATTAAAAGTAAAACGAAGAACAAGTGTTCATATGAAAAAGCGGAGCGTGTCTCTCTCCCAAACAAGGATTGATTGATAGGATCCATCTTTATTCAAACACAAACAAAAATAAAACACACAGACGCTCCAAGTAGAGCACATATGATGTGACCGAATAAAAATATAGTTTCAATAGAAGAAACCTGATAAGTTGATGAAGAAGGGGATGCCTTGGGCATCCCCAAGCTTAGACGCTTGAGTCTCCTTGAAATATGCAGGGATGAACCACGGGGCATCCCCAAGCTTAGACTTTTCACTCTTCTTGATCATATATCATCCTCCTCTCTTGACCCTTGAAAACTTCCTTCACACCAAACTTCTCATAAACTTCATTAGAGGGGTTAGTACTCAAAAAACTTTAGTCCACCTTGGTCCTGTAGTGATACATTGCAAGAACTCAATAAAACATTAGCTACAGCTCTCCACGTCTAGAAAGCCTCACATAAAGTCCACAAGAGACAATGCAAAAAACAGAGACAGAATCTGCCAAAACAGAACAGCCAGTGAACACGAATTTTAGAATGGTACTTCCGTTGCTAAAATCAGAAAACTCAAAACTAATGAAAGTTGCGTACATATCTGAGGATCACGCACGTAAATTGGCAGATTTTTATGAGTTTCCTACAGAGAAATATGCCCAGATTCGTGACAGATAGAAATCTGTTTCTGCGCAGAAATCCAAATCTAGTATCAACCTTCGATTAGAGGCTTCACTTGGCACAACAAAACACAAAACTAAGATAAGGAGAGGTTGCTACAGTAGTAAACAACTTCCAAGACACAAATATAAAACAAATTACTGTAGCAAAATAACACATGGGTTATCTCCCAAGAAGTTCTTTCTTTATAGCCATCAAGATGGGCTCAGCAGTTTTAATGATGCACTCGCAAGAAATAGTATTTGAAGCAAAAGAGAGCATCAAGAGGCAAATTCAAAACACATTTAAGCCTAACATGCTTCCTATGGAAAGGAATCTTGTACACGAATAAGTTCATCAAGAACAAAGTGACAAGCATAAGTAGATAGGACAAGTGTAACTTCAGCAATTTCAGCATATAGAGAGGTGTATTAGTACCATGAAAATTTCTACAACCATATTTTCCTCTCTCATAATAATTTTCAGTAGCTTCATGGATAAACTCAACAATATAACTATCACATGCAGCATACTTTTCATGATTTCCAAACACATAATTTTTATCAAGTTCAAGAATAGTGGAATTAAAACTTTCAAACTTACTTTTATTAATAATATAACAAGGTAGGTGATCAATCTCAATAGATATGGGACTCATAGAATAAGTCAAGAACTCTCCAATCCCATTTTCATTAGTAGTACAATTAATATTATCAAGTAACATAGGACCATCATCTAGAGCTTTATCATAAACATTTGCCAAGCAAAATTCTTTAGTACCATGCATTTCGACATCAGGCACAAACAAAGCATTATCATAAGATTTATCAAAGTAGCATGGATTATCATATATAACATCAGCATAATCATTCTCACAAGTTTTACTTATAGGAAATATTTCAAGAGAATCCACAGGAACATAACATTCAACCTCTTTCGGTAAGCATGGAGGACAATCAAATAGTGTAAGAGATAAAGAGTTACTCTCATTAGAAGGTTGGCATGGGTAGCTAATCCATTCTTCCTCCTTTTGTTCGTCGCTCTCTTCTTCTTTTTCATCCAATGAGCTTTCAAGTTCATCAATTTCCTCCTCTTTCTCATCCAATGAGCTTTCGGGTTCATCAATTTCTTCTTTCACCGGTTCCTGCAAATTGTGAGTGCATTCTTGTGCATTAATGTGTCTCTCTTTATAATCAAGGATATAAGGATTCCTACTGTAGCATTCTATGCATGAATTAAGGATAGTAGAGACATAATCTTTAAGGTCTTTGCAAATAGCACAAGTTTCATAATTCTCAACCATGAAGGATTCTATCTCGGAGGCTCCCATAAATAAGACAAATTGTTCTACCTCTTCGAACCCAAAATGAATATAGCAATTCCGGTTATAGTTATTAATACAAAATTCCTCACTAAAGCCACATTGAAATTTAAGATGTTTAGTATCCTGTTGAGAGCAACAGTTTATATCATGGCGTCTAAGCAAGATTCTAGCAATTGTATTTAATTTCTCTATCATAGCACTCATTATTTTACCAGTTCTTGATTCTCTATAATTATTATAACATTCTATAAGCTCCAAGTAGGTTGTAGGTTCTCCCATAACAGCAGTTTTTAATTTTTTGGTTTTTCAAATTTTTATGGATTTTTGGGTATATAGGGAAAATAAAACTAGACAAAAATAAACTAGACAAAAGTAAACTAAGCAAAATAAAACTAGACAGAAATAAACTAGCAAGACAAAATAAAATAAAAGCGAGAGAGAGAGGTAGAGTGTAACTTATGAGTAGAGCTATGCCTCCCGGCAACGGCGCCAGAAAATAGTCTTGATAACCCACAAGTATAGGGGATCGCAACAGTCTTCGAGGGAAGTAAACCCAAATTTATTGATTCGACACAAGGGGAGGTAAAGAATACTTATAAGCCTTAACAACTGAGTTGTCAATTCAGCTGCACCTGGAAAAGCACTAGCAACAGGGGTGATGTGAAAGTAGCAGTGATATGAGAGCAATAGTAACAGTAACACAGCAGCAGTAATAGCAATATGAGAGCAATGGCACCAGAAAATAGTTGACACTTCTTCCAATGACATGTAGAACGAGTATATGATGATGAGAGATGGACCGGGGTTCCCAGCTATCTACACTAGTGGTAACTCTCCAATAACAAGTGTTGGGTGAACAAATTACAGTTGGGCAATTGATAGGATTGATAAGGCATTAAGAAAGAACATCAATTCATTAATCATGTAGGCATGTTTTCCATATTTAGTCGTACGTGCTCGCAATGAGAAACTAGCACAACATCTATTGTCCTACCAGCCGGTGGCAGCCGGGCCTCAAGGGAATCTACTGGATATTAAGGTACTCCTTTTAATAGAGCACCGGAGCAAAGCATTAACACTCCGTGAAAACATGTGTCCCTCACATCACCGCCATCCCCTCCGGTTGTCCCGATTTCTGTCACGGGGCCTTTGGTTCCGGACAGTGACATGTGCATACAACTTGTAGATACAATATAAGCAATAATTATAGAGCTCAAATCTAAGATCATGCCACTCGGGCCCTAGTGACAAGCATTAAGCATAACAAGATTGCAGCAACAATAACTTCACAAACTTTATAGATAGACTAATCATAATGTATCATCCATCGGATCCCAACAAACACAACACCGATTACATCAGATGAATCTCAATCATGTAAGGCAGCTCATGAGATCATTGTATTGAAGTACATGGGGAGAGAATACCAACTAGCTACAGCTAGAACCCGTAGTCCATGGGGGAACTACTTACGGAGCATGATGGAGGCGATGGCGTTGATGGAGATGGCTTGGGGCACTTCCCCGTCCCGGCAGGTGCCGGACAGAGACTGTCCCCGAATTGGAGTTTCGTGATGGTGGCGTCGCCTGAGTCTTTCTGAGTTTCGTCAAGTGGTACGGTGTTTTTAGGTCGAAAGGGATTTTATAGGCGAAGAGGCGGCGCAGGGCACTGGGGCTCCACACCAGGCCGCGGCCGGCCAGGCCGCCGCCCTATGGTGTGGTGGCCCTCTGGCCCCTCTCCGACTCTTCTTCGGTGTTCTGGAGCCTTCCGGGAAAAATAGGAGGTTTGGTCTTCGTTTCGTCGAATTCCAAGAATATTGCCCGAACAGCCTTTCTGGAACCAACAACAGAAAACAGGAACTGGCACTGTGGCATCTTGTTAATAGGTTAGTTCCGCATAAAAACATCATAAAGTGCAAGCAAAACATGTAAGTATTGTCATAAAACAAGCATGGAACGACAGAAATTATGGATACGTCGGGGACGTATCACGCACCTCTGCAGAGTGTATTAAATTGTGGCTTGTCACTCCCAGTTCTGGGAAGGGAACTACGAACACGGCAGGAAACGAACTCCGTGAAGTTCTGGTCAACATGTGAAGACTGGCGGGCATAGTTTTCAGAATAAAATCAATCTTTTGAAGAAATGTTTTCGGAACATGCATTGACCTAAGATTTTCTGATCGATGGTCGTAGCTAGTGAATTATACACTTTTTTCCCTTTTGAACTTGTTGAGTACCTCTGTACTCACTTTCTTTCGACACCCTTGCTAGACTTTGACATGGAAGTGGAGGCCAATGATGGAGCACCGGAAGGAGGCTACGAGCTGGTCTACGAGGAACCGGATCTGTCCGGAGGAGTTGAAGGAGTAGACTATGGGATAGTCTATGGAGCTGACAACACGGAAGCCGAGGAGTAGTAGTTTACCTTAGCCATCCTAGAGCCGAGCAGTGTAGTGGCATACTTAAATAAGTTGCTGAGCTCTTTTATCTCTATATATGTTGTAATAGTACTTAAGTATCTTAGGGTGTTCTCATCGGACCTGTGAGAATATCAACTTGTTAAGACCATGATTGTAATATTATATCGAGTGTTATACTGCAATGTTTCTGTTGTACCACTCTGAGGGATGAGATATTTGTGAAGAAGTCCCTTCATGAAGATCATATCAACGACTTGTATACTACAACATGCAATGGTATGCTGGTTCACCGCAGCTGGTATCAGAGCAAATGTTGCGACCTTAGGTTGGAAAAACGTAGTATAGGGAAGAAACATGTAGGAGTCAAGTAGAAATAGTAAAGGATTCTCTAGAAATGTGATGACTATTCACTTGAGAATAGCAAAATCATATTGTTTTAGTGCAATAATTCTTTATTATAACTATTGTGATGCATCATCACTACTAATATTCTTCTTTTGTATACAACCATAATGGCGTACACGTTTCCCAAGAGGACTTTGAGGAAGGTTGAGGGCTGGCTCGGTGATTATGATGGAAAACTTACATATCTCCTGCGTGGGATGCTGAAGGAACTCCATTGCGAAACTCGGATACATGTTCTCAAGTACATCTACTATGATGGAGAGATCGTAGCCAAGTGTAGAGTTTCAGTCCAACTACCTATGCGACTGGAGATGAGTCGTATAATGCCGTATGGAGAAGCCAAAACCATTACTACAGCCTATCACATGGCCATATTCAAGGAAATCCTTGAAATAAGGCAACACAAATCAGTAGAACTGCTATGTTCAGAATATTCTCATATACCTCATGCCGAGGAAGATGAGGATCCCACTCTGAATCATCTACTGATGGTACACAAACATCCTGAAGTTGCAGCGTAGCACATGGACAGCTGTAAGTCTTTGTTAACTACGATGTATCTTCTACACATGAAGATGGTTGGTGAAATCAATCACATGCTAGCTGAGTTTACGGACCCTGATAAAGTCCAAGCTCGGATGCATGATCTGAGGGCACAACCCCAATATACAACACCCTTCTTTAGCCTAAACAGCCCTGTAGATTTGAGTGACCAGTTGCCCAAGAGAGAACCACTCACACCCAACTATGTCCCACACTATCCACATGTGTCAGCATCGTATGATTCTGGATATGGGGGAGATTATTCATGGAACCTAAACTGGTCGAAGTCACCAATCGAGAACTCGACTAGTTGGCGTTTCGGGGAACCCTTCGGTGATGAGGAGGAACCTATTCCGTGTGACACGGGAGATGAAGGTGGCGAGATTAACCAGTACATTAACAGACACTACGGGCAGGAAGAGAAAGGTACTGACTCATTTCTTTAGACTTGGAGATGGGGTTATTAAAACCGTCTCAGTACGAGGTAGGTGAGAGTTCTGGAATAAAGAAGAAAAAGTAGAAGAAGATGAGGGGGCAAGTGGATATAAATCCTTCATGGATGGCGGAGGAAGGAGGTTTGTATCCTACTGGGGATACATACGATTCATTGTCCAGTTACTTAGGCATGACATATCTCTGTCTCGGCACTTCGTCCGATTCAGACTATATCCTACTGGAAGGACCTTTGTTCCTGACGGCGTTCGAAAGACAAGTCGCTGTACCGGATGGACCCCAGGAATGTACGCGGAGGCGAATGAAGACGATGAGGAGTAGAGCTCTGGAGAAGAATAAAGTAGTATAGGTGGTATTGTAATAGAACGTATTTTTAAAATTCCGTTGGCTTGGGCTTGAAGCCAAATAAGTGGTTATATAAATACCACATGTAATATATGTGTGTAAGTTATGTGATATACAGTGTATATACATAATAAATGTTTGTTTTGGATTTGCTTCTTGATTTCCTTGTGTGACTAGTTCTGAGCAATGAGTTGAGCTCAGAAAACATTTGCATGGTGTAATTATGAGTAATCACTCCTTGTTGCAGGACTAGGGGAATATGGCGTTAGTCGAAACCGAAGAGGCTCGGAGGGAGCGTGAGGCAAAAGAAAAAGAGGAAGCATATGCAGATGCAGCAGCTAGAGAAGAGAATGCACCACCACCACCACACCCAATGATGCATCCAGATTTCCAACAATAAATGAGAGCAATGGAAGAAGACAGGAGGAGGTACCAAGAAAGTCAAAACAAGAACATGCAAGATTTCTTTACCCACGTCATTGATACGTCTCAAACGTATCTATAATTCATGATGTTCCATGCTTGTTTTATGACAATACCTACATGTTTTGTTCACACTTTATATCGTTTTGATGCATTTTACGGAACTAACCTATTGACGAGATGCCGAAGTGCCAGTTCCTGTTTTCTGCTATTTTTGGTTTCAGAAATCCTAGTAAGGAAATATTCTCGGAATTGGACGAAATCAACGCTCAAGACCTTATTTTCCCCGGGAGCTTCCAGAACATCAAAGAAGAGTCGGAGACGGGCAGCAGGGGGCCCACACCATAAGGCGGCGCGGGTGGCCCTGCGCCCTATGGGGAGGGAGCCCTCTGGCCCCTCCGAGGCTGCCCTTCCGCCTATATAAAGTCTCCGTATCGAAAACCCTAAAAACATAAGCCACGGTACGAGAAACCTTCCAGAGCCGCCGCCATCGCGAAGCGAAGATCTGGGGGACATGAGTCTCTGTTCCGGCACGCCACCGGGACGGGGAAGTGCCCCCGGAGGGCTTCTCCATCGACACCACCGCCATCTCCATCAACGCTGCTGCTCCCATGATGAGGAGGGAGTAGTTCCCCCTCGGGGCTGAGGGCTGTACCGGTAGCTATGTGGTTAATCTCTCTCTCTGTACTCCAATATAATGATCTCATGAATTGCTTGCATGATTGGGATCCATATGATGAGCTTTGTATCGCTACTAGTTTATGTGCTACTCATGTGATGTTATTAAAGTAGTCTATTCCTCCTGCATGGTGTAAAGGCGACAGTGTGTGCACCGTGTGGTTCTTGTCGTAGGTTATGATCATAATCTCTTGTAGGTTATGGAGTTAATCATCATTACGATAGTATTGATGTGATCTATTCCTCATTTCATAGTGTAATGTTGACAGTGTGTATGCTATGTTAGTTCTCGGTTTATTTTGCAAAGATCTATTATGCTCTAAGGTTACTTAAATATGAATGCCGAATGTTGTGGCGCTTGTTAACTCCGGCTTGAGGGAGCTCTTGTAGCCCTACACAACGAATGGTGTTTGTCATCCAACAAAATAGTGTATGTAGCACAAATGAGAGAAGTTATTATTTATTATGCGATCAATGTTGAGAGTGTCCAGTAGTGAAAGTATGATCCCTAGGCCTTGTTTCCAAACATCGAATCACCGCTTACTTACTGTTCTGTTGCATGTTTACTCGCTGCCATATTTTATTCAGATTGCTATTACCACTCATATACATCCATACTACTTGTATTTCACTATCTCTTCACCGAACTAGTGCACCTATACATCGACAAGTGTATTAGGTGTGTTGGGGACATAAGAGACTTCTTGTATCGTGATTGCAGGGTTGCTTGAGAGGGATATCTTTGACCTCTTCCTCCCTGAGTTCGATAAACCTTGGGTGATCCACTTAAGGGAAAACTTGTTGCTGTTCTACAAACCTCTGCTCTTGGAGGCCCAACACTGTCTACGGAAAAGAAGCGTGAGTAGACATCAAGCTATTTTCTGGCGCCGTTGCCGGGGAGGAAAGGTAAAAGGCACTCATACTCCGGTCCCAGGTAACTAAGTTATTTGCCGTTGTAAGTGCTCGAAGCTATTTCCTTTAGATCCTGCAATTGCATCTTTTGGTTTCTTGTTTACACTAGTTAGGCATAATGGAAAGCAACAGTGAGCTTCTTATTCTATTTCCTGAGTTAAGACATGGATTGTTTGCTACGAAAATTAAAAAACCTATGGAATCTTTTTTGCATGCTAGTAGCAATGATATTAGTATGAACGCTTTGAACACCATTGTTGCTAATGATATGGAAAATTCTAAGCTTGGGGAAGCTGGTTTTGATGAGCATGACATTTTTAGTCCCCCAAGCATTGAGGAGAAAATTTTCTTTGATGATACTTTGCCTCCTATTTATGATGATTATAATGATAGTGGTATTTTGGTGCCGCCTACTATGGAGAGTAAATTTTATTATCATTATACTATGCCTCCTACACTTGATGAGAATAATAATGATAACTACTTTGTTGAATTTGCTCCCACTACAACTAATAAAATTGATTATGCTTATCTGGAGAGTAATAATTTTATGCATGTAGCTCATGACAAGAATGTTTTATGTGATAGTTATATTGTTGAGTTTGTTCATGATGCTACTGAAAGTTATTATGAGAGAGGGAAACATGGTTATATGCATCTTAATAATATTAAGTTTCCCCTCTTTATGTTGAGAATCTTGAAATTGTGCTTGTGTTGCTTTTCTATGCTTGCCACTTTGTTCTTCATGAATTTATTTGTGTACAAGATTCCTTTTCATAGGAAGTGGGTTAGGCTTAAATGTGCTTTGAATTTGCTTCTTGATGTTCTCTTTTGCTTCAAATCTTAATTCTTGCGAGAGCATCATTAAAATTACTGAGCCCATCTTAATGGCTATAAAGAAAGAACTTCTTGGGAGGTAACCCATGTGTTTATTTTGCTACTGTTTTGTTGAGTCTTGGAAGTTGTTTACTACTGTAGCAACCTCTCCTTATCATGTTTTTGTGCCAAGTAAAGTCTCTATGGTAAAGTTGATGCTAGATTTGGATTACTGCGCAAAAACAGATTTGCTGTCTGTCACGAATTTGCGCAGAACTCTCTGCAGGTAACTCAGAAAAATCTGCCAATTTACGTGCGTGATCCTCAGATATGTACGCAACTTTTATTAGTTTTGAGTTTTTCCGTTTGAGCAAGTTAAGTGCCCCTGCAAAATTCGTCTTTACGGACTGTTCTGTTTTAACAGATTCTGCCTTTTATTTCGCATTGCCTCTTTTGCTATGTTGAATGAGTTTCTTTGTTCCATTAACTTTCAGAAGCTTTGTGCAATGTCCAGAAGTGTTAAAAATGATTGTGTCACCCCTGAACATGTGAATTTTGATTATGCACTAACCCTCTAATGAGTTTGCTCTAAGTTTGGTGTGAAGGAAGTTTTCAAGGGTCAAGAGAGGAGGATGATATATGATCAAGAAGAGTGAAAAGCCTAAGCTTGGGGATGCCCCGTGGTTCATCCCTGCATATTTCAAGAAGACTCAAGCGTCTGAGCTTGGGGATGCCCAAGGCATCCCCTTCTTCATCGACAACTTATCAGGTCACTTCTAGTGAAACTATATTTTTGTTCCATCACATCTTATGTACTTTACTTGGAGCGTCTGTGTGCTTTTATTTTCGTTTTGTTATTTTCATTATTTGAATAAATTCATGCTTGTGTGGGAGAGAGACACGCTCCGCTGTTGCATATGAACACATGTGTTCTTAGATGTACTTTCAATGTTCATGGTGAAGGTTGAAAACTTTTTCGTTCATTGTTATATGGTTGGAAACAGGAAATGCTTCATGTGGTAAATGGTATAATGTCTTGAATAATTTGATACTTGGCAATTGTTGTGCTCATATAGATCATGTTTAAGCTCTTGCATCATATACTTTGCACCTACTAATGAAGAACTACATAGAGCTTGTTAAAATTTGGTTTGCATGATTGGTCTCTCTAAGTCTAGATATTTTCGGTTAAGGTGTTTGAACAACAAGGAGACGATGTAAAGTCTTATAATGCTTACAATATGTTCATATGTGAGTCTTGCTGCACCGTTTTATACTTGAGTTTGCTTCAAACAACCTTGCTAGCCTAGCCTTGTATTGAGAGGGATTCTTCTCGTGCATCCAAACACCTTGAGCCAAAACCCATGCCATTTGTGTCCACCATATCTACCTACTATGTGGTATTTTTCTGCCATTCCAAAGTAAATTACTTGAGTGCTACCTTTAAAATTTCATTCCTTTATCTTTGCAATATATAGTTCATGGGACAAATAGCTTAAAAACTATTGTGGTGATGAATATGTATTTATGTGTCTTAGTCCATATAAGTTGGTAACCATGTTTCTAGGGACGCCGTCAACTTTTTACCTTTGTTGGATATCATGTGAGAAGCTATGCATGTTCGTCTTGTCTGAAGTAAGTGCGATTTCATGATCAAATGGTTTGAGTATGCATATGTTAGAGAAGAACATTGGGCCGCTAACTAAAGCCATGTATCATGGTGGAAGTTTCAGTTTGGACATACAACCTCAATCTCTTATGAGAATATTATTTGTTGTTGAATGCTTAAGCATTAAAAGAGGAGTCCATTATCTGTTGTCTATGTTGTCACGGTATGGATGTCTAAGTTGAGAATAATCAAAAGTGAGAAATCCAATGCGTGCTTTCTCCTTAGACCTTTGTACAAGCGGCATAGAGGTACCCCTTTGTGATACTTGGTTGAAACATATGTCATGCAATGATAATCTGTGTTATCCGAGCTGATTAGAACAAGGTGCAAGCACTATTAGTATGCTATGCATGAGACTTGCAACTTGTAGGAAGTATTATGCATAGCACATATGAATTATTACTACCGTTGACAAAATTGTTTCTATGTTTTCAAAACGAAAGCTCTAGCACAAAAATAGTAATCCATGCTTCCCTCCGCGAAGGGCCATTCTTTTACTTTATGTTGAGTCGGTTTACCTACTTCTTTCTATCTTAGAAGCAAACACTTGTGTCAACTGTGTGCATTGATTCTTACATGTTTACTTATTGCACTTGTTATATTACTCTATGCTGACAAATATCCATGAGATATACATGTTACAAGTTGAAAGCAATTGCTGAAACTTAATCATCCTTTGTGTTGCTTCAGTGCATTTTGCTTTGAATCTATTGCTTATGAGTTAGCTCTTATGCAAAACTTGCTGATGCTTGTCTTGAAAGTACTATTCATGAAAAGTTTTGCTATATGATTCACTTGTTTAGTCATTATTTTTTGTTAGCAATTCATTGCTTTGAATCATATCATTCATCTCATATGCTTTACAATAATGTTGATCAAGTTTATGTTGGTATCATGTCACCTCAGAAATTATTCTTGTTATCGTTTACCTACTCGAGGGCGAGTAGGAACTAAGCTTGGGGATGCTTGATACGTCTCAAACGTATCTATAATTTCTTATGTTCCATGCTTGTTTTATGACAATACCTACATGTTTTGTTCATACTTTATATCGTTTTGATGCATTTTCCGGAACTAACCTATTGACGAGATGCCGAAGTGCCAGTTCCTGTTTTCTGCTGTTTTTGGTTTCAGAAATCCTAGTAAGGAAATATTTTCGGAATTGGACGAAATCAACGCCCAGGACCTTATTTTCCCCGGGAGCTTCGAACATCAAAGAAGAGTCGGAGACAGGCAACGGGGGCCCACACCATAAGGCGGCGCGGGTGGCCCCCGGCGCGCCCCTATGGGGAGGGAGCCCTCGGCCCCTCCGAGGCTGCCCTTCCGCCTATATAAAGTCTCCGTATCGAAAACCCTAAAAACATAAGCCACGGTACGAGAAACCTTCCGGAGCCGCCGCCATCGCGAAGCGAAGATGGGGGACATGAGTCTCTGTTCCGGCACGCCGCCGGGACGGGGAAGTGCCCGGAGGGCTTCTCCATCGACACCACCGCCATCTCCATCAACGCTGCTGCTCCCATGATGAGGAGGGAGTAGTTCTCCCTCGGGGCTGAGGGCTGTACCGGTAGCTATGTGGTTAATCTCTCTCTCTGTACTCCAATACAACGATCTCATGAATTGCTTGCATGATTGAGATCCATATGATGAGCTTTGTATCGCTACTAGTTTATGTGCTACTCATGTGATGTTATTAAAGTAGTCTATTCCTCCTGCATGGTGTAAAGGCGACAGTGTGTGCACCGTGTGGTTCTTGTCGTAGGTTATGATCATAATCTCTTGTAGGTTATGGAGTTAATCATCATTATGATAGTATTGATGTGATCTATTCCTCCTTTCATAGTGTAATGTTGACAGTGTGTATGCTATGTTAGTTCTCGGTTTATTTTGCAAAGATCTATTATGTTCTAAGATTACTTAAATATGAATGCCGAATGTTGTGGCGCTTGTTAACTCCGGCTTGAGGGAGCTCTTGTAGCTCTACACAACGAATGGTGTTTGTCATCCAACAAAAGAGTGTATGTAGCACAAATGAGAGAAGTTATTATTTATTATGCGATCAATGTTGAGAGTGTCCACTAGTGAAAGTATGACCCCTAGGCCTTGTTTCCAAACATCGAATCACCGCTTACTTACTGTTCTGTTGCATGTTTACTCGCTGTCATATTTTATTCAGATTGATATTACCACTCATATACATCCATACTACTTGTATTTCACTATCTCTTCGCTGAACTAGTGCACCTATACATCTGACAAGTGTATTAGGTGTGTTGGGGACACAAGAGACTTCTTGTATCGTGATTGCAGGGTTGCTTGAGAGGGATATCTTTGACCTCTTCCTCCCTGAGTTCAATAAACCTTGGGTGATCCACTTAAGGGAAAACTTGCTGCTGTTCTACAAACCTCTGCTCTTGGAGGCCCAACACTGTCTACAGGAAAAGAAGTGTGAGTAGACATCAGTCATCAACGATAGGGGTAATGAAGGCAAAGGAGTAACCTTATCAGACTTTCAAAATGCAAGACCACTACCTTTTGCATCAGCTCCAGAAGCAATGTATGCAGAAGACTAGCTTATGGATATGGAAAGAAAGTTGAGGACCGTTGGATGCAACGATGAGGAGAAGATTCGGTATGCCACTTATCTGTTGTCAGGACCAGCGACATCATGGTGGGAGAATCTTGTGGCAGTACACCCTCCAGAAAAGGTGTTCACATGGGAAGAATTCAAGAAGAAGTTCCGGGAAGCTCATGGTCCGGATAGTGTAGTGGAATTTAAGAAGAGGGAGTTTCAAGAGCTTCAACAGAACACTGCATCTATAATGCAGTATGTTCAGAATCTCAACCGTTTGGCTAGGTATGCGCCAGATGAGGTTGATACAGATGAAAAATGAAAGAAGAGGTTCATGAAAGGCATGAATCCATACATGAAGATGCACCTGAGGCTGACAAGGACCGCAGAATTCCAGGAACTGATTGACTCGGCAATCACTTTCGAGGATGACTACAGGCAGGTTCCGTAGGATAGGAGGAAGAGGGCTCGTATCGAGCCAAGGAAGTATCCAGTCAGTAAACCAATACCAGATAGGAGTTTCAAACCACGATACAGGCCTACCGGCAATCAAAACAACCGTGGAGGCCCAAATCAACAACAACAACAACAACAACAACAACAACAACAACAACAACAACAACAACAACAACAACAACAACAACAACAACAACAACAACAACAACAACAACAACAACAACAACAACAACAACAACAACAACAACAACAACAACAACAACAACAACAACAACAACAACAACAACAACAACAACAACAACAACAACAACAACAACAACAACAACAACAACAACAACAACAACAACAACAACAACAACAACAACAACAACAACAACAACAACAACAACAACAACAACAACAACAACAACAACAACAACAACAACAACAACAACAACAACAACAACAACAACAACAACAACAACAACAACAACAACAACAACAACAACAACAACAACAACAACAACAACAACAACAACAACAACAACAACAACAACAACAACAACAACAACAACAACAACAACAACAACAACAACAACAACAACAACAACAACAACAACAACAACAACAACAACAACAACAACAACAACAACAACAACAACAACAACAACAACAACAACAACAACAACAACAACAACAACAACAACAACAACAACAACAACAACAACAACAACAACAACAACAACAACAACAACAACAACAACAACAACAACAACAACAACAACAACAACAACAACAACAACAACAACAACAACAACAACAACAACAACAACAACAACAACAACAACAACAACAACAACAACAACAACAACAACAACAACAACAACAACAACAACAACAACAACAACAACAACAACAACAACAACAACAACAACAACAACAACAACAACAACAACAACAACAACAACAACAACAACAACAACAACAACAACAACAACAACAACAACAACAACAACAACAACAACAACAACAACAACAACAACAACAACAACAACAACAACAACAACAACAACAACAACAACAACAACAACAACAACAACAACAACAACAACAACAACAACAAGAGGGGCAAACCATATGGAAAGCTGAATTGCACAACCTTGGAGCAAGCAGGAGAGTCGGACCAAGCAGTCTTAGGTACGCTTAGCATTCTTACTCATCATGGAAAAAAAATTGATACTGGGGCAACCACATCATTTCTTGTAAGGGAGTTTGTGGAAAAATACGGGCTTAGGTGTTCCAAGTTAGAATGCCCCATAAATGTCCTATCTGCGGGGGGAACGATCTTAGTAACCCATGTGAAAGAAGCCAGGTCATAACCATATGTGACTGTGTGTATTTCGCGGACCTGTTCATCATTCCGATGAAAGATATATCAGTCATCCTAGGGATGGACTGGTTGACGGAGAATGGAGTAGTGATCAACTGTGGAGACAAAACAGTATCACTTCGCAATTCCATGGGAGGTCAGATAGTGTTCCAAGGAGACAAGTATACTCAGTTGGAGATAGGATTGGAGCTTAACAGTCTGAAGGAGGTGAAGATTGAAGACATCCCTGTAGTAAATGAGTTTCCAGATGTATTTCCCAAGGAATTACCGGGAATGCCACCCGATAGAGAGATAGCGTTTACAATAGACCTAATTCCAGGCACAACACCAATAGCTCAACCACCATATAAGATGGGACCAAAGGAGTTAGTAGAACTAAAAGCTCAGATAGATGAACTGGAACATAAGGGATTTATCCAAGAAAGTGTGTCACCATGGGGTACACCAATTATTTTTGTGCATAAAAGAGATGGAGGTAAGAGAATGTGTGGAGATTAGAGGAATCTTAACAATGTAACAATCAATACAAGTACCCTTTACCTAGGATACCAGATCTTTTTGATCAAGTTCAAGGAGCTGGAGTCTTCTCGAAGATAGATTTAAGGTCAGGATACCATCAAATCAAGATCAAAAAGGAAGATGTTCCAAAAACAGCGTTTGTATCAAGGTATGGACACCATGAATACTTGGTTGTACCATTCGGACTAACCAATGCACCAGCTATTTTCATGAATTTGATGAACAAGATATTGATGAAGTACTTGGACAAGTTCGTGATAGTGTTCATCGATGATATTCTAATCTATTCCAAAGATAAAGAAGAGCATGCAAAGCATTTGAAGATATTTTTACAAATCTTGAGAGAACATCAGTTATATGCAAAGTTCAGCAAGTGTAAGTTTTGGTTAGATAGTGTTGAATTTCTTGGACATTTCATAACCAAAGAAGGAATAGAAGTGAATCCAAGCAAGGTTCAGTCAGTATTGGAATGGAAGTCACCCAAAAATGCTAAGGAGATAAGAGGATTTCTTGGTATGGCAGGCTATTATCGGAGATTCATCGAGGGATTTTTGAAGATTGCAGGACCAATGACCAAGTTACTCAAGAAAAACACCCCATTTGTGTGGACTGATGAGTGTGAAGAAAGTTTTCAAACACTCAAGGAGAAGTTAACCACAGCACCAGTATTGGCAGTGCCTGAACCCGGAAAGGATTACACGGTGTATTGTGATGCTTCCAAGAATGGACTTGGATGTGTTTTAATGCAAGATCGTAAAGTGATAGCTTATGGATCAAGACAACTAAAGCCACATGAACATAATTACCTAGTACATGACTTAGAATTGGCAGTAGTTGTGTATGCTTTGAAGAGTTGGAGACAATTTCTTTATGGATCCAAATGTGAGTTATACACAGATCATAAGAGTTTGAAGTATTTCTTCACCCAGAAGGAATTAAACATGAGACAGAAGAGATGGTTAGAGTTAATTAAGGACTATGAACTGACAATCAACTATACACTAGGCAAGGCTAATGTAGTAGCAGATGCTTTAAGCAGGAAGAGTACCGAGAATCAACCTACTGAATGGGAAATTCCGAAGGAACTTCGAAAAGAGCTGGAAGAAGCCAAGATTTTATTTATCCAAGGTGATACAGTAGGAAGTATAGCAACCATGAGAATTATGGATGAAACGTATTCAGATTTGAAGTATGAGATCATTCGAAAGCAAGTGGATGATCAATTCATCCAAGAAGAAATCAAAAGGATTGGAGAAGGTAAACCATCGGAATTCAATCTCGGAGAGTTTGATTCTCTATATTTTCAGAAGAGAATGTGTGTACCGGATGATCCAGAAGTGAAGACAACCATATTAAAGGAAGCACATGAAACCCCTTATTCAATACATCCGAGAAGTACTAAAATGTATATGGATTTGAAGGAAATGTTCTGGTGGCACAACATGAAAAGAGAGATAGCTCAATTTGTTTTAGAATGACATACATGTCAGCGAGTGAAAGCAGGACATCAGAGTCCTACTGGATTACTTCAACCATTAGAGATACCGGAGTGGATATGGGATGAAATCGGAAAGGATTTTGTTATTGGTCTACCAATGACTAGTAAAAGAAAGGATATGATATGGGTAATAGTGGATAGACTTACCAAGAGTTCTCATTTCATAGCCGTAAACCAGAAGGATACTTCGGAAAAGGTTGTGGATATATATGTCAAGGAAATAGTTAGTAAACATGGAGTACCAAAGAAGATATTTTCGGATCGAGGATCGATCTTCACATCAGCATTTTGGAAACAACTCCAAGAAGCTTTAGGATCCAAGTTGGATTTTAGCACCGCATATCACCCACAAACCGGAGGACAAACGGAAGAACCAATCAAATACTGGAAGACATGCTTAGAGCTTGTGCCCGAGATTTCGGAGGCTCATGGGAAGACCATCTACCATTAGTAGAATTTTCATACAACAATGGCTATCAGAGTAGCATACAAATGACACCGTATGAAGCATTGTACGGAAGGAAATGCAGATCTCCAATCTGTTGGTTTGAAACAGGGGAGAACAAGGAGTTCACACCAGACTACATTAAGGAGAGACAAGGGGTCATCGAGGTGATCCGGGATAGACTCAAGATAGCTCAGAGTCGACAAAAGAGTTATGCCGACCAGAAGAGAAGAGTTTGGGAACCAAAAGTGGGAGACATGGTATATTTAAAGTTAGCCCAATGAAAGGACTCAAGAGGTTCGGAGTAAAAGGAAAGTTAAGTCCTCGATACATCGGACCATTCAAAATACTCATTCAGAATTGAGGAACAACTTTTGAATTGGAGTTACCTAAGCAACTAAGGTTGATTCACAATGTATTTCATGTATCACAACTCAGAAAGTGTTTGAAGGCACAAGATGATCCAGTTACACATGAAGAAATTGAGTTGCAGTCCGACTTAACCTACGTGGAGAAGCCTAAAAAGATCTTGGAGGTACAAAGGAAGAAGTTAAGAAATAGGGCAATCAAATATTGCAAGATTCAATGGAAACATCACCCTGAACGAGAAGCAACCTGGGAGACGGAAGAAGAGCTCAGGAAATCTTACCCCGAGTTATTCAGTACCAATCTTAACTTCGGGACGAAGTTTCTGTTAAGGGGGAGAGGCTGTAATAACCCAGAACGTAGGTACAACGAAGGGTATATTTAGGTATGGGACGTGCATCTCATCGCAAAACGAGGGAAATTTTCGTGCCTTATTGCAACTAAACCTAAGAGGGATCGAGGTTCTCTCTCAATTGAAATTAGGGTTAGGCAAGTTGAGTTATGAATTTTGACATGACCTCTTTTGTATCTTGTTGATTTTGGGAGTTGATTTCATTTGACAAGGAATATTGAATTGATAACTCAAGAATAAACAATAAGCAATAGTGAATATGAAAAATGAATTCAAAATTTAAATACAACTCATAAATTCAAATGACTTTGAATTTCAAATTAAATTATGAATACAAAAATAATTATAAATAGAATTATTACAAATGCAATCAAGCTCATCGAGAAACCTTGAGCTTTATTGATATACACAGACACATACATTGTCCTTACAATATTCTTGATACAAGAATTGAATGAAAAATAAACAGAAATAAAAGGAAGATTACATTGTTTGATCCTAAACTAAAATCCTAGACTAATGACTTGGAAGAAATGCTTCAGTAGTCATATTCACCTTCAAAACCTGCAAGAACAAAACAGAAATACAAGACAGGGGTTTAATAGAAAGCCATTATTCAATTTGGACAGAAACCAAGTGTCATGTACACTTGTGCTTGTCCAAAGCCATGGAAAGGACAAGGATAAGATGGAGCAGACCAAACCTGAGCACACTCAGTGGCTCAAGTTTCAGCATATGAGAACCCTGCTCATGAGTTGTTGTGCAAGCAACAGCAAGGCAAGACATGGCTTAGTCATCAAGCCAAGCCAGGCTTGTGTGGCATGGCCAGAGAAGAAGTAGCCAAGGTATAAATGGTGCACATACCCTAGAATCAATGCATAGTCGACAGATAAGTATCCACCAGGCAACTAGAGAAAGAAATATAGGATAGAGTTCATCCTGTTCTTGCTCAAGAACAGCACAACCACCACAGAACCAATCATCCATCCAAAATCACCAAGTAAACCATCAGAGAAGCATGGTGACCTAAGGAGGAGATCAACCCAGAGCTGGAGGTGAAGGGCTGTGAACATAAACCAACCAGAAGTATGCATCAACACAATATTTCTTTCTAGGAGCTCGAACAAGGTATACCTAGTTCCTGGAGTGGATCCAGTGGATCCAATCCATTATTCATGCACACATGTCATGGGTTTGAGCAGATGCTCAAGGGTGATCGTCACTTGGTTTTCACCAAGGATCACTAGCAGAAGAGGAAAACCACTAGAACTAGAGCCACCCAGATAAAATCTTGTGCATATAGACTAGAACACATGCACAGATGTGCACACAAGCAAGCACACATGCACAGATAGCACCAGTAGATGGATTACTAGGAATAGTAGCTACCAAGGACTACCCAGTGAGATCCTAAGCAAGTAACCATCAGAAAAACCCTAGATCTTCTTCACAGGCAAGCATAATGGCATTCATATTGATTATGATCCCCAACTATGCAAGCAAAGATAAGTAGCCAACAAGATCCATCCAATTGTGTGAGCAATCAGTCAGTAGCAATGCTACTAAGGTCACAATAAACACAAAACCAACTAAATTAAAGCAAACCATTAAGTCAAAATTATCCAGTAATGGATTCAGACTTCATTTATTTCCCATTTGATCATGGGAATATCAAATCATGCTTAGCAATTTATTAAATCAACACTTCATAAGCAGTTCATCAATAAATAGTCCATTAGGCATGAACCCATAATTAATTCATGCAACCAGTATATAGTAGCATCACTGTAAGGCAACATAAGCATGTACCATTGCATCCTAGTTACTGGATCAAGTCCAGGGAGCTATGGATGACAACAGCACACACACAGTAGCATAAGCATGCATGAGTAGCAGCATCAGCAAGCAAACCATTCATTTAGCAAACGAATCCATCAGTAACTAGCCACTGATATTTAATTGATCAAATGGATCAATTAGATCAAGCCAAGTACCACAGAGAGTCTAGCCATCAGGATTTACTTATCCAATGAATCATTGGATCATACAGAAGGCACAGAAGCACCTCACAGGCATCACAAGTGTCACAGTTATGCATAACAACATACCTAGACAAGCAAGTAAGGCACACCAGTAAGCCTAGGTAGCATGGTATAGCATGATGAGCATGACATAGCAAGGCATAGCATGGCAGAAGCAGTGAGAGAGCAACAATGGCCAGGAACAGCAAGCAGAACACACTTGGCCAGTAACCAGAGCTTGGTTAATTGGCCAGGGCTTGCAGAGAGGAGGCGCAGCAAGCATAGGAGACAGCAGCAAGGCCCTGTATGATCATTGGATCATCAGGAAGCCTGGGAACCAGAGGTAGAAGAAGCACTGTAGCATGGGGTGCACAGACATGGTGAAGAGAAGGAGGAGGAGAAGGGGATCTTACCCGCGCCTGGAAGCAGAAGCTACGGCATGGCGAGGCTGTGCCCGCGCGGTCGTAACAGCTGCAAATCCAGGGAGGACGCCGGCGTTACGCCGACGAGCTCCACGAACAGCACAGCACCCCGAGAACGACGGCACAGGCGCTGCTAGCACAGCACCCGCGCGAGGACAGTTCCAGGAGCATGCTAGCGTCGACGACGAGGTCAACAGCTCGCCGGAGACCACCAATCGCCGGAGGCGATTCGTCTCCAGATCTGGCCGAGAGGCGATCTGGAGGAGGAGGAAGGAATCGACGAAACCCTTTGGATGGATCGATAGATCTTCGCACGGTGTTTCAGACGGTGTTGGCGGCGAGGTCAGGGGCAGCCGGACTTGGCCAGAGCATGGCGGCGGCCATGGCGGCGACGCAGTCGTCACACGAATCGCCAGAGAGCTAGGTTTCGAGTGAGAGAGAGGAGTGAGCGAGAGAGTGAGGCGGACCGAACCAGTTCGGTTCCACCGAACCGTTTTTGGGCAGGCCTTAAT
Organism: Lolium multiflorum; assembly: GCA_030979885.1. Lineage (NCBI taxonomy): Eukaryota > Viridiplantae > Streptophyta > Magnoliopsida > Poales > Poaceae > Lolium > Lolium multiflorum. Next base: position 137,019,936 of record CM061748.1, on the reverse strand, counting down.
GGGTTGTCCAAACGGGCCATATAAATGGGCTGGCCCAATTGGGCCAGGGGGTTAGTTTAGTCATTTTTTATTTTTAATAACCCTAGAATCTAACCAAATTTTAAATAATAATATATACCTTTAAAAATCCAATAAAAGTTGGATTAGTGAATGAAAAATTATTCTTAACAAGAATAAAATAAGAAATAAAATCTTTACTATTAAATTGCAATAGGTGACTGCCTGGTGTCACAAACGGGCCTCACAAACAGCCCGAAGCGTTTTTCCGTTTCGGCCCAATATCTCATCATCATCTAAATAAAATACCCACGCTGTCACCTGTAAGTGGTGCCGTACCGGTTTGATAGAGGTATTTTCGTTCGCGTTTCTAATTGTTCGTCCTCCAATGCTCGCCATCGAGCACTGGTCGATCCCTCGCTCGCTTCATGTTAGCCGAACGGCCCAAATTCACCAACACAGAACCGCACACCTGGGCCATCTCAAGACACACGAGTGGGCTTTCTAGAATTGCAGATTCGTTCTCGTGAACTCTGTTCCGTTCAATATCTACATGAAACGCTATAGGATTTTGTGCGTTTGATAGTCCCACCTCGTTCCCTTACTCCTTGTCCTGCCGGTTTATATACGTAATATTTTCCGAATCGGCAAGCCGTCCTCCCAGAACACCAAGCAGTAGCAATCTTAAGGATGGAATTAACCGGGAGAGAACGGAGCCGCCACGATGAACGGGAAATAAAGTAAACCAGAGCCGCCAACACCAATGGCCGCATGGGTCTGCGGGCCAAGAAACTAAAAGCTAACCAACCTGGAACGACGTTTGCTCCTAAAATAGGATTCTTGGCCATGGTACCCACACTGAACAAATCAATACTACAACTCTAGCTCACCTTTGCAATTTAGGCCTCGTTCGGTAGACGTGTATCAGCGTATTTTATCCGAGGTGGGTGGGGTGTAACCGGCACGATTCAACTCGGAAAGCCAAATCAACTCCGCTATTTCAGATATGCCACGGGAAGATTGCGCGAGAGAGAAAACGCGAGGGGTAGCTAGGGTTACAATTCACACGTGTTTTGACAGGTTTTCCGGGAATAATTGAAATTGGGCCCTTCTAAACCCCTGCAAACCCGGCCTACCGAACAATTTAGTTGGTGTTTTGCCATGATTCCGTGCTGCCAAGAAAAATTAAACACTCCAATCCCCTTAAAAACCTCCGTGCCGAACGAGGCCTTACAAAAAAATCTCCAACAGTCGCTCGAAACTGCGCGCTATCGCATTTTACCTAGCACACGCGAACGCTCCCGCGCTCCTCCAACAGAGGCGCCAAACCGGCGCGGGAAATAAATCTTTTACCCGCACGCGCTATCACGGTATCCTACGCGCCAAAGTTGTCGCGCCGCTTACAGCGCGCGCTATAAAACATGGCGCGTGCGCAACAAACCGCCAGAAACTTTCAGACGCGCCCCCCTTCGCTCTGTCGTCGCTCCCGCTGCGCGCCGCCTCCTCGCCACCGCTCGAGCTCCGGCGTCTGCACGCGTCCGAACGGCACCTTCTACGCCGAGATCAGGAGTAGCGACGAGCGCATCGGGCTCGGGACATTCGAGACCGCGCACGAGGCATCGCGCGCGTACGACGCGGTCGCCTAGCGCATCGGCCGCTCCCGCCGCTCGATGAACTTCAATGACGTCTGGATGCGGCAGCAGGCGGAAGCCCTCGCGCCGCCGCCGCCGACTATCACGCACGAGACGAGCCAGCGCCAGCACGAACGACGCCTTGTCATCGCGGAGCGCGACGAGCGCATGCGCCTCGAGTAGGCGCGGCGCTTCCCGGAGGCCGTGGCCGCGGAGGAAGCCTTCTACGCTGAGAAGGAAGAAGCGAAGGCGGTGCAGACGGCGGCGAAGAAGGTGGACCGGGATGCGAGGAGGGTGAAGCAGGCGGCGAGGAAGAAGGAGAAGAGGAATGGCGCCGGCCCATCGACGATCACCGTCAACTCTTCCTCCTCCTCCTTTGACTGGACGTCGACTCCAGTGTCATCGACAACACCGAGCTCCTCCGACTTCGTCTGGGATTCCAAGTAGTGTAGTGTAGTTTTTAAATAAATTTGGTTGTACCAAATGTGGGTTGAACTTTGCTATATATTTATATTTTCAGTTTATTTTCATATTGTGTTTGATCTATTACGTATGTAACTATGGGAAAATGTTGTTTTTGCCGCGCCATTTTAGCGCATTTGCAAAAGGATGGCTTTCAGCGCTGCATTTTGGCGCGGCGGTTTACAACACCCAACGAAACTAGCGCACACGTCGCACGTTGTATCCGGATCGAGCGTGCTGCAAACGACTTTTACAGTGCCAAGTTTTAGAGCCTCTATTGAAAATGCTCTTACTTTAAATATTATTATCATGTGCCTGTTTATAGTTGTGTTGTGACTCTTTTGGCAAGGATAGGGTTACCTGTATCGGATTGTTCTTGGTATTTTTTTTTGGATCGTGTCATCATTTACCGTAAAGAACACTTGTTGAAGAAGCTAGCGCATAAACATTCAACATATTGATGTGGGCATTCATTATACACTATATAAAAGGCAGCTGATTTCACGCAATCTGCACAGCTGAGGCACTGTAGATGTGCTATTTATCCACTCTTTCCTCCCGTTGCTGATTGACACGTACCTATTTAGTTTGCCCCTTCCGTGATCCACTCAGGTAATTTTTTGGCATCTTTTTTTTCTGGCCGGATAGTAAACCGGCTACCGGTTATAGCCTCTCTCCTTCCTCTTTTCATGGATCACTCCTGGTTACATCCATTGCCTTCTGGTTGATTCGGTCAAGACGGCAGTTGGTCAAAGCGGTGCCGCACGATCCCCACCATGGAAAAATTCGAGGGATCGTTTTGCCCCAACTTTCTTCCGCACATCCTTCCGTCGTCCTCTTCTCCCTCTCTCGCCACCATGCCACTACCGAGGCGGCTGATGGCGTGGAGGAACAGCTCGGGGCTCTCCTCTCTTTCCCGGAGCAGATGGCGGCGCGGTGGAGACCTGGTGCCCTCCTCTCCAACCGTCGTGGAGGATGAGCTCGGGGCTCTCCTCTCCTTCCCAAGGTAGATGTCGGCGCGGTGGGGACTTCGGCACCCTCCTCTTGAGCCGTTGTGGAGGATGGGCTTGGAGTTCTCCTCTTCTTCCCGAGGGATGGCGGCACAATGGGGACCTCGGCGTCTTCCTCTACAGCCGCCATGGAGGAAGGGCTCGGGGCTATCCTCTCCTTCCCTAGGCAGATGGCGGCACGGTGGAGGCCTCGGCGCCCTTCTCTTCCAGGTGATTTCTGGTGGATTTTAGCGGAGAAAGGGCGTGTGCATCGTCGCTGATGGAGCGGTCGCTGTGCGCCGCCATGATCCCCGCCTCCTCCTGCTGTACGTGCGCCTCGGCCACTTCGGCGAGGACCTGTTCGCCGTGCGGGCTCTTCGGACAGTGCCGCCGACAATCTCACACTCATGGAGGGCGCCATGGGGAGATGTCCCACACGGCCATCCGCGTCGACTTGGCCATGGGAAACACCTTAGTGCGTCACTACACGGCTTCCGACACCCGCCCATAAGTTGGAGGCAGCAGTGGGGCAGCTAAGGAGGTTCGGCTTCATCTTCTCTGTCAGCAATGATTCAGTAAGCTGCCATTTTCTCGCGTCTTTCTCGGTCCCTGTATACAAATAAGAAACAAAAAAACAGGGACATATGAGCTTCTTGGCATTTTTTGTTAGAAATTAGTCTTTATTTCATATGATATGAAAGTCTTTAGAATCATCTTATTCAAAAGGCCAAAACGATTTGTTTACACAGGAGCAGGGCGTAACCAGCAACCAACCAAACCATTGGTTCTTACATGAAAAGCTAGCTACTCTCCCTTCTCCTTGGTGACCTCGTGGTCTGAGTTGTCAATCAACAACTATTAATCATGCTGTAAAGTACAACAGATTTTCTTTATTTTGCCAATCCTAAATATCCTTTCTGGGCCTCCATGCAAGTGAACAAATTACAAGGAAGAAAGAGAAAGTGTAGACCCTCTATAAGAGCAAGCAGGAACGGAAACTGTTGAAAAACGCAAAGAGGTGGGGTTAGGGTGCCATGGTCTCATACCTTATATGTTTTTTTCGAGAACCCGCAACAGCGTGCGCGTCATTGTATTAAGCTGACAAGAAACGTCAAGAAAGGCTACAACACCACACATGCCTTTTGGCTTACAACACACTCCTACAACACCGACGCCCAAGCACACCTTGCCCAACCTCAACCCAAGAATGGCGAGGCGGCGGGGCATAGAGTCTCCAAACCGCGTCACAACCAACTCCAACAACACGACCAACTTCCCAAGCTGCCCAGACCAACGTACCACATCATACGCCTAGAAGATGAAGCGCGCGATTGGCAGGGTGTGGCCAAGACTTGGGAATGGGTCAACAAGCGCGGCGATGGCGTACATTGCGCTCCAGAGACTCACACCTTGAGCGGTAGCAGACACCGGCGAGGCTACCATCACCGAGAGCCATCCCTCGCAGCCAAAACAGCGCCTTCAAGAAGGGGACGACGCTGTTGCGCCGCCGCTGCCCGGTCCGGCAAGTCAGACCTAGGGTTTCCCCTGGCGTCGAGGGTAGAAACGGTTAGGACCCAAGACCACGCCTCCAAGGAGGGAGATGGCACCCACAGATGTCACCGTGGTCCGCAACGGAAGAACCGAGCAGGGTTTTCACCCGGGCCAAAGACCGCCCAACGGCAAGATGGGGACGCGCCAAATGCCGGCCTGAACCACCGTAACAGGAGGCAACTAGGGATCGACGGAGAAGGGCGAAACGCACCAAAAGCCACCACAGCAGCCACCCCTCGCCGGACCGAGACCGAGATGGTCAGATCATGGCAAGAGGCACACCGCCGCAACCGGAGCAACAGCTCCGTCCACCACCGGCACTGGAGGATGGCCACCACGGCGACCGCCGACGAACTGGCCATCAGCAGAGCGGGCGGCACATCCCAGCCCGCCGTCGCCTGGCCGGCCGCTGGCACCACCACGGAGCCCAGCAACCGACGCCGAAGGCGCCACCGCGCAAGCCCGCCACCATAGCCCAGATCTACAGGCCCGCACAGGCCCAGATGGGCTTAGCGGGCTGGAGCTCACAGCCATGGCAACGGGGGCGCCTCCACCGCAGGGAGGCCGCGCCACCCACCAGCCGACGCCATGGCGCGCTCACCGTCGAGCTCCGCAGCGCCTCGCCGCCGAACGTCGCCGGGAACCATGCCGCCGCCGCCAGAGGAGCAAACGCCACCACCGCGCGAAGGAGAAGGCCCCCGCCGCCGCCGTCGCTGCCTGGGCTTCGCCCGGCTGGTCCTCCGGCGGCGGCGGAGGAGGATGAGACGAGGTGAGGGGGGCTGAGCGCCGGCGGCCGGGGTCGCCCCCCGTGTCGCCCAGGGCTAGGCGACGCGGGGGCTCACGGGGCTACAGTGATTCCACAATGCTCGAAATAAGTTATCATACCTTATATGTTGGATAATTCTCTGCAATGCAGGTAGTTCCTCTGCTTGATATAAAACATTCTTTTTAAAAAATTGGCAATTCTTATTAAATGCTAGCTATGTGTTGATGTAATTCATCTTTGTCACTGAGGATGCTATCGTACACCTCGCAAAAAAAAGGATGCTATCGTACATGTTGTTCCAGTCTATCATGGGTATTACTTTGAATTTTCCCCCTGTTTATAGGAAAAAGGATATATGCGAGTTCAAGCTTATATGTACTACTAATAAAATAGTTATATAAGCTTATATGTATTATTAATAATATAGTTATATGGTGTTTACTAGCAGCACACGGATGAGATAGTCACATTGTGGGTTTTACTACTTTGTTCATTTGTGGTTGGTTCGCCAAGAGGATTCATGGTTCTAATCTTTCTCTGTACTATGTTGAACTTGAGAAATTGGTGGAACGTGTATCATGTACAGTTGAGGTTCTTTATTCCAACCGTTCTGTGATAGAAGAATACACATAAATCGTTGAACCCCAACCCGAACAGCAAGGTTAGATGCTAAGTTGTCTACTTAAGTTTCACACTGAATCCTTTATCTTCAGATGGTTGAGATTTGTTTGATTTGGTTTATTTGTAGAAACCACTGTGTTATCTTCTGTTATTTGTGCCCCTATAGAGCTTCTTCTCTCACAAAATTTTCATTCACTAATGATTTAAGCGGCTCTAGAAAGGTAATTAGTTCCTTATTCTTCAAATATCACATAGTGTAAGCAAAGTAAGTATCTTTGTATTAAGAGACCTTTGGATTTCCAAAGTGGGAACCCTACAACTTAATTGTGTGTTTTTAGCGAGCAGTGAATTCTTTTTTTGTAGCCCATTGCTACAAGCTGCAAAAGCATGCTATTATTAGTTTCTTGACTCAAATCATGTTAGCAGTTGCTGCCAGTCAATAAAGATGCCACTAATATTTTTGTGTGGATTTCCTATTTTTTGGTGATAGAGAGTTAGTTTTAGATGGTATTTCTGTCTCGGGCATTGTTATTCTTCAAGATAGTATTATAGACGGCAGCGGTGGAAAAATATGGGGTCAACGGTAGGCCAAAGTGTCATGAATTTGTACAAGAAGCCATTCAAGATTAATTCCTGATGACAAGATGATTTTCAGGGAGATTTTGCAAGGTATCCTTTGATTTTACTACTCATACAGATACATGTGCATCAAAAATCTTGAGACCAACATATGATTGCCAGTATCAAAATTGCCAATATCAAGTGCCAAACTGATCTACTCCCTCCGATCCATAATAAGCGTTGGAGTTTTAGTTCAGATTTATCCAAAAATGAACTAAAACCCGGACACTTATTATGGATCGGGAGAGTACATGTCATGGCATCCATTTCATTGGAGAATTTTACTATTGCAGTACTGGCAAACAGTATGCAACATGATATGTACGTTAGTAGGCAGCATTTTTAATATTTGTCATAGCATAACCTTTTATATATCTTTTTCCTGATAGTGGGATTTTAGAGAGCATTTCTGTACAAGGATATAAACTGATATCTAAGCCAATCACATGTGTTGGGAGGCCAGTGAAGACTACTCTTGACTATCATTTTCAGTTCTCTTTAATTTTTATTTGTCTCCGACATAGAAGCTCTATTAAGAAATATCTGATGTTCTTGGTGATGTGTAGTAATATTTATGTTTGAATATAAGGAAGTATTGTATTTATAACATAGGTTGTCAGCCTCCTTGATACTACTCAATACTGACCAGGCTAATCCTAGGTTAACTTTTCAGGGGAGTTTACATGTAACCACTGTCTATGCTCGAAGAAATTGCGTTGAACTTAATCGATCTGAAGTCAAACAAGGTGCATTTTTCCTTGCAGCGTAATTACCTTCCATTGACTTGCTAACTGAACAATGCAGTTTGTGCCCATTTAAGCTTCCATTAGTTCATTATATAATATTTTCTAGGGACTTTGGTCTGTTCACCCAGTTAGACTACATTACCTATCTACATAAAAGCTCAAGATTTTTTTTCCAATAATCGAGTTTCAAATTTTTTGTTTCCATGTGTTCTTAAAATTCACAGAAGTAGTGGAACTTCATAATCACAGGGACATCAGACTGTTTGGTGACCTTGCTTTTCCTCCTTTCACGGTAGAAACTAAGCATTGGCGACACATAGACGCATGGCTTTTATTTATTTTTTCCCTTCCGACTGCCTTTCCCTGGTCACGGTGCTACACGGCTCCTGACACGCACGGCATCATTTAGTCAGCTACTCTTATCTATAGTTCTTAATTAATTGTGCCCCAAATACGAAACAAGAAGTGGGAAAATAGCCATGTACCTACACAATACTTTACAGTATGCAGTACCAAAGATACTCAAGTTAAGATTTCCGTTTCAGTCGTGATATACGATTGATTGGAACCATCAGGAGCACATACATTATGACATAAAAGAAAATTTTGAAGAAAGTGGAACTAGGCTAAATAGGCAGCACACAGGCTAATGATATTTCACTTCAATAATATCTTCCTCCATAGGCATCAAAGCTAACATAGTTCTCTGTCACAACACCTATATTTCCCGTACAAATGTGAACTAATGTCATATTTTGTTGTGTGTGCAAAGCTTCCTGCTTGATTTTACCTCTTTGTTCTACTTACAAATCTAGACAAGATATTGGACACTCAAAAATAGTAGCACAGACAGTCGCCAGGTTTTTCAAATCTATGCTATTGCATAGATAAGAATTGTAGTTCTGGACTTTTGGCATTAAGGAACAGAAAATGTCAGTTCTAGCAGATTCTTGCCATTTTTTGTTAATTAATTTCAAGATCCGAACAGAGCACTTGCTTAGTTGTTCAAGTGCTACCAAGTGATGAGAATGGGTACTAAAAGCATTCAACACTGGACTTACAGTTCACAGGTTTTTAATAACAATGGCATTGACGTATATGATCTACAGTTCTATATGAAAGCAGACCATGATGTCCACCCTCATGCGCATCACACAACCCATCTAGCCCTTTTCTCAACTACTGAATAAAGCATACACCAAGCAGGTAGCTACAAATAATTAATCATAGCCTAACATTTAGAAAATGCAAAGAAAGGGGCAGCACATGAACACATGCATTCGGGACCAACGGATGACAGATCAAACACATAATAAAGAAGTTAGAGGCTCCATCTATGAAAACTAAAAGTTAGAAGTGCAAGCGGGGTGGTGTACCTGCAAGTGCAAGCCTGCTGCAGCCACTGCGCCTAGGGAGTCAGGCAGTCAGCGACTCCATGGCCGACGGATGGAGGCAGTTACCATCACTGAGGATGCCACGGTGGCGGATCGAGCTCCAGTTCCGCCTCCGCTGCCCCTCAGCTTCTGCCCACCTGCCGCCGCCGCCGATGTGTGACTGCTTTCCTCCGAGCAACGGGCGCAGGGCATACATGGGCACATAGGCTGCGAGTAAAGGCAGAAGGCCATGTTGGCGGGAACGAATCTGCGGTGCAGCTACAGAGAGTATGATTTTGTGCTCGCATGTGTCGATTGGCAGCTCCGCCGGCCGGAATCGAGGAGCAGACTCGGGGGCAGTAGCCTCAGGAGAGAGCAAGGAGAAAGGGGAACGGATGTGACTTTTTTTTTGCAAACAGATGTCGGAACCAGGAGTGTATGCGTCCGTGCCGTGGTTTGGCAAAGGATTTTGCTCCTGGGTTGTTTGGTCTTTCTGTTCTTTTTAAGGGGCCTATCTGTACAAGCGGACAGTGCCCTTCTTTTGAATGTATCTTTGTGCTATAAACCTATTGTCCATTGTATCAGAAAAAAACATCGTGTGTGTGAGACTGTGATGCTGATGCGTGTCTCCGGATCACCGTGTGTGAGAAAAGGATAGGGCCCGCGTGTGATTTGTGTATATTATGTGTATGTGTTTCAAATGTTAAAATCAAAATTATAATTTCAGATAAGATAAACCATTCTAAGTCCATTGATAAATTTGCTTGCACTAATTCTTAAATTCTGTTAATAAATCCCAACAAAATATTTTTGTGATGGCAATCAGATTTTCCAAAATGATTATTTGATATATTTTTTAATCTACGTACCTTCTAATTGTGTAAACAATAATACTCCCTCCGTCTATAAATAGATGTCTTGGATTTTTCTAAATTGGGATCTATCTATACACTAAATAGTGTCTACATACATCCAAATTTTGACATATCTAAGACATCTATTAATGGATAGAGCTAGTACTTATTTCATTGTTTCTGCGATGGCTATCGCATTTCTCCAAAAGAAAATTATGATTCTATAATAAATATATCGATTTCCTTGTGTGTAAAATAAGAATGCTTATTTCAGTCTAACAAACATGATTTGCGAAGAACAAAATGAGTTTCAGGATAAAAATGCCGCTATCTTATTGTGGTGCATTTAATTGAAAAATAAGATCTATCTACGTTAGCAATGAATAGTCAGCAATAAAAATGGATGTACTTCTTTCAAATTTATTTGTTTATTTACAGCCGTGAAATTCTTGCAGAATTTTACGCGGCAATGAGCCCGAGCCCTAGGTTCCTTCCGATGAACAAGTCGAGCTCATCCTGGCTCTCGACTTTCCTGCGCATCCCTAAACACGGAGCAACAACGATGCCATCGTTTGACATGTTCTCACTTTTCTAGGGACAAAGGTGTAGACTAAAACCACTAGACAATCTATCCCCATGCAACTCTATCCACTGTACAATGCAATCCAGTAGGAACATGTATATATCGCCGCTGTCTAGCTCAGTGCCAGTACGAATAAACATCAACATTGTTTGGCTCAATAGTAGGAATACGCACCAATGCAGTTTCGCTCACTCCAGCAGGAACATGTATAGGCATCCTGTCTCTCAGTCCGGTGTGAATATTTGCCGACGTCGTCTAACACAGTACTATCCACCATGTAATCCAGTGTAAATATTATCCTCTTTCTTAATGTCATCCCTTTATATCACCTAGCTTATCTTACTTCAAACAAATATGTAGATCGGTATCAAAAATTTATCCTACTATATTTGTCAATTGTCACCGTTTCGCAAACACTCAAAAGAACTAAGAAAGTTAACCACGCATGCTAAAAAGGTTCTACCACGGGCGCGGCGTGCCGCCGCGCCAATGCATCCTAGTGTCACACAAAGAAGAGGAGATTAGAACTTTTTCAATCAAATGGTAGGGTCACACAGGCATATTTTTGCAGCAACGCGCGGGCATTGTGCTAGTTTAGAAATAAAATTCAAATTTTTGGATTTTTAAATTTAAATTCAAACTTGGGAGTTTTAATTTGTAATTTTCCTTGTATTTAAAAATCAAGGAAAAATTTCAAATGAGTTCAAATATTTGTTTTCAAATATATCAAAAGGAAATTCTATTATTCCAAGTCATTTCTTTTAAGAAAGATATTTTCCAAAGGAAAATATTCTATTATTCTTATTCCAAAAATATAGATAAAACTCTATTATTTAAAATTATTTTTGAAATAAATATCTTCCAAAAGGAAAATTGTATTACTTTCAAATTATTTTTGAAATAAATATCTTCCAAAAGGAAAATTGTATTACTTTAAAAATTCTTTCCTTTCTAAAAAGAAAGTTATTTTTATAATTTAAAAGTAATTGTAAATTACTGCCAAAGGCATAAATCTTATTTAACCCCAAATCTTAATAAAATAATGGGGTAAGGGTTTCAACATAAAATAATACATCCATGCATGCATTATTTGGATTTTATTACATTGTCCTTACCGGACAATGATGCTTCTTTACAGAACCCGAGGTCCAGGTTCCATCCAACGCATTGAACTGCACTATCTCGCAGTCCAAAGGCAAGTTCACTCTTGCTCATGTCATCTTGAGTATTTTCTATCAATTTACAGCAAATCTATATTCTTATCATTCCTGCATTGAAAATGAAATGTTACTTTTCCAATTATGAATATGACTATGTGGCTGGCAATGGAACCATGGTATGTGTTGACATGGTGGAGGTTCCATTGAAAGGGTTCTATTTATTTAGGACTAATCACCAATGCCGTCTAGTGATTCTAGCGTCGTACATTTCGCATTGACCATAAGATCTATAATGGCTCTAGGAAAGCCAGCTGTATCTTTTTCCTCTCGCATGCCAACGGACTGGTGATAAGGGTTGCCCGTATCGGTCTATCTTGGGTAAAGGTGGGGACATGTGGTCCGTCACGGTCTACCATTAGATACTGGGTTGTCCAGATCGGTCTATCTATGGTGTATAGGACAGGGCGCATGATTTGTTCAGCATGGCCTACCTTAATGGTATAGGTGAGAACAAAGGCCTTGGTCGGTCTACCCATAGATATAGGAGAGGACAGACTTACAAAAGGGTGGGTCTGCGGGATCGCGGAGAAGGCGGTGTGGGCTTGGATCTTCATACCTAGCCTCACACCAAGGAAGTGTGGACGAGGACAAGTTCCTGCGGCTGGAAAAACGGATAAGATCTCTTATGGGAAAAGTAACGCACCTCTGCAGAGTGTATTAAATTGTGGCTTGTCACTCCCAGTTCCGGGAAGGGAACTACGAATGCGGCAGGAAAGGAACTCCGTGAAGTTCTGGTCAACCTGTGAAGACTGGCGTGCATAGTTTTCAGAATAAAATCAATCTTTTGAAGAAATGTTTTCGAAACATGCATTGACCTAAGATTTTCTGATCGATGGTCGTAGATAGTGAATTATACACTTTTTCCCTTTTGAACTTGCTGAGTACCTCTGTACTCACTTTCTTTCGACACCCTTGCTAGACTATGACATGGAAGTGGAGGCCAACGACGGAGCACCGGAAGGAGGCTACGAGCTGGTCTACGAGGAACCGGATCTGTCCGGAGGAGTTGAAGGAGTAGACTATGGGATAGTCTATGGAGCTGACAACACGGAAGCCGAGGAGTAGTAGTTTACCTTAGCCATCCTAGAGCCGAGCAGCGTAGTGGCATACTTAAATAAGTTGCTGAGCTCTTTTATCTCTATATATGTTGTATCTATCTTTACCTACTAATAAAGGAAGGAAGGTTTCTCCCCAAAATCTTCGTCCGTTTTTTAATTATCCCTAATTTTCAGATGAAATTACAGTTAATGCCACCGTTATACGAAGAAAACGTTTCGTCTTGGAAGAAAAATATCAGCGCGAAACGTTTCGTCTCGGAAGAAAAAAAGTGTGCGTTGTCCTGCCCACGCAGGCGTCTTGTACATTGGCCTTCCTCTTGGGCCTGCCATTTGGTGGGCTTGTGTATTGGGATTCAGGCGAAGCAGCAACCGATCAAATTATATTGGATTCAGGCAAAGCAGCAACCGATCAAATTATTCTCAAATAGTCCCACATCGTTCCCTTATGATGATTCCAACCGATTTATATACACTCGATTTGCTTGGAATATCAGCAAGGTGAATCAACAAGAATTGGCACCGCTGATTACTTGGTCGGAAATCTGCTATGAATTAAAGGAGGGTGTTGCCTATGTTACCTGCATGAATAGTCTCGATCTCAATCGTTTGGCATATACTATCTTCCACATCATGAAGGGAAAGACCGAAAGAGGATGAGGGGAATACACGGTGACCAGAGAAATTGGGCATCTACCCGACGACGCCGTGGAGGCTGCGCTTCAGGACGGCGAGGATTTCGAGAGAGAGACGGACGGAGGGAAGGGGAGGCGAGGATTTCGAGAGAGAGACGGACGGAGGGAAGGGGAGGAAAAGATGAACTGGCGACGCGATTCGTGTCCAAGACTCCGAGTTGGAGCAGGTTGCGCCGCTGCTCTGAGCTCAATGCAGGGGAGGGAGAGGAGGTGGAGTGGTGATGATTGTTGTGGCCGGGTGCGAGATTTGGAGGAGCCACGTAAAGAGGCGTTACCGTGGAGTCACGGGCTTCTCGTTTCGCTCGCGGGAATGAATGGAGAGATTTTTCTCTGTGTGGCAGCAACCAAAGGAATGCTGGCTGAAACTGGATCCATGGACAGATGAGATTTGGGGATATCTTCACGCAGTGCTTGGTTGATAAAAAAAGTCGTGGCACTTTTTCGTTGAGGTGTTGTGGCTTTCCAGAAAATATACATCAACGAACCAGGTTAATTCTTCTTACTACCTTCATAAATTACTTTTACAAAGTATTTTTGACAACCTCCATAAAATGTCTTTTTAGAAGATTTCAGAGGAATCGAGCTCTAGGACGAGGCATATCGAAAAAATATTAAGCCGTACAATAAGTGAGACGTTCTAACGCCAAATCAAAATATTCAATCTTAAATAACCCCTATAATGCATGGGCAATTTGTGATAGTGCGAGACATATTCACCGAATAGAATCTACAAGATTAACAATTTATTCTTCCGCGGCAACGCGCGGGCATTGTCCTAGTACCTAATAATAAAAGCAAAAGAGCTTCTTTATTGGTTCGTCTATTTTTGCCCCAAATTTTCGCTGAAATTACATGTCCTGCCACCGGTAAGTCATAAAGAAAATGCTTCGTTAAAAACGTTCCGTACGTGAAATCCAGTCTCCCGTCGTCGGTCGCCCTTGATGGGCCTGGGCCTGGGCCTGGGTTTCTTCGGTCCGCACCTCCATGTTGGATGGGTCCATAATCGTTGTAATCAACCCGCGGTCCTCGCTGGTTTTCGCTTTGTGCTATCGACGGAGAACTCCTCCTCTTTCCTTTCCTTCATCGCGCCCGTGCAGCACACAGACTCTGCCATGAGAACGCGTCCCTCTCACCTCCGCGGCCGCGCAGACCACGCTTGTTCGGTACAAATTCGATTGCTCCCGGAAAAAACCAACTACATATAGCCCGACGCCCCGACTCCTCCAGGTTGATTTCCACGTAAATCCAACAAACAATCCCATCAAATAGATCGCACAAACTCGACGGGGAGCTGTTCTGTTGGCAACGGAACACAGACGCACAAGCAGCATCACCGAATAGAGCGGTTCGAGTCGCCGCTCGCCGGAGTGGCCGCCTGCCGAAGGCTACGTCACGCCCGAGTAGCCTCGACGCTGCTTACGCCTCACCCGCGTGGGATGTGCCGTGTGCGCCCTTGTCCTGCCTCGCTCTGCTAGCTCGGGGATGATCCCACCATCGCTGGATGCCATCCAGATCCAGTCGGAGATCTTCGGCTGCTAAAGAAACGATGTGCGCGACCGCTGTCAGATTTCTCTCCTTTGAAAGCTAGATGATTGGTGGATAGATTGGGATTTTTTTCTTGGAGAATCGATCGAATGATTTTGTAGTCTGGTCATGGTGTGGCGGTGTGCGTAGAGTTGATTAAAGGCACATGAAGAAGATAGGTGGTGTTCTAGCGTGGGGAAAACTGCGGCTATGAAGGGGCAGGCGTGGCGCACGGGCCTAATATCGCGGCATGGTCGCTTTGGCTTTGTTAATTATCATCGGATTAAGCTGTCCATCGATGATTCTGCTCCACACAAAAAAAAAAACTGATCATTGATTCAAGACCACACACAACATACTCTCAGATATTTAGCAATGTCTCCACTGTGGAACTGCTTTAACTTCAGCTTCCCTACTTCAAGACAATTTGCAATGGACAAAAAAGCAAACAGAAAAATAAATCAGACCTGTTACTTCTACTTCAAGGTATATGAGTTATAGGGGTCGTAGATTGTACAAGTTAAGGCATCCGTACAAACTAAGATTATAAAAAATTCAGGCATAAAAGCTGAACCAAACTGATAAGATGGCCTGTTACTTCCTTCAAAGCACATTAGTACAAGCAACAACATTGTGTTTAGTGTCAGATACCAGATAATACGTCCTTACAGAAATTAATGTCAACAGGGTTTTGAATCAATTCTACCGAAACCATAGACACCATCTGCCGTGGAACCCTCTTCATGCTAACATAAATACAAGATTCGTTCTCTACAATGAGAGATGCAAATGCTATGAAGTATGAAAATTGGGTTCTCGCTTCTCGCGGAAGCTTTTCATGTCCACAAATTCAGGGCGTGAAGTTTTTTACTAATTTTCACTCCCGGTGCAACGCACGGGCAAATTTCCTAGTAGTACTTAAGTATCTTAGGGTGTTCTCATCGGACTTGTTTGAATATCAACTTGTTAAGACCATGATTGTAATATTATATCGAGTGTTATGACCTGCAATGTTTCTGTTGTACCACTCTGAGGGATGTGATATTTGTGAAGAAGTCCCTTCATGAAGATCATATCAACGACTTGTATACTACAACATGCAGTGGTATGCTGGGTCACCGCAGTGGGGCCCACTGTTCTATTTCCAGGCCGGCCCATTTAGTGAGTGGGGTCCACCTGAAACCAAGTATGCTGGCCCAATAAGGACGTGGGCCCTACTTTTCTGTTAGCGAGCCGGCCCAGTTAGTAGGTGGGGTCCACTTCAAAGGCTTTACTTGTTGGGCCGGGCCATGGAATTTCTCTTAATTGGGCAGTTGAAGGGATGGGAATTTGTGATTTAGATTGCGCAGCACATAGAAAGATATGCCACACATAATTTCAGTCGGATAGCCTGTCTTACCACAAGCACCATAGAAAGAATACGCAAAAGAAACATAGAAACTAACTAAATATTACATCATCTACAAGGCTTTGAAAAAATAATACATAAGTTGCAAGGCTTTGAAAAAAATATTACAGAACCCAGAGAAATTGAATGGCAATTAAACCTAGCAATACAATGAAGCGATTCGGCAAAGTTGTCCGTGCACCACCTATATCTGAAACAAAGACATTACAAGTTAAGATAGCAACAATGGAAAGGCAAAGACACTACAATGTTGTTTGCCAAAGAATTTGGAACTCATCATTTCGTCGTTATAACAAGATCATTGTAATGCGCACAGATAGTCTATCGGTATGGGGCTAATATAGACTACCAATAAGCAAACAAAGAGTGCATGCCGCATACCAACAGCCAATATAACAGAGCACGTTAGAATGAAACAGCAAACTTACTACTATCGAGTCCCATGCAGCTCACCTGGTTGCTGCACTTGAAGTTGTCCAGTGTTGCCCTTATTTCTGAAGGGAGTTATTTGTTACTGTGCATCAATACATGATCAGTCATACATACGAGTTCCAGCATGATAAACAAATTATGTACTCCCTCCATCCCGGTGGTATTCATGCATTGAACATCAAAAATAGTGAGCGATGTGGCATGAATCTCCCTAGAATGTGTGTTCATGCATATATACACATGGGCGGGCCTATGTGAGCGCCACACTAAGAGAAATAAGTCAGTATTGCAGCTTTTGAAGAACAAGATGGCACACAAATATATTATCTAGTAGTATGAACAGTTTATTTGTACTACAGGCCAGATAGCAGAGTAATAGTGTGCCAACTAAGTACTTACTTCGTTAGCTTACGATGAACTAGATAGAATTAACAATGGTATCACCTGTAGTGCAGGGAATGCATACCAACATGTTCAGGGAGTACAAAATTGGCATGAACAACATAGTAGCAGGCTATAAATTTTGTAACAACGACTGAGCAAGATGAAGTTATGATGGCTACATCTACAGAGCAGGGAATGTAAACCAAAAATAGAAGTTACGATGGCAAAAGATAAAGAGGAGGGAATGCGAACCAACATGTGCCAAGTGCAATTACTTCAAATTGGCCGTGAACTAAATAATACTCCTGAACTTATAGTGAAGGGGATGCAAATCAAGATGTTTCAGGATATAAAGTTGTAATGAGCAACACAAGAGGATAGTTAATGTTGGAGCTTAGGATGGACCAGATACAGAATATAGTGGGATCACCTGTGAACTTGTATAAGAGGAAATGCAAACCAATATGTTAAGCATTCCATATGTGAGCGTTATGCCAAGTCAGAGAAACAAGTCAATAATGCAGCTTTTGAAGAACAATATGGCACACAAAATTATTATCTAGTAGTATGACAAGTTTATTTGTACTACAGGCTAGATTGTAGAGTGATAGCATGCCAAACTAAGTCCTTACTTTGTTAGCTTACGATGAACTAGATACAAAACAATGGCATCACCTGTAGTACAGGGAATGCAAGCCAACATGTTCATGGAGTAAAAAATTGGCACGAACAACATAGTAGCAGGCCATAATTTTTGTAACAACGACTGAGCAAGATAAAGTTATGATGGCTAGATCTACAGGGCATGGAATGTAAACCAAAAATAGAAGTTACGATGCCAAAAGCTATAGAGCAGGGAATGCGAACCAACATGTGCGATTACTTAAAGTTGGCCATCAACTAAATAATAGCAGGATGTTACTATAATAGCTAGGAATAAAACAGATAGGAGTTATAATGGCATCACCCATAAACTTGTAGATAAGGGAATGCAAATCAATTTGTTTCGGCATATAAAGTTGTAATGAGCAACACACAGAGGATAGTTAATGCTACGGCTTAGGATGGACCAGAAACGGAATATAGTGGGATCACCTGTGAACTTGTAGAAGAGGGAATGCACACCAATATGTTCACCATTCTATATCTGAGCGCCATGCCAATTAAGGGAAACAAGTTAATATTGCAGCTTTTGAAGAATCAGATGGCAAAGAAAATTATGATGGAAGTAGCTGTTGTGACGAGTTCAAATAAATTTGTACTGCAGGATGGCATAGCGATAGCATGCAGGAACTAATAACAGGCAGTTACTTTGTTAGCTTACGACGAAGTAGATAGAAATAACAATGGTATCACCAGTAGTACAGGGAATGCAAACCAACATGTTCAGGGAGAACAAGATTTGCATGAACAAAATAGTAGCAGGCTATATTTTTTTGTAACAACAACTGAGCAAGATAGAAGTTATGATGGCTACATCTACAGAGCAAGGAATGCAAACCAAAATGTTCAATCACTTAAAGTTAGCAATGAACTAGAAAATAGCAAGGTGTTACTTTCATAACTAGGAATGAACTAAAAGTGCTTCAGACAAACAAGCATCTGAACCCAGAACATGGCGCTAAAATAAGGAAGTGAAGGGACTTACATTAGAAGAAGCACTTTGTGGGAGTCAATCTTCCTGAGGTTGATAGATCCGGTGATGAAGTACACTACATGTGTTAGTTGGGGTTGGAGAGACGGCCAATACACTTCATGGTTACTCATCTCATCGGCAAAAACGTAACGGCGCGTCGTTAGCACAAACAGGTTCCTCCATGATTAAACAAGAACTTGCAGGCAGCAATAGAAAAGCGACAGTAGAAGAGTTTAGATAGGTGTGGATCATGCACGGCGCCGGTGAAGCAGATCCGGTGCATGCACAGCGGTGTCGGTGAGCAAGATCCGATGCGGTGGACGGCGGATCCGGCAAAGCGGCTCCGGTAGGGTGGACGGTAAAGCAGCTGAAGCGACTGCGGTAGACTGCTGGATGAGTATATGGTTTCGAGGTTCCGCAGGGATGATCCGGTCCGATTGATGACGGTGTCGATGAAGCAGCTCCGACAGACAGACGGATGAGGAGGATCGAGCGGCCTCGGGTAGGCCAGGGAAGTCCAGCGGGGATGCTCAGGTGGAGTGGTCGTGGAGGTGCGAGAGAGAGGGACTTGGGAAGTTCCGGTGGGTGGTCTCAGAGGAGAGACTGAGGGAAATGAATTTTTTTTGGGAGGGTTTCCGGGCTAGGGAGGTGGTGATCGTAAAAATGACGGGCAGACCCCCCACCAACTGACTTTGCTGTCATCTCCACAGGGGTAGAATGTGAATTTGGAAGTGTGTGAAATTTTTGTATTTTGTGGGCGGGAAGTTTTGCCGCTATGAGATTTTGAATTTGGCTAAGGTCCAAGTATAATGATAAAAAATGGTCAGACCATACTAGTACCTCTGTTCAAGGTCAAGTGCAAAATCAAATCATCATCACATTAAATATCGGTTACTATCATCGTGATCTATCTTCTTATCCCATTCAAAAACACGTCTGAAATATTTCAGGATTGGCGGGAGATTTTGCCGCCCGACTGAGATTTGATTTTGAATATGGCTATGGTCCAAGTAATAAAATATAATACTAATATAAAGACGGTACACCTGGTTAAGTACTAATTACTCTGCTGCAGCAGTTAAGGCCAGTAGTCACATCAAGCCATCATCATTACAAACAAAATCAGTCAAATCTAGAAGCTATTATAGGATAAATTCACAGCAGCATAATAAATCCAGAAAACTAAGTATAATACATAAACTGCATACAACAGCCAAAAGCAGCCAATAACAATGTTAATGTTCACGACAAACTAAGCTGAAAATAATACAAGACGCAATATATGGCCAACATGAAGATTAGGATACCCCAGGATGAATGAATCTGTTCTTCATTCAGCATTTATTTCTTTGTCACTCCATCCGTTGATCTGAAGGAAATATTCATTGAACACCTACCGTCTGCAGTGTGCAGCCAATACGTCCTCCAAACGGTATGGCCTTTGTTCATTTCTCAGACCGTAGTTTCCTAAACTATCCACACGTATTTTCCACTCATCCCAGGCCTTTATATCATCAAAGTACTCTCTGATATAACCCAAATCCGCATAGTAGATGTAGCCAGGTCAAAGTGTCAGGTGCACTCTGGTGTCGACGGAGATACACCGGATATAATGGACGAGGAAGGCACGACTGCCAATGTTATTGACGGCATGGAGAGAGTGGCTCTTAGTGTCCACACGGTACACTAATGGTTGACCTTCCTCCAAATGCCTGTTGTGCAACAAAACAAGCAGCAGACCACCATCCAACTTCACAAGGTAGAACTTGTCATTTCCAAGTTCTGGAAATGAAAATAGTGTCTCCATCCTGACAGTGCCCTTGCGCTGCTCCAACTGGACATTGTTGGTGCACACTAATTTTCCAAACTCAAAATTGTTCACAGCTATTGCATACAATTCACCATTGAACGGAGTAATGCGACGCAGAGAATGGTGCTCGATTGAAAATCTTCCTTCTCCCCAATCTTCATCTATACCCTTAGTTGGAGTGCTCTCATCGACCCAAGCAATTTCCGCCGGGTAATCTGTGGAAACGAAGACCATAGTCGGGGACTTCATTACAGTGACTGAATTCAGTATAACAGATGGCATCTGCGCCTCAAACATAGTGTTCAAAGTCTTTGTGAGTGGGTTCAGAAGCCGTATCTTGTGCGGTTGGTTCTTCTGGGCAAGCACGATGACGCCATGGGAAAAGCCGACGAAGTAGTATCAAAAATATATTGATGAAGATAACATTCAGCACTAAGATGTTTACGATTGAAAATAAAAATAGATTAACTCCATAGATATGGAATTTGAACCTTGCATGAACTTCCATTAGATCGATGGTGACGTAGCGGGATGTGCGGAGGTGGAGGAAGGTGAAATCTGCAGCGCGTGGAAGGGCGTGTTCTACCTTGATCCATTCGGGCAGGTGCACGTCGGCTCAGGTAAACCTGAGCGCCAATTTCTACAAACTTGCCTCAAAGCAGAGTAGGTGTCCATGTACTCCTCGTTCGCCAGTAAGCAGTCCCCGATCTTGTGAAGTGGTTCGTCGGGCATGAGAGAGGCCCAGTTCACGGAGGCGCCGCGCTTGGATGCGCCGCCCTGTGAGGCGACGGGCTCGGAGGCGACGGGCTCGGGGGGCGACGGGCTCGGAGGCGACGAGCTCGGGGGCAACGGCCGCCGGCGCATTCTTCTTCTCCATCGCCGGCAGGGGAGCGCGCGCAGGGCGGTTGGAGTTTTTTCCTTCGATTTGGGGAAGTTGATGGGACGTTAGAGGCGTTGTTGCGTGCGTGAGTGAGAATGAGACTGTGTGCAGAGGGAGGGAGAGAGGGGCTCTGTACAGGCAACATGACGGTTGGTCTCGGCAGTTTCTCAAAAAAACTAGACCTTTGGTCTCAACACGCGCACCGCCTAACCGCTGCGCACCGCGATACGCGTCCGTGGTACTCAGTTCTACCCTCGAGTCTTACACTGGAAAAATATCGAGAGAATTCCTTATTTGACACTACCTTAAATTTCGCTTCCCTATTTGGCCCTCGAAAAATATTTCTTCCTTATTTGGTACCATGTGTAAATTTTCTTCCCTGTATGACACTCTAGTTCATTTTGAGAACTAACGGTGTTACCTGGGAACCTAGGAAGTCTCTTTTGCCCCTGCTGCATTATGTTACCAAATATATGTACTCAGTTTTCCCCTCGAGTACTAATACTGGCTAGTGCAATATACTCAGTTTTACCCTCAAGTGGTTGGTCAACAGAGAGTCAACAAATGGGATTAAGCTATCTAATTGAGTAATTTCATGCGCAATAAAATAAAATCATAGTGCCTCCTACTCATGGAGTCTTGTTACGAGACCTGCCACATAGGAAATAATAACAATCATATATAATAGCAATCCATCTCAACACCCGTCCTCATGTGTGACCGGAAGAAGAGAAGAGGAGGTCTAACACGTGGAAAACAGAATAGCACACCTATGGACATAGGGGTGGGCAAATATTGCGGAAGCCAGGACTCGAACTCGAGGGTCGAAACCCTGGGCTCTGATACCATGTGAAGCTTCATGCACTAGCCGACGCAACCACCGGTCCGAACTGATGGAAAGGGCTAGGAAATCCACTTATAGATCTCAACAAAAACCACATTCCAAATAAGGAACTGTATTAAACTTATGCAGTAGCCAACGCAACCAAAAGTCAGAAGTGCAGGCTGAGTCCCAAATGCACAACACAATAAGGAAACTTGCAACCTTATATAAAAGGGGCTATGCGACCCACTTATACACACATTAAAAGCCATCCTCATGCGTGACAGAAGAGAAATTCAACACTGGATTCGGAGGTAGGCACATGAAGCTTTACAAGGGCCAATGGGGCACCAACAATTTAAGGATGAATTGAACCACACCTTCAACAATTCAAACTCGATTTCTTGGCTCTAATACCATTTAAGTTCAAACTGATTGAAAAGGCTAGGCAATCAATTTATAAAACATCCACAGGAACAACTAACAAGTTGATCCCTGATACGTCTCAAACGTATCTATAATTTCTTATGTTCCATGCTACTTTTATTACAATACTTGAGTGTTTTACACATACTTTACAGCATTATTTTACATTTTCCGGCACTAACCTATTAACAAGATGCCGAAGTGCCAGTTGCTGTTTTTCTGCTGTTTTTGGTTTCAGAAATCCTAGTAAGGAAATATTCTCGGAATTGGACGAAATCAACGCCTAGGGGCCTATTTTTGCACGAAGCTTCTAGAAGTCCGAAGAGGAGACGAAGTGGGGCCACGAGGTGGCCAGACACGGGGCGGCGCGGCCTGGCCCGGCCGCGCGCCTGTAGTGTGGGCCCCTCGTGACGCCCTTTGACCTACCCTTCCGCCTACTTAAAGCCTCCGTCGTGAAACCCCCGTACCGAGAGCCACGATACGGAAAACATTACGAGAGGCCGCCGCCGCGAATCCCATCTCGGGGATTCAGGAGATCGCCTCCGGCACCCTGCCGGAGAGGGGAATCATCACCGGAGGGGCTCTACATCATCATGCCCGCCTCCGATTGATGCGTGAGTAGATCATCCTTGGACTATGGGTCCATAGCAGTAGCTAGATGGTTGTCTTCTCCGCTTGTGCTTTCATTGTTATAGATCTTGTGAGCTGCCTAACATGATCAAGATCATCTATTTGTAATGCTACATGTTGTGTTTGGTGAGATCCGATGAATAGAGAATAGTATGTTAAGTTGATTATCAATCTATCATATATGTGTTGTTTATGTTCTTGCATGCTCTCCGTTGCTAGTAGAGGCTCTGGCCAAGTTGATACTTGTAACTCCAAGAGGGGGTAATTATGCTCGATAGTGGGTTCATGCCTCCATTAAATCTAGGACAGTGACAGAAAGTTCTAAGGTTGTGGATGTCTGTTGCTACTAGGGATAAAACATTGATGCTTTGTCTAAGGATATTTGTGTTGATTACATTACGCACCATACTTAATGCAATTATCTGTTGTTCGCAACTTAATACTGGAAGGGGTTCGGATGATAACCTGAAGGTGGATTATTTAGGCATAGATGCATGCTGGATAGCGGTCTATGTACTTTGTCGTAATGCCTGATTAAATCACATAGTAATCATCGTTGATATGTACTGAATATTTATTTGTCAATTGCTCGCCTGTAATTTGTTCACCCAGCATGTTAGTTATCTTATTGGAGAGACACCACTAGTGAACTGTGGGTCCATTCTTTTACATCTGAATACATTCTTCCTTTTTTCTTTGCAAACAAACACCATCTTCCACTCGATACGCTTAATCCTTTGTTTTCAGCAAGCCGGTGAGATTGACAACCTCACCGTTACGTTGGGGCAAAGTACTTTGATTGTGTTGTGCAGGTTCCACGTTGGCGCCGGTTTCACTGGTGTTGCACCGCACTACATTCCTCCACAAACAACCTTCACGTGCTTCTTGGCTCCTACTGGTTCGATAACCTTGGTTTCTTACTGAGGGAAAACTTGCCGCTGTGCGCATCATACCTTCCTCTTGGGGTTCCCAACGGACGTGTACATCTACGCGCATCAAGCCACTTTTCTGGTGCCGTTGGGGAGATCAAGACACGCTGCAAGGGGAGTCTCCACTTCCAATCTCTTTACTTTGTTTTTGTCTTGCTTTATTTTATTTACTACTTTGTTTGCTGCACTTAAACAAAACACAAAAAAATTAGTTACTTGTCTTTACTTTATTTGCCTAGTTTACTTTTTGCTTATTTCATCATGCTTAATCCTAAGTTTACTTTGGAAGATATACCGGTAGGACGAGGGTGTATCATTGGAAGAGATAATATAGAAGAATTTTCACCCATGTTAGTATGGATGGAGATTTTGAAAATATACCATTATTAAAAACTGCTCCTACTTATGAAAGTGCTTCTGCTTGTTTGATACACATGTTGGAAACTAGATTTGTTAATCTCAATCCCATAATACAATATATGTTTCTTACACTTTCGGATATGGAGATGGGAGAAAAGAGAAATTTTGTTTTAAAAGTCCTTGTTAGAGAATTTGAGGATATAGTTAAAGAACTAGAAAAGTTTTTATTAAGCATAAGAGGCTTGGTTTCTTCCCTAATTTTAAACAAATACTTGAAAAGATGGATATGGATAGAATTAAGTATACTAGTAACATTGATGATGGTAGGGAAATTAAAGCGCCAATACCTAGTAAGCTACTAGGGATGCATGAAGCTTTGGAAAATAACTATGCTTGGCTTGTTCCTGAAAATTTGTTTGATGAGAATAGTAAGCCTAGGAGCAATGAAAGAGGAGTTACTTATATAGACCAGATACAATGCATTGTTGAGAAAACTCCCAACTCCCAAAATAATAATGTTGATGCTTCATCTCTTGAAAATACTTGATTTGCACTTTATGCGCCTAGCTGAAAGGCGTTAAAGAAAAGCACTTCTTGGGAGATAACCCATGTTTTTATTTACTGTTTTGTTGAGTCTTGGAAGTTTTTTACTACTGTAGCAACCTCTCCTTATCATGTTTTTGTGCCAAGTAAAGTTTCTATGCTAAAGTTGATGTGATATTTGGGATCGCTGCGCAGAAACAGCATTGTCTGTCACGAATTCTGGCATAAGTCTCTGTAAAAAATTCGAAAAAATCTGCAAATTTACGAGCGTGATCCTCAGATATGTACGCAACTTTCATTAGTTTTGAGTTTTTCCATTTGAGCAAGTTAAGTGCTCAGTCCAGATGCATCTTTACGGACTGTTCTGTTTTTGACAGATTCTGTCTTTTATTTCGCATTGTCGCTTTTGCTATGTTGAATGAGTCTATTTGTTCCATTAACTTTCAGAAGCTTTGTGCAATGTCCAGAAGTGTTAACAATGATTGTGTCACCTCTGAATATATGAATTTGTGGTTATGCACTAACCCTCTCATGAGTTTGCTTGAAGTTTGTGTGAAGTAAGTTTTCAAGGGTCAAGAGAAGAGGATGATATACTATGATCAAGAAGAGTGAAAGGTCTAAGCTTGGGGATGCCCTGGTGGTTCATCCCTACATATTTTAAGAAGACTCAAGCATCTAAGCTTGGGGATGCTCAAGGCATCCCCTTCTTCATCGACAACATTATCAGGTCACTTCTAGTGAAACTATATTTTTATTCCGTCACATTCTTATGTTCTTTACTTGGAGCGTCGGTTTGTTTTTATTTTTGTTTTGTTTTGAATAAAGTTGGATCTCGCCATTCTTATATTGGAGATATTACGCTCCGCTTTTTCATATGGAACACTTGTGTTCTTAATTGTGCTTTAATGTTCATGGCGAAGGCTGAAATTGCTTCGTTAAACTGCTATTTGGTTGGAATTGGAAAATGCTGCATATGGTTTGGCAATTTGGCAATTGTTTGAGCTCTCATATATCATGTTTAAGCTCTTGCATCATGTAGTTTAATCTATTAATGAAGAACTACTGTAGAGCTTGTTTAATTTGGTTTGCATGATTGATCTCTCTAAGTCTAGATATTTTCGGGTAAAGTGTTTGAACAACAAGGAAGACATTGTAGAACCTTATAATGCTTGCAATATGTTCTTGTGTGAGTTTTGCTGTACCTGTTCATACTTGTGTTTGCTTCAAACAACCTTGCTAGCCCAAACCTTGTACTGAGAGGAAATGCTTCTCGTGCATCCAAACACCTTGAGCCAAAATCCATGCCATTTGTGTCCACCATATCTACCTACTATGTGGTTTTTTCTGCCATTCCAAAGTAAATTACTTGAGTGCTACCTTTTGTTATCACCAGAATTTGACCAAGTCAGAGGTGGGCCGCGATCAAGATGGACGTGAAGATTGTACGTGGAAGAAATACGTGAATCGGCCTTGTTTATCAAGTTTGGGCTTATTAGCCCGTGTATCTTTATATAGTAGGATTACGTAGAGATTAGAGTTTGTCTCGTGCACGGTTTAGTGCACGCCCACATTAGAAAGTCCCTTGGACTATAAATATGTACCTAGGGTTTATGGAATAAACAACAACCAACGTTCAACACAAACCAATCTCGGCGCATCGCCAACTCCTTCGTCTCGAGGGTTCCTCCGGTAAGCACCATGCTGCCTAGATCGCATCTCGCGATCTAGGCAGCACGAGCCTGCCTAGTTGTTCATGCGTTGCTCGTGCTGAAGCCTTTTGATGGCGAGCAACGTAGTTATCATAGATGTGTTAGGGTTAGCATTGTTCCTAGTATCATATGCTGTCGTAGTGCAACCCTTGCGCATCTAGCCGTCCCTGTACCTCATCATGGGTGCAGGGGCGGCACCCCGCTTGATCGTTATTTAGTAGATCTGATCCGTTACGATTGCTCCTTGATTCATCAAGGATTAGTTTAATATCTGCAATAGTTAGGCCTTACAAAGGGTTGGAGGATCCAGCGGCATGCAGGGTGTAGTTTGCTGCCCCTAGACAGGACGTTCCGAGGATCAACCTAGTGTTGGTTTTTAGGCCTTGTCTAGGGCTGGCTTACGATCACCGTGCGTGAGCGCGAGGCCCAATCGTGAGTAGGATGATCCGATTATGCGGTGAAAACCCCAGATCGTCGTGGATCTCATATGCTTCATCATGATCAAGCAGGACCACCATATGTTCGGCCACCTTGGACGAATCATGGGTGGATCGGCTCCATGAGCCGATTCACATGACAACCTGAGAGCCGATCGAGGCTCGTATTTAACGTGTACGTGTGTGCCCTGCAGGAAACTAAGCGAGGCATCATCCACACCTTCCTACCAGGTATAGGTCAGGTGGCACGCCCTTGCAATTTGCATCGGCGCGCGACCAGGAGGCTTTGCGGGCCGTCGCTCTGAGGGACTGGGGCCAGCCGCAGCCCTAGTTGTTCCCGGCTCTACGGTGTTGGCCGTCACTGCCCGCCGGTGGGTTTCTGACGTCAACACATTCTGGCACGCCCGGTGGGACCATCTTCAACGACAACCACCTCGCCATCCACATCAGAGATGGCGGAAGAAACTCCGGTCGATTACGAGGAGCTCTGGCGAGCTCAAGAAGAAGTATGACGAGGTCAAAGCTGTCCTCGAAGCCGACCTAATCGGCTCTTTCCACGGACCCGCTCCCATGGCATCAGATGGAAGGGGTTCGAAGGCGCGCTTGATGGAGTGGACCTGTCCCCCCGTCGAAGAACGCACCAGGTCGCTGCGTCAGGAGATAAACTTCATGGTGGCTCATTCGCTGCACCGCCATTGAGAGCCTGGTGAATACGTTGGAGCGCGTCGCGCTGCGCAGGAGATCATGAGCCATCAGTACTCTCCGTCAGGACCAGCCTTAGGGACTCACCAAGGGGAGTTGCTACTCCAGTCCCGTCCACCGCTGCCGTTCGCGTTGGCAGCGCCCGAAGCGCCGAACTCATCGGCCTATGTCGTCTACAAGATTGGTGGTGACCCCAGTGACTACCAATTTCTACAGGACGCGCCCAAGGAGATCCCGCACGGGTACGCATGCGCATACGTGCCAGACTGCAGCACCTGGGCACCCTCGAACCAGGTTGCTATAGCAGGGACTTCTGGGGCAACAGGAGGAACGTCGGAGGCAGACCCTGAGAAGCAAACGTGGTTAGCTAAATACGCAACCCCGACAAAACTCCCGAGCCCAGCTCCTGCAGTTGGCTCAGAACCAGAGAAACAAGCATGGCTGGTTAAGTACGCCACTCCGACGAATCTTCAGGGTTCGGCACCTGCAGCCATCACCGCGGATCAAATTTGTACGATCCTGAAAGATCAGTTCGGCATGATGCCGAAAAGAAAGGCGATCGGCTATACCAAGCCGTACCCCAACGAGTACGAATTGATCCCGCTACCACCCAAATATCGGCTCCCGGACTTCACAAAGTTCAGCGGATCAGATGGTTCCAGCTCCATCGAGCATGTGAGCCGATATTTGGCACAGCTGGGCATGATCTCAGCGTCAGACGAGCTGCGCGTGAGGTACTTCTCACAGTCCCTCACAGGATCGGCTTTCGGTTGGTACACGTCGCTGCCACCGAACTCAGTCCAGACTTGGAAGCAGCTGGAAGAACGGTTCCATGAGCAATATCACTCAGAGGCTTCCGAGGCTGGCATTGCCGATCTAGCACAAGTACGACAGAAGCGCGGGGAAACAGTGTCAGAATACATCCAGCGCTTCAGGACCGTTAGGAACCGATGCTATTCGGTTCACGTAAGCGAAAAGGAAGCAGTCGAGTTGGCGGTGGTGGGTCTATCATCATCGATCAAGGACGTGGCCTCCCAAGCGGACTATCCGTCACTAGCGCACATGGTGCAGAAGCTGTCAGCGTATGAACAGCGTCACCCAGATGTCTATCAGGACAAGTTCAAGCGTGTGGTTACCATGGTTGACGCAGGCGAAGATGAAGTCGCTACGGGAGAACAAGAGGTCGCGGTGGCTGAGTGGACTCGAGCTGCAGGACCAGTAACCTGCAAATGGGTGAAGCCACCAGGACCTCCAAGAGGATTCGACTTCGACGTGACGAAAACCGAGCAAATTTTCGATCTCTTACTCGCGGAGAAGCATATAAAGATTCCCGAAGGCCACAAAGTTCCCACGGTGCAAGAGCTGAACGGAAAGCCATACTGCAAGTGGCATAACACGTTCACCACACCACTAACGACTGCAGGGTGTGGCGTCAGCAGATCCAGATGGCAATAGAAAATGGGCGACTAATTTTTAACCAGTATGCCATGAAGGTCGACACACACCCCTTCCCCGCCGTCAACATGGTGGAGTTCGCCCACCTCGGAGGGTGCCAGCCTGATTTCTCAGCCAACATCAGCATGGTAGAGCTTGGACACCGCTCTGAGAAGGACGGGGATGAGGACAGCTGCTCTCAGAGCAAGGACACAGAGGGGGCCGCTCCATGCGATCGGCTCCGTCAAGATGGCAAGCGCGACACGAGGGGGAAGTTAAGAACATAAGATATCAACGACCCCTCTCTGATCACCTCCTCAATAAGTACGTGAGTCGGTATGATCAACGCCGGCGACACGGCGACGATGATGAAAGAGGCCGTCTGGCCAGAAACGACAGAAGACATCGTCGGCATAATCACGATGAGGAGCGGCAGGAGCGCCACGCCAGGGAGCAGGACAATACGGACAGGCATTGGGACTGCCCCTTCTTCAGACACTGCTGGGATTCAGGAATGAGCCGATTACCAACAATCGGCAACTGCCCAGAATGCAACCAGAAAAAGAAGGAGGCAGCCAACGTGTCTGTGTTCGAGCGCCTAGGGCCTCTCCCACCACAAAACAGACGTGCTGAGACCCCTCTGTTGGAAGATCTCGAGGATTCGGAAGACGAAGGGGAAAACGAAGAAGATAGGTGCCACCGTCCAAGATGGTGCCTGATGGTCTCAGCCATTCACAAAAACGCAGGGTTCAGCGATTGCGCGGTCTAGAGGAAGCCGAAAGGTTATACTTGCATACGCTGAGAAAGGCACGACCTGATTTGGCTGCGAAAGTCCAGAGGACCCTGGATGAGGAGGGACTGCCGCAAAGAAAAGAGTGGCGCCCCAAGCAAAGGAAAGCCGATGATGAAACATCGGCTGGCACAAACATGGTGCTCGTTCGTCCGGCAAAGTGTAGAGCTCCACGATCACACGATGCACCTGAGGTGGACAACAACAAGCGCACCAACGTAATTAAATCGGAGATTGGGCTGGTTTTGTCTACCGGCCTGGGCGAGTAGCAAGACTACGTCAATAAGCAACGTGGCGAGGCTGATCCTTGCGATCGGCCCTCCGAAACTGTTGAAGGGATATTACAAAACCTTCACCGAGCAAGCAACGTGGAGGCCGATTCCAGCGATCGGCCAAAATTATCCTCACCATCCATTCTGCCTGGGATCAACGTTTGACCCAACAGGGACTACCTGAAGAGCCGATACCATCAATTCTCTTGACAGAATCGGCTCGGGGGGCACCTAGATGGATAAAACACGAGGATATGAGATAATACTATCAAATATGGGGGCCGACACACAAATCGGCCTAAAAAATTCAAATTTTTTAGCGCAGCCGATGCAGCAGACATCGACTTAAGGATATAAGAAGCCGATGCATGGACATCGACTCTAGCGGCATTATGCGATGTTTATCGAGTCTTCACCAAATTCAGGCCAGCGGTGGTGCCTTCCGTTGCTTCGAGCCGATCTGGGTTCCTGAACCAAGTTCCGGCTGTCTGAGGAAGAAAGGGGATCGGCTTTGGCACATTCTCTTTGACAGTCTCGCCTCGAGTAAGGCTCGGGGGGCAGCAGGCCTGGTGGATGCTCTGTTTTACTCTGTTTAAAAGCCGATTGGGATACCATCGGCTGGTCCTTCATTGCAACCTTCTTCACAAATGATGAGTATTGAAGAGCATTATTGGGTTTGGTTGGGAAAGTTCAAAGGTTTTCCTGAAGATCCTGCATTTCTGCCAGATTTAGAAAATCATCAGTTGAAGAAGGGAAGGGCGAATTTCGAAGGACCGATGCGGTGCTATCGGCTCGTTACGCATTGGCAAAGGGGATGAACCGGCAGGGTCAGTGGAAGAGGGAATCGGCTCAATTAAATTCAGAAGGAATCGGCAAAATCAGAATTG
The DNA here is from genome assembly GCA_030979885.1 of Lolium multiflorum. Lineage (NCBI taxonomy): Eukaryota > Viridiplantae > Streptophyta > Magnoliopsida > Poales > Poaceae > Lolium > Lolium multiflorum. Next base: position 136,988,756 of record CM061748.1, on the reverse strand, counting down.
GGGGAAAGTTCTCCATTGATTCGATAAGATTTCTTACATAAAGAGCTAATTGCTCTCAAAAGGGGGGTACCAGGGGATCCATTGCCCCATCTACTGCTACTGGCCCTATTCTAGAGGTCCTATCTATGGGCCATCACTGCCCTCGTCGTCGCCATCGTCGTCACTATCGGCGCCTTCCGGCGGGCTCGTCGTCGCTCCAATGGCCGCCGACGGGCCCTCGTCGTCTTCATCTTCTTCGTCAGCGTCGTCGTCGCTGTCGAAGTCGCTAAGGTTGCCCGGCCAAGGGCAGAACCGCTTGGCCGGCGGCTCATCGGAGGAGTTCTCGTCGTCGTCCTCCTCATCCTCTCCCTGCTCCCCTTCCTCCCCGGAAGAGGTGAGCTCACAGGAGAAGCTGTCGTCGTCACTCTCCTCCTCCGTTTCCCCAACGGCGAGGAAGCGGAGGTCGCTCTCCCCGTCGGTCAAGGATTTGTCATCCTCGGACCGGACGAGGGAGTCATGGTCCTCTTTGTCCCACTTCGTTGGGGCGAGGATGTCGTACGCCGCCTGCGTGCCCCACGAGGGCGTCGACTCTCGGATGGGAGAGGACACATAGGAAAGATCCGATGAGGAGGAAGAAGAGGAGGACGAAGGCATGGTGGCAGAGGAGGGTTTTTTGAAGGCTAGTGCGAAGGAGATGAGGAAGAAGACTGTTTGCTGCGGTTAAATAAAAGGGAGCATAGTAAAAATTCAATGCCACAGCAGTTTCCGAGGAGGTGGTGCCAGAACTGTATAATCGTGCAGAGAAGTTGAGAAGGCAAGTTATCATGATGAAGGACTCTGCGACGGTCTGCTCTGCCACGACATGACCCTACGAGAGAAAAGCATAATGATTTTGGAAATGTCATTTCCAAAACCAGGGGGGCATGTGTTATCACCAGAATTTGACCAAGTCAGAGGTGGGCCGCGATCAAGATGGACGTGAAGATTGTACGTGGAAGAAATACGTGAATCGGCCTTGTTTATCAAGTTTGGGCTTATTAGCCCGTGTATCTTTATATAGTAGGTTACGTAGAGATTAGAGTTTGTCTCGTGCACGGTTTAGTGCACGCCCACATTAGAAAGTCCCTTGGACTATAAATATGTACCTAGGGTTTATGGAATAAACAACAACCAACGTTCAACACAAACCAATCTCGGCGCATCGCCAACTCCTTCGTCTCGAGGGTTCCTCCGGTAAGCACCATGCTGCCTAGATCGCATCTCGCGATCTAGGCAGCACGAGCCTGCCTAGTTGTTCATGCGTTGCTCGTGCTGAAGCCTTTTTGATGGCGAGCAACGTAGTTATCATAGATGTGTTAGGGTTAGCATTGTTCCTAGTATCATATGCTGTCGTAGTGCAACCCTTGCGCATCTAGCCGTCCCTGTACCTCATCATGGGTGCAGGGGCGGCACCCCGCTTGATCGTTATTTAGTAGATCTGATCCGTTACGATTGCTCCTTGATTCATCAAGGATTAGTTTAATATCTGCAATAGTTAGGCCTTACAAAGGGTTGGAGGATCCAGCGGCATGCAGGGTGTAATTTGCTGCCCCTAGACAGGACGTTCCGAGGATCAACCTAGTGTTGGTTTTTAGGCCTTGTCTAGGGCTGGCTTACGATCACCGTGCGTGAGCGCGAGGCCCAATCGTGAGTAGGATGATCCGATTATGCGGTGAAAACCCCAGATCGTCGTGGATCTCATATGCTTCATCATGATCAAGCAGGACCACCATATATTCGGCCACCTTGGACGAATCATGGGTGGATCGGCTCCATGAGCCGATTCACAGGACAACCTGAGAGCCGATCGAGGCTCGTATTTAACGTGTACGTGTGTGCCCTGCAGGAAACTAAGCGAGGCATCATCCACACCTTCCGACCAGGTATAGGTCAGGTGGCACGCCCTTGCAATTTGCATCGGCGCGCGACCAGGAGGCTTTGCGGGCCGTCGCTCTGAGGGACTGGGGCCAGCCGCAGCCCTAGTTGTTCCCGGCTCTACGGTGTTGGCCAGTCACTGCCCGCCGGTGGGTTTCTGACGTCAACACCTTTAAATTTCATTCCTCTACCTTTACAATATATAGCTCATGGGACAAATAGCTTTAAAACTATTGTGGTGATGAATATGTAGGTATGTGTCTTAATTCTTATAAGTTGCTTGTTGAGCGGTAACCATGTTTTGGGGACGCCATCAACTTTACCTTTGTTGGATATCATGTGAGATGCTATGCATGTTCGTCTTGTCTGAAGTAGTGGATTTCATGATCAAATGGTTTGAGTATGCATATGTTAGAGAAGAACATTGGGCCGCTAACTAAAGCCATGTATCATGGTGAAAGTTTCAGTTTGGACATACAACCTCAATCTCTTATGAGAATATTAACTGTTGTTGAATGCTTAAGCATTAAAAGAGGAGTCCATTATCTGTTGTCTATGTTGTATGGATGTCTAAGTTGAGAATAATCAAAAGCGAGAAATCCAATGCGGGCTTTCTCCTTAGACACTTGTACAGGCGGCATAGAGGTACCCCTTTGTGACACTTGGTTGAAGCATATGTTATGCGATGAGAATCCGTGTTTTCCGAGATAGTAGGACAAGGTGCGAGCACTATTGGTACTCTATGCATGAGACATGCAACTTGTAGGAAGTATTATGCATAGCACATATGAATTATTACTACCGTTGACAATATTGTTTCTATGTTTTCAAAACAAAAGCTCTAGCACAAAAATAGTAATCAATGCTTCCCTCTGCGAAGGGCCAATCTTTTACTTTATTGTTGAGTCAGTTTACCCACTTCTTTCTATCTTAGAAGCAAACACTTGTGTTAACTGTGTGCATTGATTCTTACATGTTTACTTATTGCACCTGTTATATTACTCTATGTTGTCAAATATCCATGAGATATACATGTTACAAGTTGAAAGCAATTGCTGAAACTTAATCATCCTTTGTGTTGCTTCAATGCATTCTACTTTGAATTTATTGCTTATGAGTTAGCTCTTATGCAAGTCTTATTGGTACTTGTCTTGAAAGTATATTCATGAAAAGTTTTGCTATATGATTCATTTGTTTAGTCATTATCTTTGTTAGCAATCTTTTGTTCAGATCACTCCATTCATCTCATATGCTTTACAATAATGTTGATCAAGATTATGTTGGTAGCATGTCACTTCAGAAATTATTTGTGTTATCGTTTACCTACTCGAGGACGAGTAGGAACTAAGCTTGGGGATGCTTGATACGTCGCAAACGTATCTATAATTTCTTATGTTCCATGCTACTTTTATTACAATACTTGAGTGTTTTACACATACTTTACAGCATTATTTTACATTTTCCGGCACTAACCTATTAACAAGATGCCGAAGTGCCGTTCTTTTTTCTGCTGTTTTTGGTTTCAGAAATCCTAGTAAGGAAATATTCTCGAATTGGACGAAATCAACGCCTAGGGGCCTATTTTTGCACGAAGCTTCCAGAAGTCCGAAGAGGAGACGAAGTGGGGCCACGAGGTGGCCGGACACAGGCGGCGCGGCCCGGCCCTGGCCGCGCGCCTGTAGTGTGGGCCCTCGTGACGCCCTTTGACCTACCCTTCCGCCTACTTAAAGCCTCCGTCGTGAAACCCCCGTACCGAGAGCCACGATACGGAAAACATTACTGAGAGGCCGCGCGAATCCCATCTCGGGGATTCAGGAGATCGCTCCGGCACCTGGAGAGGGGAATCATCACCGGAGGGGCTGTACATCATCATGCCCGCCTCCAGATTGATGCGTGAGTAGTTCATCCTTGGACTATGGGTCCATAACAGTAGCTAGATGGTTGTCTTCTCCGCGTGTGCTTTCATTGTTATAGATCTTGTGAGCTACCTAACATGATCAAGATCATCTATTTGTAATGCTACATGTTGTGTTTGGTGAGATCCGATGAATAGAGAATACTATGTTAAGTTGATTATCAATCTATCATATATGTGTTGTTTATGTTCTTGCATGCTCTCCGTTGCTAGTAGAGGCTCTGGCCAAGTTGATACTTGTAACTCCAAGAGGGGGTAATTATGCTCGATAGTGGGTTCATGCCTCCATTAAATCTGGGACAGTGACAGAAAGTTCTAAGGTTGTGGATGTGCTGTTGCTACTAGGGATAAAACATTGATGCTTTGTCTAAGGATATTTGTGTTGATTACATTACGCACCATACTTAATGCAATTATCTATTGTTCGCAACTTAATACTGGAAGGGGTTCGGATGATAACCTGAAGGTGGATTATTTAGGCATAGATGCATGCTGGATAGCGGTCTATGTACTTTGTCGTAATGCCCTGATTAAATCACATAGTAATCATCGTTGATATGTATTGAATCTTTATTTGTCAATTGCCCTGTAATTTGTTCACCCAGCATGTTAGTTATCTTATTGGAGAGACACCACTAGTGAACTGTGGACCCCGGTCCATTCTTTTACATCTGAATACATTCTACTGCTTTTACTATTCTTTGCAAACAAACACCATCTTCCACTCGATACGCTTAATCCTTTGTTTTCAGCAAGCCGGTGAGATTGACAACCTCACTGTTACGTTGGGGCAAAGTACTTTGATTGTGTTGTGCAGGTTCCACGTTGGCGCCGGTTTCATGGTGTTGCGCCGCACTACATTCCTCCACCAACAACCTTCACGTGCTTCTTGGCTCCTACTGGTTCGATAACCTTGGTTTCTTACTGAGGGAAAACTTGCCGCTGTGCGCATCATACCTTCCTCTTGGGGTTCCCAACGGACGTGTACATCTACGCGCATCAATCCCAGCCGCAGATAAATGCATCCACCAACAAAATAGGAATAGTGCCTCAGTCTCAGGAAACATTTCACAATACCAAGGTACTCACATGTCAATGTCAGTGTTCATCTCCAATTATCTATGGCATTTTATTAGTCTTTGAGAGATTATAACGAACTTGATTGGCCTCCTGCAGTAGGGCATCACATGCTTCTGATCTCGATCTCAACATGTCAACTTGGTTTCTTAACACATCTGCTGCAGCTCGTTCTATTTGGAGTTGTTCCTCCAGAACTTGTGCAGAGAAAGACTTGGACTTGGACTTGGACTGCAAAAACCCAGCATTTCGCAGGAAAGTGTTTTTGGTGATATCTTTATTTTTAAGTACCATGGTAAATGTCTCCATACATTCTTCTAGAGTTTTTTCCATACCGTCTTTCCCGGGTTTTGCCATCTCCAATTTCATATTTGCCTGAAAAGTTTTCAGTCGTGTAAAAATAAAAGTTATTACAGAGAAACATGCAGACGGTAGATTTAATGTGTATGAACTACTTCTAATCCTACAAGTTGGTATGCCTGATTACACATCAAATGCATTTTCACAAAAACGCCTACAAGATCATATTGACATGCCCATTATTGCTCCTACAAATTGGCAAGTGTGTCGTTAAAAAAATTAAATCATAAAGAAGACTTACAATAACACTTTCTGCGAGTTCTCCTATCACATTATGTTTGTTCTTCTGGCATGCCTCGAACTGCTCTGCCAGAGTCATCTCTTTGTCTGGTTGCATGTTGTTTGCATGATCTACTTTCTGCATTTTTGTACAATCATATAGAAATCAAATAACGTGGTTGAAATGGAGGATGGAAATATAACATGCACACGGAGTTCTACACAATTTACGAGTAACATATGTAGCAGTACAGACCAGCGGGGCATTACTTTTTGCCAGAGATGCCCAACCAAGTGACGAGATCCTGTACGGCTTGGTAAACGTTGTTTCAAGCGGTTAGCCTGGTTCCTTTTAGACAACGTCTGCAAAAGGAGACTAGTGAGACACTGGCGCAAAATAAGTATTCGGAATTTAATCTGGTTTCACGGTCCTCATAAGCCATACCACATTCTTTGGATCAGACCAGTGCTTGACAAGATCTCCCCACTGCTCGTCAGTCATACAGGGTGCAGGAGACTTTGTTCGAACATTGGCAGTAATCTGGCCAGTGAAGTATGTCGCCTTAAGCTTATAGCGGTGCTGGCGCAACAATTCTTTGAATATGGAAGCGATGACAAACTTTACATCCTCATTATCCTCATCGAATTCAAACCTTAACTGCTCACAACGGTGGAATGATTGGTGAGTTATATAGCATAGAAACAACAGTAAGCTACAAGAAATGGGACAGATCAATGTGGAATAATTTATCATTACCAGGAGAAGCATGACTTACATGTAAATTATGCACTAAACTCTCGAACTGTGAAGGGGTGTCAACGTGGTGCTTCCACAATGGGAAGGTAGGAAGTTCATTCCTGATAAAATGGCCAACCTGTGATACAAGATATGAAGATTCATGCGGATGAAGTGGCCTTCTGCCACCTACAATAGATGTGATGCGAAATCTTGAACCCATTCCGGAAATCTTAGCTGCAAGTTTTCTTCCTACCGTTGGCCCCCTCGTTTTTATTGATCGTGGCGAACCTACCAAGTTAAGCATTACATCAAGCTATCATGGTATATAGATACATAAGGGAGCATTAAACTACAAGTCTTGAAAAAAGTATTACCTTTTTTGGCGTGGGTCTCATCATCGGGAGAGGAGTTGTCTTTCGCAGGACTAAGGGTCGGAGGGAGATCATCACCAGTTTGCTGGTGTTGTGGCAGCACTGTTTGGACATTTGAGGCTGTATCATCTGGGACTAGCATCATGTGTCCTTGGCCATTATTACCTACCACCACTCCTGATGGTGCCAATTCTTGGCTAGAATTTGCTGTGGAAACTGGTTCTGTTGGCAATTGTTGCTGAGAAACAGTATTGGCAACTGGTGGTTGTGGAATGTGTGGGCTGGTACATGCTGGGGCTACTTCTGTCTGATTCGATGGTTTGTGGTTTTTACGAGACCTTTTACTGTTATCATTCTTGGCCTGTTCGCCACCTCGTGTCAGTCTCTTGTTAGACCTTGTAATAGGAGGAGCAGCACGAGCATCAGGCTTAACTCTTTTTTTATTACGCACTGTCACCCATCCTCCGGTATCAGCCTGAGGTTCCTGTTGAGTGTTCTTCCTCCTGTTCGTTCTTGAAAAGTTCTTGCCCGAATCTGCAGATGCCTGTCACACATAAATGATATTTCAATGTACAATATTATATGATGATGATATGCAGATGGAATGGAAAAATAGTAAGGCAACATATGCCAAAACATATATGATGCGTTAACTAAGCAGGAAAAATTGTAGTAATGAGATTGAACATGGCATGGGTAACATATTTGGTAGGACTGGGATACAACAAATGGAAGTTGGGACAAATAATTCGATGACAGGACAGAGAAAACTCACCTTGTTGTGTTGCAGAGGATAGTCGACCAGGGCATCTTCCTGAGTCAGCTCGCCATCACAATCAGCAGGATCAAATTCTGAATCAGAGGAATGTTCCGTATCCTTTGTGAGGGAGGTGGGTGGCGTTTTTGCACTAGACCTTGTAGAAGGATGTAGTGTTAGGCCCAACGAGGCTGCAACTCGGATATTATGCAGGATAGTTTGCCTCCGTTGCTCTTCGTACTCATTCTCGAGTGGAAGACCTAACATGCATTGGCGAGAAATGCAGATGAGATTTATCATGGAACTGTGCATATAAGAACAAATTAATAGTAGCAGTGAGACTGCTCAAAAGGTGTAATGACAAACAAACTATGGCTCAAAAATAATTGATGTTCATATTGTCAAGCTTCATGCACTAGCCAACGCAACCGGAAGTCCGGACTGATGGAAAGGGCAAACAAATTATGGCTCAAAAATAATTTATGTTGGGCAACAATAGAGGGCAGCAGCAACAATTTTTAGGATAAGTATGAATGTCAAGCTTCATGCAGTAGCCAACGCAACCAAAAGTCCGAACTGATGGAAAGGGCTAAGCAATCCACATATAGACTCAAACACATATAAGTGTCATTTCATGCCAATGGTTAACCATATGGAATGGCGTGTGCTTAATATAATTGCCTAGGGTCTTCCAAGTTCCAACAGATCGGTCTATTGGATGAACTTGCTAGAGCATGCAATTCGAAATGGTATCAGACCTACAAGGTCCTGAGTTCAAATCCTAGCAAGTAGCAACGCAGTATTCAAAATAAATATTTGCAGCCTTCCTAAAAAATATCTAATGATACATGCCTAAGGCTCGGTCTATTGAATGAGTGGTTTTATCACTTAGCACCACAAGTTGGGGATTTTTTATCACAAAACACCAACATTTGGGGAAATTATTTCACATAACACATTATTTGTCATTAGTTGGCTTGACAAGAGCATGACCCTACAGCGTGACACCAATTTACAGTACGTGAGCATGTTTGCTACAAACAAATGAATTTTGGTGTGAAATTTTGTAGACACTCTGTGGAAATGAGAATATGAGTCACACTTGTTACATATGCTACACACAAATGAATTACCATATGACAAATATCCATTGAAATTATAACCACACAAGAACATGAGATTTGGGTAATATATTCTGTACCAGCATAAGGTTTTGATAATGTGTACCAATACAACTACCCTGGACATAAGATTTTTTTGAACTGTCTGGACATAAGATTTAACAACTAGTGTTGACAAACAGCTTTGTATTTAGCGTTTAACAGCAAATACCACAAAATAAAGTCTAATTGTCTTTCTCCTGCGGTCACTCTTAAACTGACGGTGGCCTGAAGTCACTAATGGGCTATCAAACAGAGATCATGTATTCTGCGAAACAATTACCCCAAATGTTGGTGTTTTGTGATACAAATTTCTAGGGTTGTGGTTCTGTGATAAAAAAATCCTGAACTTCTGGTGTTAAGTGATAAAACCTCATTGGATGAACTGGCTAGAGCATGCAATTCCACATGGCGCACACAGAGTTGCAAATAGAAAAAAATACAGGCAGTTTAATACTATCAATAAATTGCTCTGCTAGCTTGACTGCTATCATAACCTTTGTAAAACGTACTACCACCATCCCGAAGTTTTTACCAAAAATGATTAACATGCAAAATACAAATTTAATATCATTAAATAGATAACGAATATATTTTCGTACGGTATCTACAAAATATTATATTTCTTGATAGATTGTTCTGAAAGTTTGGTCAAACTTTACTTGGTTTGACTTTTATAAATAAGCCTTCAGGTTTGGGGTGGAGGTAGTATACTTCAAACCCCAAAAAAGTACCGCACAGAAGTGATATTTGGAAAAGAAATGCGTAACGAAAGCGGACATAAGCTCTGCCTCTCCATCAGCAGATGTAAGGTTACGATCAGCAGAGTTCCGAGATAAAAAAATACAGGCAGTTTAATACTATCAACAAATTGCTCTGCTAGCTTGACTGCTATCATAACCTTTGTAAAATGCATACTTCAAACCCCCAAAACATATCACACAGAAGTGATTCTCGGAAAAGAAATGCATAACGAAAGCGGACATAACCTCGATCTTCCTCTCGATCAGCAGATGTAAGGTTAAGATCTCATATAGCTACGCGGCAAACAACTATCTACACTGATCTAATATCAGCAAGAATGCATTGCAAGAAAGCAACGAAAACTAGTGTCAGAAATCAAATGCATATAACAAAAGCGGACATGTAAAGTATTCATCAACCTTCGTCTGAGGCCCGGGCGGATTTACTCTTTGGTTGGGGGTGGTCGACTTTGGGGCCGCGTTTTTTGCCCATCTCGATCTCCGGTGAGGTGGACTACAGAGTCGGGGAAGCAGATCCGGAGCAGATATGGCGCGGTCAACGTCGGCGTCGAGGAAGCTAATCCGGCTTGCTAGACAGCAAGGGAGCCGATGTGGTCGGTCACTACGGTGGCCGGTGAGAAGGCAGTGATGGTGAGGAGGGGCGGTGGGGCACGGCCGTCGTCGTGGGAGTGTGCCTGGTAGAAGCATGAGAAAGATGTGGTGTTCGAATTGTGCTCTACAGGGAAATATCCTCTGTGGACCGATGTTTATAGGCCGACGGGCAAACCGCAGGTTTTGGGGTAGCTTGAAAATGGGACGCGCCAACAATTTCGGCGCGTGTTTTGCGGCAGAGATGAAAGTCACCCATAAGAAACTTTCCTCATGGAATACCTTTTGCTTGTTGGTTGGTCGTGTGGACAACATATATAGTGGGAGATGCCCATAGCTAGCTAGGCCATTCATATCAAACTCGAGTGATTATCACTAAGTTTACAATGAATATATTTCATGACACTTGCTATTGGCCGGATAGTAGAAAATATATTTCATGACTATCCCATATTAGTTAATTTATATTATTTCAATTGCTAAAATATTTTCATATTCTTTTAGAGTTCTAAAAAACACACTACACAATGACAATGGATATTACCACTACCTTCTAGGTCCCGGTCATCAGATTTAGAGTAAAGTAGCTTAGCCACAGATTTAGACCTTTGTGCAACAAATACATGAGTTGGTGATATGTGCAAAAGAACAAGTTAAGTGAGTGTTCTGTGCAACAATGACAACAATAAGTGGAGTTTCATGCAAAGGATAAAAGGTGGAAGAGGGATCACATGGAAGGAGAAAGAGAAAGGGAGAGCAGTGCCTCACGGGGCCGCTGTTATTTATGGTGAAAAGAAATGCTTCACTTTTTTGGTGAGTGATGTTGACTGGCACACAGGGTTTCAGTTCTGTAGACCTGCAGTGCAGGCTACGTGCCCATCTAATATTCTTTTTTTCAGCGACAAAAGGGAGAGAGAGAGAGAGACACACTCTTGACGATGCGTCTTTACTTGACAAACAAGATTGCTGGGAGTTTGCTTAGCTACCGCACGTGACTTGTGCTCACTGATGTGTGTGACCTACACGCATGGGAACCACACGTAAGTGACCGACCTACTTTATTCTAGGGGTGCCCGTCAAGCTAATACATAGTCTGCAACATGAAACTATATTCGCTTATAAAATCTGAACTTTGAAATCCAATTTAATTTAAGTCTATTATTGGTCATATCAAGTATAAAATTACATTCTGAAACTTGTTCAACGCTTTCTCATGAATTATTATGGTAGTTTTTTAAAATCAAATGCTAATTGATTTGAGATAAAAACATATATTATTGCACAACAATGGGATATTAAAATATCTATTTGTAAATAAAAATAAGAAGTCAATGTTGTGGTAAGTTAGGAGGTTCAAAGGGTAAACCAAATATAACGTTTTGTTCAATCTCATAGTTCATATTACCAAGTTTGATTATCCCTGGACAACATTGTTTGTTATAGTGTTCCCTAATTGGGCATGGTGGTGCATCTTGCCATTTCTAACAATGTTGATGACTAGACTTTTCAAGTTTTCGGTATAAAAAATCGTTTTTCATTTTCTAGATGATAAAATATGTTTATTTTGTGCATGGGGTAGATAAGATATGGGTCAAAATGGCGCATCTACATTTTTAAAATAAATTAGGCCATATTTTAATGCCAATTCCCAAATTTACGGTTTTTAGTGCTTTCTAGCTAGTTTCGCACATTTAAATGACTTTATGTTGATTTATTGAAAGTAACTCAAATTTGAACTGTAGGTGTGTTATAACTTGGTCCAACAAGTCTCCAAAAATCATTTTTAGATACATATTACTTACTATATATAGAAACCAGCGATAGTACTAAAATATTCAACCCCTTTGCACAGATAATCATGTCGACCATTTTGACCTGGTTTTGAAATAAATAAATGAAAATGAAGAAAACCTCAAAAATGAAACCCTTCCACATGGAGTGTGCTTGTATGTGTTAGTTGACAGGGAAAATAAGAAACCTATGATAGGGTAGTGAAAAACAAAATGTTTTCACAAAGCGGACTATCGTGTATGAAGATTCATGGTTTGCAAGCCAAATGATATAGTTATTGCCATATTTATGGCATAGTTTGTTATAATGTGCCCAAATTGGGCATGGTGGTGCATCTTGCCATTCCCAACAATGTTGATGACTAGACTTTTCAACTTTTCGGTATAAAAAATAATTTTTCATTTTCTAGATGACAAAATATGTTTATTTTGTGAATGGGGTACATAAGATACGGGTCAAAATGGCACCTCTACATTTTTAAGATAAATTACGCCATATTTTAGTGCCAATTCCCAACTTTTACGGTTTTTAGTGCTTTCTAGCTAGTTTCGCACATTTAAATGACTTTATGCTAATTTATTGAAAGTAATTCCAATTTGAAATGTAGGTGTGTTATAACTTCGTCGAAGAAATCCCCCAAAAACATAGTTTATGGTTGGGGGTAGATACATAATTTGTCTAGTTTGAATATGTCTAGACCTTGTTTATCAACTTGAATGCTTACTATATATATGACATAAGAAGACTATGTAGTTTGGTTTTTCTTTTTTTTTGATTTTTTCTGAATTTTTATGCCCATTTGAATCTTGGTCAAATCCAAGGTTTGAACAAGATTTAAACAAACTTAAAACATGAAAATTAAAAGGTAAGCCTAGATCCTTCCTAGTCACTCTAAAATTAAGCTTTTGGGAAGTTTTTGAAATTTCCATGTTTGAAACCCAAAACCACTTCTCTTCATGCTTGACTTCATAAGACAATGTTAAGGGTTAGGGGGTAGATGCATGCTTTTTCTCTTTTGAATATGTCTAGACCTTGTTTATCAACTTGAATGCTTACTATATATGACATAAGAAGGCTATGTGCTTTGGTTTTTCATTTTTCTGGTTTTTTTGAATTTTATGCCCATTTGAATCTTGGTCAAATACTAGCTAGGTTTGACCAAGATTTAAACAATTTTAAAACATGAAAATGAAAAGGCAAGCATGGATCTTTTTAGCCACTCTAAAATGAAGCCTTTGGGAGGTTCTTGAAATTTCCATGTTTGAAACCAATACGACTTCTCTTCATGCTAGACTTCATAAGACCGAGTTTAGGGTTAGGGGTAGATACATGATTTGTCTGGTTTGAATATGTCTAAACCTTGTTTATCAACTTGAATGCTTACTATATGACATAAGAAGACTATGTGCTTTTGTTTTTCATTCTTCAGATTTTTTTTAAATTTTATGCCCATTTGAATCTTGCACTACAAGAAAAGTTCTGATAGACAACGTCTCAAAATCGTCCGCAAAGGGGTATTTTTCGTCGCCTATGGGCCTAACCCGACGATATGGGTTCCGTTGTGGAAACTGCGTCAGGCAAAGTCCAACGACGATTTTTTCGGTCCGTCGCGCTTGGGCGCCCTTCCGCCACGGAAAATCGGACCGTTGCGGAAGTGTTTCGGGAGCCCGTTGACTGCTGACGTCATGCAAACTGACACGTGGCAGACGCCGTTAACTCGTTAACGGCGTTACCGGCTGAAACCCCGTGGTAGATGGTAGGCCCACACGAGGCCTGCCACGTCTTAAGCGGGCGGGCCAGATGACATAGTTTGACCGGTCAACTATATAGCTGGGCCGGTCCATTAGTTACGTGGGCCGGGCCTAACCTCTAATGTTGACTGGTCAAAAGTTAAATGGCCGCCCATTTAACATGTGGGGTCCACCTACGACGGGCCGGCCCAAGAAGCAAGTGGGTCGGGCCAAAAACACAGGTGGGTCCCACTTGCCTGTTAAAAGGCCGGCCCATTTAGTGTGTGGGGTCCACCGTATAGCAAGTGGGCCCAACAAGCTAGTGGGCCGGGCCAAAAACACAGGTGGGTCCCACTTTCCTGTTAAAGGGCCGGCCCATTTAGTGTGTGGGGTCCACCATATATCAAGTGGGCCGGCCCAACAAGATAGTGGGCGGGGCAAAAACACAGGTGGGACCCATCTTCCGTTAAAGGGCCGGCCCATTTAGTATGTGGGGTCCACAATATAGCAAGTGGGCTGGCCCACCAAGATAGTGGGCCGGGCCAAAAACACATGTGGGTCCCACATTCCTGTTAATGGGCCGGCCCATTTGGTATGTGGGGTCCACCATGTAGAAAGTGGGCCGGCCCAACGAGATAGTGGGCCGGGCCAAAACACAGGTGGGTCCCACCATCCTATTAAAGGGCCGGCCCATTTGGTGTGTGGGGTCCACCATATAGAAAGTGGGCCGGCCCATTTGGTATGTGGGGTCCACCATCTAGAAAGTGGGCCGGCCCAACAAGATAGTGGGCGGGTCAAAACACAGGTGGGTCCCACCTTCCTATTAAAGGGCCGGCCCATTTACCATGTGGGACCACCATAGAGCAAGTGGGCCGGCCCAATAAGCATGTGGAGCCCACTATCGTGTAACCGGGCCGGCCTACTAAAGAAGTGGGCCGGCCCAAAATGAAAGTGGGTCCCACACTACTGTAAGTGGGCCGGCCCAATCTGTTGTAGGGCCCTACTTGTTTGACTAGTCAACTTGCATTAAATTTCATGAGCCTAAAATCTGATTTCAATGATACACACAATTACATACACAAATAAAACAAATAGGAAAATTACAAGGCAATTAATGTGCCCAAATAAAAAAATTACATAGAATCATTGAGGACTTCTATTAGCATCATCAATAACAGGTTGACATTTGGCAATCGCCTTGATTGAATCTTGTGTACTCTTTGTCAACATATCAGCTACAGATCTTAAAGCAGCAATACCATGTCTTTTATAAAGTACAGCCTTGAGATATTTACTGTCTGATGAAAGAAATGGTCTAGGTTGACGGCTATGAGAAGATGCATCAGAAGAAAGATCAGAACTTTTTGTGGGCCTCACAGTTAATGAAGATTGCTTCATCACAACTGCATTCTGATAATAATGCAAAAAGAGTTAAACGATGAACTATGCAAACATTTATTATGCAATGTAGATATAAGATAATAACAAGTTGCATAAATAAGACATGTATGGAACTTGTACTAAGCACAAACTTACATCATAATGTTGCACAGGGTCGCTACAGATCCTTTTTTGGCGACTATCTTCTAATGATGACTGCTTCATTAAAACTGCATTCTGGTAACATTGTAAACATAGTTACAACAATTAACTATTCAAACATGTATTACGCAATGTAGAGATCAGATAACAGCATGTAGCAGAAATAAGCACAAGATAAGATAAGATGCATGTACTAAGCACATACTGGCTCACTGCAGGTCCTTCTCTTGCGTGCACTAGTCGTGGTCAACATGCCTATCATTTTAGGTTCAGCCATCAAGTGAAATGCTAATCCTCCTGCTCCATTGTCCTTAATCTGTGTTTAGATATCACATTTAAGACCAAGTCAGCTGGTTTCAAATAACAAAAAACTTGAGCTGCCAAATGAATAAGCCAATAGTTACCAGATATCAAATTAAAACCAACTAGATGTTGCTTTGCATGAGATACGAATTTCAGACATTCAGATTTAGAGTAGGGTAATGCCAAGGTTTTACACATAAAGTAAACTGGCATTAAGAATGACCAAATGTCAGGTTCAAATCACCCTCGAAGTTTCTCCAAGACAAGCATATCAAATAGGCAGAAACATAGTAAAGCATGAATGGCATTGCTATGGCAGGGTTCCAAGTGTTAATCTCTTGCATAAGGAACAATGCATATAGGTTATAGATAATAACGGAAGTAAACTGCCAAAATTACCAACCACGAACTCAGATTCCAACCTTACCTAGCGTCCCCGCTGTTAATGTTGGATGTTCTAATAAGTGGTTCGCATGATCAATCCCAAGGAAAAATAACATTGACAAGTCAGTCTACGATAATACAAAGACCAGACATGCACGCAGCAATAACTATATAAGCTAAAGACGAGGTATAAGAGCAAGCAGATTGGAAATGCACATAGCATGATTATAAAAGCAGTGTGAGAATAGCAGACACGAGAAAACAGCTAGCGGTGAGCTAATGACGTGGTATAAGAACAAGCAGATTGGAAATGCCCATAGCACGACTATAAAAGCAGTGCGACAATAGCATGCAGTACAAAAACAGTTGGCAGCAAATGAATGGGTACAAGGCTATAAATATGTGGATGCACACAGGTGTCAGTAGAATGAACAGGATGGTAGCGACCGGATAATGCTTTTGTACTGTACAACATTTAAACAAACTTCATGCGAAGCAACACATCAAGAAAGTTAACGGCATATGAGATCTGCAAATAACTACACAAAACATGGCTAAAGAAACACCGCGATCTAACGGGCCAGCGTACTAACCAAGCTGCGGCGGGGTGGACGGGGGCGGCAACTTGCATTCCAGCGGCGGCGAACGCGGGAGACGATGAATCGACCATGTTTCAGTAGAAGCGGGCGTTAGTGAAGCAGATCTGGTTGGCTGGCAAGGTATTCGGTGAAGTTGATACAGCCGCTGCGGCGAGGTAGTCGGTGGCGAGGTCGGCGGTGAAGCAGATCCGTCGGTGGCGAGGTCGGCGGTGAAGCAGATCCGTCGGTGGCGAGGTCGGCGGTGAAGCAGATCCGTCGGTGACGAGGGCGGCGGGGGAGCGGATCAGGTGGGTGGACAGCCAACACGATCAAGGCTACGCTGTGGAGGAGTATGCCGGCGGCGAAGCAGATCTAGTACTGTAGAGAGTCAGAGCTTTGGCTTGTGAGAGTATTTTTGAGCTAATGGGGCGAATGGTTGGTGGGTGGGTGTGGGCCTGTGGGGAGGGTTCGGGATCTAGGCAAGATATTTCATTGTTACCGAATGAGCCCTCCATGGTCGGTGGGTTGTAGCTTCCGGACCAGGGTTAAAAGGGTAAAACTGGTCACGGGATTTTCGAATGGATGCGGCGGGATGATTTGGCGCGTGGCCGAAATTTTCAGTTTCAAGCTACAGTACGAGCAGAACGACAAAAATAATGTTCTTCCCCAGGGAGCTCTCATTTCTTCCTCTTCTCTTTCTCTCTCGAGTCTCTCCCACTCCCCCGGCTCCTCTCCCCCTTCTCTCCGGCGGCCTCGCCGGCCGGAGACGAGGCCGACTTCTCTCTGTATATTGTACACCCTCCGAACTAAATTAATTGATTCAACTTTCCTTAGACGTGTATGTATCTAGAGTAAAAACATGTGTGGATACATCCATATTTAGATAAGCAAAGTTGAGTCAGCTAATTTGGATCCGAGGGAGTTAGTGTTGTTGTAAGCTTAGATCCAGTGTTTCCCATGAGCAGAATGGCGCAATGGAGTCGGGGATCTCGTCATCGGCTTCAGATCTGGCCTATGGTGAATCTGGCGGATCTTGCCGGCCAAACCCCGATCTGGTGCCATCAATGTGATGGCGCTAACGGTGAGGCTTGCTTTGGTCAGTGCTTCAGATCTGGCCAATGGGGAAGTCAAGCTGCTAAAGTTCACAAGCTCGGGGCATACGACGGCGTCATCCGTCTTGCCCGTGCACATCTTGGACTTTCAGCGACCCTTCTCAGAGCCAATATGCCGTTGCTGAGGCCCTTCTTCTCCTTCGTCCTGGCGACTACCGGCGACACCGTCCCAAGTGGTGCGTCCCCGGCGACGGAGTTGCTGGAAAGGATGCGGAGCAGAGATCTGATGTGCGGTCCAGAAGGACTCGATTGATTTTCTTCTATATGTTTTGGGGTCCTTTTTGTAAAGTTGCAGGTTCTATTAGTTATTGTCTAGTACTTTTGGTCCTCTATGTAATTTTTTGGACTAGTTTCCATTGGCACTGATAAACTTGAATTTTGACAAGTTCACGAGGAAAAAAATTCCTTTGCACATATGGCCTATCATGTATAAACATTCTTGAGATTTAAACTATATGTAATGTGCCATGCATTAACCCTAAACCATATATATGTAACTAACCCTAGCTGATCAAACCCTACTTAATTAAAACAAATAACCCTAAACTATACGCATGCACTTTATGCGCAAAGGCGCGGGTGCCTCTAATAATGTGTGTGCGCACTCGATCGATGATCCCTAAACCTTATACAACCCTGAAACCCTAATCCCTAATCCCTAAACCCTAAACACTAAACCCTAGACCCTAAACCCTAACCCTAACCCTAAACCCTAATTAAACCCTATATATAGGCCAACGACACTTAATTGTGCATCAAGCAGGCCAGGGGTGCCTCGCGGTCCTCTAATTAAATTAAATGTGCCATGCATTAACCCTAAACCATATATATGTAACTAACCATAGCTAATCAACCCTACTTAATGAAAACACATAACCCTAAACTATACTAGCTAGCTGCTATAACCCGATCTAATAAAAACATGCTCTATATATAGCAGCTAGCTAGCAAACCGTAGATTAACACCAATTAATATATACATGGCCTATATCGATCATGTTGTATAACATATCCCTGAGATTCATTAATTAATTATATAATTATCGTGATAAATTAATTAACTTTAATTTTGACAAGTTCTCTCGAATGAAAACACATTTGATTAAGTTGCCTCATAATATATATATATATAATTAGTGTGCATGCATGGCCTACCATGCATTCGTGCATATATTTTAATGTATATTTGAACATATTCTTGGGGATTTCAATCTCTCTCTCTCGATCATCTATATATCGTTGGTGGCCAAAAAACACACATATATATATATGCATGCAATTTATGCGTAAAGGCGCGGGTGCCTCTAATAATGTGTGTGCGCACTCGATCGATGATCCCTAAACCTTAAACAACCCTAAAACCCCTAAATCCCTAATCCCTAAACCCTAAACACCCTAAACACTAAACCCTAAACCCTAGACCCTAAACGTACCCTAACCCTAACCCTAAACCCTAGCTAATCCTAAACCCCAATTAAACCCTATGTATATGCCAACGACACTTAATTGTGCATCGATCGAGCGGGTCATGGGTGCCTCGCGATCCTCTAATAAAATTAAATGTGCCATGCATTAACCATAAACCATATATATGTAACTAACCCTAGCTAATCAACCCTACTTAATTAAAACACATAACCCTAAACTATACTAGATATAACCCGATCTAATAAAAACATGCTCTATATATAGCAGCTAGCTAGCAAACCGTAGATTAACACCAATTAAAATATACATGGCCTATATCGATCATGTTGTATAACATATCCCTGAGATTCATTAATTAATTATATAATTATCGTGATAAATTAATTAACTTGAACTTTGACAAGTTCTCTCGAATGAAAACACATTTGATTAAGTTGCCTCATAATATATATATATATAATTAGTGTGCATGCATGGCCTACAATGCATTCGTGCATATATTTTAATGTATATTTGAACATATTCTTGGGGATTTCAATCTCTCTCTCTCTCTCGATCATCTATATATCGTTGGTGGCCCAAAAACACACATATATATGCATGCAATTTATGCGTAAAGGCGCGGGTGCCTCTAATAATATAATGTGTGTGCGCACTCGATCGATGATCCCTAAACCTTAAACAACCCTAAAACCTTAAAATCCCTAATCCCTAAACCCTAAACACCCTAAACACTAAACCCTAAACCCTAGACCCTAAACATACCCTAACCCTAACCCTAACCCTAACCCTAAACCCTAGCTAATCCTAAACCCCAATTAAACCCTATGTATAGGCCAACGACACTTAATTGTGCATCGATCGAGCGGGTCATGGGTGCCTCGATCGTGATCCTCTAATAAAATTAAATGTGTCGTGCATTAACCCTAAACCATATATATGTAACTAACCCTAGCTAATCAACCCTACTTAATTAAAACACATAACCCTAAACTATATATACTAGCTAGCTGCTATAACCCGATCTAATAAAAACATGCTCTATATATAGCAGCTAGCTAGCAAACCGTAGATTAACACCAATTAAAATATACATGGCCTATATCGATCATGTTGCATAACATATCCCTGAGATTCATTAATTAATTATATAATTATCGTCATAAATTAATTAACTTGAACTTTGACAAGTTCTCTCGAATGAAAACACATTTGATTAAGTTGCCTCGTAATATATATATAATTAGTGTGCATGCATGGCCTACAATGCATTCGTGCATATATTTTAATGTATATTTGAACATATTCTTGGGGATTTCAATCGATCTCTCTCTCTCGATCATCTATATATCGTTGGTGGCCCAAAAAACACACATATATATGCATGCAATTTATGCGTAAAGGCGCGGGTGCCTCTAATAATGTGTGTGCGCACTCGATCGATGATCCCTAAACCTTAAACAACCCTAAAACCTTAAATCCCTAATCCCTAAACCCTAAACACTAAACCCTAAACCCTAGACCCTAAACGTACCCTAACCCTAACCCTAAACCCTAGCTAATCCTAAACCCCAATTAAACCCTATGTATAGGCCAACGACACTTAATTGTGCATCGATCGAGTGGGTCATGGGTGCCTCGTGATCCTCTAATAAAATTAAATGTGCCATGCATTAACCCTAAACCATATATATGTAACTAACCCTAGCTAATCAACCCTACTTAATTAACACACATAACCCTAAACTATACTAGCTAGCTATAACCCGATCTAATAAAAACATGCTCTATATATAGCAGCTAGCTAGCTAGCAAACCGTAGATTAACACCAATTAAAATATACATGGCCTATATCGATCATGTTGTATAACATATCCCTGAGAATCATTAATTAATTATATAATTATCGTGATAAATTAATTAACTTGAACTTTGACAAGTTCTCTCGAATGAAAACACATTTGATTAAGTTGCCTCATAATATATATATAATTAGTGTGCATGCATGGCCTACAATGCATTCGTGCATATATTTTAATGTATATTTGAACATATTCTTGGGGATTTCAATCGATCTCTCTCTCTCTCGATCATCTATATATCGTTGGTGGCCCAAAAAACACACATATATACGCATGCACTTGATGCGTAAAGGCGCGGGTGCCTCTAATAATGTGTGTGCGCACTCGATCGATGATCCCTAAACCTTAAACAACCCTAAAACCCTAATCCCTAATCCCCTAAACCCTAAACACCCTAAACACACTAAACCCTAGACCCTAAACACCCTAAACACTAAACCCTAAACCCTAGACCCTAAACACCGTAAACCCTAAACCATAAACCCTAAACCCTAAACCCTAAACCCTAAACCCTAAAACCATAAACCCTAAACACTAAACCCTAAACCCTATAAACACCCTAAACACTAATTAAAACCTAAACCCTAGACCCTAAACACTAAACCCTAAACCCTAGACCCTAAACACCGTAAACACTAAACCCTAAACACTAATTAAACCCTAAACCATAGACCCTAAACACTAGACCCTAAACCCTAGACCCTAAACACCCTAAACACTAAACCCTAGACCCTCTAAACACAGTAAACACTAAACCCTAAACCCTAGACCCTAGCGAAACACCCAAAACACTAAACCCTAAACCCAGCTAGCTAACCCTAAACCCTAATTAAACCCTATATATATAGGCCAACGACACTTAATTGTGCATCAAGCAGGCCAGGGGTGCCTCGCGGTCCTCTAGTTAAATTAAATGTGACATGCATTAACCCTAAACCATATATATATAACTAACCCCTAGCTAATCAAACCCTAGTTAATTAAAACACATAACCCTAAACTATACTAGCTATAACCCGATCTAATAAAAACATGCTCTATATATATAGCATGCAGCTAGCTAGCAAAAACGGTAGATTAAAACCAATTAATATATACATGGCCTATATATCGATCATATGTTGTATAACATCTCCCTGAGATTCATTAATTAATTATATAATTATCGATGATAAATTAATTAACTTGAATTTTGACAAGTTCTCTCGAATGAAAACACATTTGATTAAGTTTCCTCATAATATATATATAATTAGTGTGCATGCATGGCCTACCATATGCATGCATTAATTCGTGCATATATTTTAATATATATTTGAACATATTCTTGGGGGATTTCAATCTCTCTCTCTCGATCATCTATATGTCGTTGGTGGCCAAAAAACACACACATATACGCATGCACTTTATGCGCAAAGGCGCGTGTGCCTCTAATAATGTGTGTGTGCGCACTCGATCGATGATCCCTAAACCTTAAACAACCCTAAAACCCTAATCCCTAATCCCCTAAACCCTAAACACCCTAAACACACTAAACCCTAGACCCTAAACACCCTAAACATGTACTAAACCCTAAACCCTAGACCCTAAACACCGTAAACCCTAAACCATAAACCCTAAACCCTAAACCCTAAACCCTAAAACCCTAAACCCTAAACCCTAAACCCTATAAACACCCTAAACACTAATTAAACCCTAAACCCTAGACCCTAAACACTAAACCCTAAACCCTAGACCCTAAACACCGTAAACACTAAACCCTAAACCCTAAACACCCTAAACACTAATTAAACCCTAAACCATAGACCCTAAACACTAGACCCTAAACCCTAGACCCTAAACACCCTAAACACTAAACCCTAGACCCTCTAAACACAGTAAACACTAAACACTAAACCCTAGACCCTAGCTAAACACCCAAAACACTAAACCCTAAACCCAGCTAGCTAACCCTAAACCCTAATTAAACCCTATATATATAGGCCAACGACACTTAATTGTGCATCAAGCAGGCTAGGGGTGCCTCGCGGTCCTCTAGTTAAATTAAATGTGACATGCATTAACCCTAAACCATATATATATAACTAACCCCTAGCTAATCAAACCCTAGTTAATTAAAACACATAACCCTAAACTATACTAGCTATAACCCGATCTAATAAAAACATGCTCTATATATAGCATGCAGCTAGCTAGCAAAAACGGTAGATTAAAACCAATTAATATATACATGGCCTATATATCGATCATATGTTGTATAACATCTCCCTGAGATTCATTAAATAATTATATAATTATCGATGATAAATTAATTAACTTGAATTTTGACAAGTTCTCTCGAATGAAAACACATTTGATTAAGTTTCCTCATAATATATATATAATTAGTGTGCATGCATGGCCTACCATGCATGCATTAATTCGTGCATATATTTTAATATATATTTGAACATATTCTTGGGGGATTTCAATCTCTCTCTCTCGATCATCTATATGTCGTTGGTGGCCAAAAAACACACACATATACGCATGCACTTTATGCGCAAAGGCGCGTGTGCCTCTAATAATGTGTGTGTGCGCACTCGATCGATGATCCCTAAACCTTAAACCCTAAATAAACCCTAATCCCTAATCCCTAAACCCTAAACACCATAAACATTAAACCCTAAACCCTAACCTCCTAACCCTAAACCCTAAACCCTAATTAAACCCTATATATATAGGCCAATGACACTTAATTATGCATCAAGCAGGCCAGGGGTGCCTCGCGGTCCTCTAATTAAATTAAATGTGCCATGCATATATATGTGTTTAATTTGGGGATTTCAATCGCTCTCTCGTATGTAGCTCTCTCTACCTCTATCTCTCTCTCTCTCTCTCTCTCTCTCTCTCTCTCTCTCGTTGGTGGCCAACAACACACACATGCACTTTGTGCGCAAAGGCATGCGCCTCTAATAATGTGTGCGCAGTCGATCGATCTAGTTTTGATTAATCATAGCACACAAATAAAGAAGTTGTATTTGAATCCACACAACCTATTAAAACACATAACCCCTAACATGGCCTAATTAATTAACCCTTCTCGATCTCTACCTAATTAGTGGAAATTGCACAAAATCAAAAGGGGTCCCTCACTAATTATGCATATCTGCTAGATTGTGATAAACTTTTGCCACATATATATTTGGTGGATGGGTGCATCTTGGCATGTAAACAATTAGTGTTTGCAAATGGCGTTGTCAAAATTTATGTACAAATGATTTCTTTCCATCCAAAGTGCATAAAATGGGAGTTTTAATGAAGAAAGTACAAATAAAACAGCTCAACATGCTTCCACACCCCGATTTTCACACGAAGTAGAGCATATTTAAAGGATAATTCCAGAGTTTTACTATTTTTCAAGCAACTTTGCTAATTTTCCCCCACTCACATGACTTTATGTCGATTTAACGAAAATATGGCGAATTTAAACTACATGGGCGGGATAGTTTGAATTGTGCGCGCGGCAAAGGGAACCGCCTATTCCTCAACCTTGTGCACGGCAAATTACACACGCAACTCCATTAAACGCCACCTACCAACCTTAATTATCACCCCGGCGGCCCGGCCGCATGACCCCCCACCCACCCGTACACAACTTATCCCCGTCCGTGCGAAGAGCTTCCCCTCCCCGTCCCGTCCGTGCGAAGAAGAAGCTTCCCCTCCCCGTCGTTCTTCTCGAGACGCACCGGCGGTCAAGTTGATCCACGGTAGGGCTGCTATCTCTAGCTCAATCATGTATCGGGCAAGACAGCCTAACGATTTATATTTTCTTGATGCTGCTAAAAAAATTCGTCAGTATGCTCGAACTAATTGGCACTTTATAGTTTTCCGCTCGATTTGTCATCGATCAATTTGTTCATTTGCGTGGGCATATAGAGTCAGTTCTGCACTCGATCCGTTAATTTGCTGAAATGCCATGGCAGAGTTTTGTACACGATCTGTTTGCTAAAATGTCGATGGGCATTTTTTGTTTTGTACTCGACATGATTGCTGAAATGCATAATCATGTAGTATAGTTTTGTACTCGATGGATATACATTTCCTACTTCGCCTTAAATTAATCACCAACCACTGTATCTCATAATTAAACAGATGGACAGAACTTGGAAACTGCATGGACACTTATGTTCCCCTTCATATATAAATGGTGTTCAACCCTTTATGGGGTTTATTAGAGCTCATGATGGTCACAACCTGGACGTGTATTGCCCGCGCTGCACATGTATGAATGGTGAGAAGAGGCCTCACCCTGTAGTGGCAGATCATTTACACATTTTTGGGATGGACCGCACATATGTTAGGCGGGTTTAGCATGGTGAACCATATAATGATCCTTTAGCAGGAGAAGCAGATCTTGCTCACACTGTATGTGTGCTGGCATATGTAGTTAATTATTTATATTGATGCTGCCGCTGTTTCAATCAATAGTTTGCATTGTTGTGCAAGGTTCTGTACTCAAATTTAACTTGTTGCAGATGGATGGACGGGAAGGAGAGAAAAAGCGCTTGCTTCAGGAAACGGGTTTCAGCTCTGGGACATGTGCTGTGCCAGATGAGAAGGTAAATATGTAAAACGGCATTTGTTCAGGTTGCATCCCTTAGATGTTTGTCTAATCGGTTGATGTACTAATTGCAGAAGCATAGAGTTAAAGAGGTCTCTCAGTTTGATGGGAGATTTGAAGATGAATCTCAGTTTGATGCACCTGTGGATGGTACTGATGACGAGCCTTTCATAGACGAAGGTCCTGCACCTGAGATTATCCAGTCTACAGAAGGAGGCCGTGGACCGAGTACACAGCTTTGCGTTGAAGTGGATGCACGCCCGGAGATCATCACGGGCGTCCGGGTAGTCTCAAGACCACCCAGCCCTGATGCACCTGTGGATGGTACTGATGACGAGCCTCTCATAGACGAAGGTCCTGCACCTGAGATTATCCAGCCTACAGAAGGAGGCCGTGGACCGAGTACACAGCTTTGCGTTGAAGAGGATGCACACCCGGAGATCATCAGGGGCGTCCCGGTAGTCTCAGGACCACCCAGCCCTGATGCAAAATGTTGAGCTACTTTATGATTCGTACTCTTATGTTCTGGTGCTGTAGTATGTTATGATTTGTACGCCTTTGGCGCTAGATTAAGCATTCAGTGGATGATCGCGTTGCAAAATTCGACACCCACACAATCAGTTCATCGTACAAGTAGTAGCACAATTACTTCTACAGCGATTCCTGCCAGCGCATTAGTTGGTAGCATGAAACACTTTCAGGTACTCCCCTCTGATTCATATTAATGGACTCAATTCTGTCTAGATATGGATGTATCTAGATGCATTTGTTAACTAGACTAACAAACTTGAGTCAGTTAATATGAATCCGTGTAAACCGCCCAAGTCCTCGAGCAGCTAGTTTATTGACTCTGGACTCCAAGCCTCTCGCGGCAAGCCATCGACGAAGCTTTGACCAGATCTTGGCCCGCAATTTTTTGTGTGTGGCGAATAGCAAAGCTTTGACCAGTTCCTCTCGGGATACAGCACGCCGGTGAGCTTGCACGGTTGCCATGAGCACTTTCCGGCGGAACTTCCTCTTCAGCGCCCTCAAGCCGCTGCTGCGAGACAGCACGCAGTGCCTCGAGGTGGACGGAATTCTGGATCTCAGGGCGGGTGGTCCGCATCGTCCGGGAACGATCTCCAGCGGGTTAACGAGGACATGCATGGCGGCCAGGGGATTTGTTTTTTGTTTTTTTTTTGGTTTGAGCTTGGGATTTGGGGTTTTTTCGGATAGGGGAGGAGGAACCGAGGAAGAGGAAGGAACAGCCGCGTGCTTGGCGCGTGGCGGTGTGCTTGAATTTCGAATTTTTGTGAAATGTTTCATTTCCCCGCTACAATTCGGGGGTTTCTTGACGCGCCAATGCGTCCCGCCGGGCAGCTTCAAGTAAATTTGGGGTGCCACACTATGGGCCCTAGTTTCAGTGAGACATGTAATGACTAGTCACATCAGTAAGTTCACTGTGTAATAAAATATGTTACCCCTCCCCTTTATGTAGCACCCCTTCTCTCCCGATCGAGTGCCGATTGCCGACGGATGCAAGCCGCTAGCTCGATCCCCTCCTTTCGCCTCCACCGTCCAGGCATCCAGCTTGGAGGGGCAAGCTGCATCTAGCCCAAGCGGATTAGGTAGGACTAGTAATGTTCTCTCCTTTCTCGAGATCGGTTCTTTTTTCCTCTCCTCGATATCTTGCGCATCTCTTTCCTATTCTGGGCAAAGGGGTGTCTTTCTGGTCACCCTCGAGCTGGGAGTGATTGATGGGGGTGGGGGCGGGGGCTACCTTTGCTTGGATTGGGGTGTTCTTCCTTTATTTGTCGACATTTGCAACCTTTGTAGTTTCTGCTGATCCTCACTGTATCTTTTGTCAGCTTGTACAGGAAAG
The DNA here is from genome assembly GCA_030979885.1 of Lolium multiflorum. Lineage (NCBI taxonomy): Eukaryota > Viridiplantae > Streptophyta > Magnoliopsida > Poales > Poaceae > Lolium > Lolium multiflorum. Next base: position 136,961,718 of record CM061748.1, on the reverse strand, counting down.
GCAAGACCTCGGCGGTGGGGGCAATGGAGCGTAAGGCCACCACGCATGTGGGCAGTTGGCTGAGCCTGAGCTGCGTCCCCAGCCCCGCGAAGCAGGTACTCCGTTTGCTTATCCACTCTTTACCTTTTAAGTGTCTCTCTGGTCTCTGCATCCTCAATCTGTTCCTGTTCTGGAATATGCTTAAAGTAGCACATGTCTTCAGCTGTTTGTGCGTAAAGCCTCTGTGACACCATGCTCTATATTCTCTGTATCAGGTTGGTACCTCCAGGTTCCGTGCTGAGGCTATGGGGAACGAGAATAGCGCCCCACCTGCTGCAGGAGCATGGCCCGATCTGCAGCACAAGAAGCGAAATGCCACTGCCGAGCTGGGCAGGGACCGCCCAGGGGTAATTTTTTTAACCAACTTACCATGATGTAGTCTGAATCTGATACTCCCTCAGATCCAAATTAATTGACTCAACTATCTGTAGATACGGATGTATCTAGATGTGTTTTAGCTCTAGATACTACTGCCTCCATCCCAAAGCTTTGGGCTTATATTATTTTTAGAAAGTCAAACTATACCATGTTTGACTAAGCTTTTACCAAAAATCAGTAACATGCAAAATACAAAATTAATATCATTAAATAGATAATAAAATATATTTTCCTACGGTATCTACACAGTATTATATTTGTTGATAGAATGTTCTAAAATTTTGGTCAAACTTTGCTTGTTTTGATTTCTCAAAAATAAATAAGGCTTAAGCTTTTGGATGGTGGTAGTACATTCATATCTAGACAAAGCTGAGTTAACTAGTTTTTTTGTCTGTCCATAGCTAGTGTTCACGCTGCAAAAGGCTAAGAGCATCCACTATATGCATCAGTCTATCTCATACAGTAATTCAATATCACTGCTGAGGTCTGCCTTTTGTTTTGCTATTCATATGCAGACTGAAACTTTAGGGCCTTTACTCAAAAGGAAGATCAAAACTGCGGCTGATCAGGCTGCCAGTATGTTGATGCCGCCCCCATCTTCTAAATGCCTCTACAAGCACAAGGCCACGCACCAGCTGGGTGGTGATCTTTTAATGAATATGGTATATTTTCTTAATCCACAAAACATGCCTTGATTTTTCTCTGTTTATTGTCGGTTTTTTCTATGCTTGCCAAAAGTTTACAACAACAACAACAACAACCAAGCCTTTCAGTCCCAAACAAGTTGGGGTAGGCTAGAGTTGAAACCCATAAGATCTCGAAGCCAAAAGTTTAGAAACACCAAATTCGTTTGCTTACAATCATCATACAGTAATGTTCATCTACTCCAGTTCCCCTAACCCAACATAAAATGATGTTAATTTCGATTTTTAGATTAAAAGAGCACCATTAGGCGCTGTTAATTACGACTTTGAGATTAAAATGTCATTTGCAATTGTTAATTACAATTTTGAGACAATTGGTTAGTTTAACCTCGATCTCTTCTGCTCTCCATTTTTCCCAACCGAACAAAAATGTAACCATTCCATTCCTCTGAAATGGAACCATTCCATTCCATTCCACGCTGTTTCAGAACCGAACACACCCTTGCATTGTTGTGAACTGTTGTCCATACACGGCCATACCCTTCCACTTACATCTAGCACTATATGCATCAGTCTGTCTCAGAGTCATTCAATATCACTGCTGAGATCTGTTCCCATTCTTATGCAGGCTGAAACTGCTGCGCCTTTACTCAAGTGGATGCAAAATGGGGCTAATGAGGCTGCTGTGAGGACGATGGTGCCGGCACCATCTTCCGAAAACCTCTACAAGCACGAGGCCATGGGCCAGCTGGGTGGTGACCTTTTAATGAATCTGGTATATTTTCTTAATCCACATACATGATTTCATTATTATCTGTTTAATTACTGTTGGCTTTGTCTAATGCTTACCAAAAGTTCAGAAACACTGCGTTTGCTTACAATCATCATACACTAATTTTTCACTTTTCAGTCTGTCTCATCCAGTATATAAACTGTTGATTTCCATTGGCTTCTTTTGTAATCATTTGCATTGTTGTCAACTGTTCTCTATGCACAACCCTATTCTTCCACTTACACCCCGCACTATTTGCATCAGTCTATCTCATAGATTTATTAAATATCAATGATGAGTTCTGTTGCTATTCATATGCAGGATGAAACTTCTGTTCCTCTACTCAAATGGATAAAAAATGATCCTGATGAGGCTGCTGTGAAGACGATGGTGCTGCCACCATCTTCTGAAAACCTCCTCAAGCACAAGGCCACGGGCCAGCTGGGTGGTACCCTTTTCAGTAAGCAGGTATATTTTCTTAATCCTCATACATGATTTGATTTTTGTCTGTTTATTGCCGGCTTTGTCTAATGCTTACCAATAGTTCAGAAACACACACACCTATTCTTCCACTTACATCCAGCACTATATGCATCAGTGTCTCATAGATTCATTTTATATATCACTGCTGATGTCTGTTGCTCTTCAATTTTTATATGCAGACTGAAACTGCTAAGCCTTCATTGGTCAAAAGGATTGCAACTGCTGCTGATGAGGCATCTGCAGAGGCTGCCACCAAGTTACTGTCAGCCCCACCTTCTGGATGCTTATATAAGCTCAAGTCCAAGGATCAGCCGGGCCGTAACCATCCAAGGGTTCGGGTATATTTTCTTAAGCCACATATACATGCCATGATTTATGTCTGATATTATCACCGGCTCTGTCTAATGCTTTTTGGAATTCGGAAACACCAAATTAGCATGCTTATATTCATCATACACTAATTTTTCACTGTTCAGTTTGTAACATAGTGTTATGCACTTGCTTGTCAACATTTGCATTGCTCTGAACTATGCACTTTACACAACCTAATTCTTCCACTTACGTTCAGCGCTACGCACCAGTAGTACCTCCCATGTTTCCTTCACCATCCCGATGCCGAGCTTGCGGGAATATGGCGGGCCCATGTACATACCCCGCATATAACACCTCCTATGGCTCTATCTACCTTTCTAGTAGCTCCTTCACAGAGTTACAGGTATGTATTCTCAGTGGTTTAGCATGAATTGGCATATAGTAAAGTCTTGTTTTTAGTCTTCCTGCTTCTTACATTTGTATCAATTTTCACATGCAGACTGTACCTTGTGAACTTCGTCCAATGATTAACCAGATGTGTCCGCATGAAGGATCTTTCACTATGCATGGCAATGGCAAATTGATGAACACCTACACGGTCTATGAGGTGTATGTCTACAAGACGCAGGCCATCACATATTTGTATGGACATGATTGGAGAAAGTTTGCTTTTGACTACGGTCTGAAGAAGGGCGACGAGCTGAGGATCAGAAACTCAAACGGGCAGATATACGTAACTGCTTACAGAGTTGGAGACACTTCCAAATATATAATATGTAACTTTTTTCTACTCATATCTTTTGATAACTGCATTCTGAGCAGTTGTTCTAAACCATTCCCTCTGTTCTAGCTTGCTGGGTTTAACATGATCAAAGCTGCAGATCCCCTGACGGAACAGGAGCGGATGTCACAAAGGGCAACCACACCAGCACCGGCACCGGCTTCCCACTCTCCTGCATCAGCACCGGTTCCTGTACCAGCTCCGTTTACTGCATCTACCCAGCAGTCCCCTACATCAGCATTGGTTCCTGTAGAGGCCCCATATACTACACATGCCCAGCAGGCTCCTGCATCAGCACTGGTTCCTCTAGCTGCACCGTTTACTGCACCTGCCCAACAGTCTCCTGCATCAGCACCGGTTCCTCTAGAGGCACCGTTTACTGCACCTGCCCAGCAGTCTCCTGCATCAGCACCAGCTCGTGTACCAGCCCAGGCTCATGCACCTGCCCCAGCCAGATCACCGAGGTCTCAGCTCATTGCTGTGGCCACCCGTGTGGTGACCAGGACGCATCTGAAGGCTATGTTCGTGAGTATATGACAGCATAACTGCTCTTATCTTGATGTCTTCTCTGCTCAAAGTCTCACATGGTTCAGTGCATTGGTGCCATTGACTAATTTTTGGTGGTATCTCTTGCTTTGAATCAGAAATTGCCTAAAAGTATCTCCAAGGATCTCAATGCTGGCCGAAGGGGCAAGATATCCCTCGTCATGGAGAGTGAAGGTCTCACCGTGGAGGGACGGTACTCTGTCAGTCCCACAGATGGCCGCTTGGCTGTTACTTCCAGGTGGAAAAAGTTCATTGACGGTGCCAAACTTCGCATTGGATCAAAGTTGAAGGTCAAGATCTTTCGATGCCGCTGTGACATGCTGGTCATAAAGTTCGCGGTTGTCTAGTTCTGTTGTCCCATGAGCCCTTAGCAAATGCATTTGTAGTTATACTTATATAAGGTTATCTTATCTGAACTGCTAATTAATTGTATGGGTGGTAAAACTCTGGCAAGCTTTTGCTCTTAGCAAGTATGTATGTATGATCAGCTATTATGATAACTAATGTTTGTGTTCATCTTAATTTGCATTTCCCTTTTAGAAAAAAACTTAATTTCTATTTTGGCTGACCTGTTAGAGAACTATCAGATTGAACCCACAACATGATTCATATAGATTCATTACACCGAGCCACATGTCTTGACCTTGCGATACACTACTTCCATTAATTAGTGCAAGAAGGCTTACCTGAGCTGCCTGAACCATGGCAGATTCGAATCCACCTTATCTATCTAGAAATACAACCTTTGCAGAAAGAGGATTTGCAGTATGGGGAGGCTGACATTGGGGACCCATGAGCCAGCAGCGTCGTCAACGTTTTAAAGGTGGCAGGAGATCGAAAGAAAAAATAAGCCAAAAATCAGTTGGTAAACAAATTCAAGAAAAGAAACATTTACCTTTCTGAGAGTATGACATGCGGGACCCATGAGGCAGCAGCATCCTCAACTATTTCAAGGCGGCAGGGGATCAAAATAAAAAAGGAAATAGCCAGAAATTAATTAGGGTCAAAAATAAATCCATCAAAGGAAACTTTTATTGTTCATAGAGGATGACATGTGGGACCGACTTGCCAGCTGCGTCGTCATCGTTTCAAAGGGGGCAGGGGATCAAAAGAAAAAGACAAATAGCCAGAAATTAGGGGAAAAAATAAATCCAACAAAGAAAACTTTTATTGTTCATAGAGGATGACATGCGGGACCCATGAGCCAGCAGCTTCCTCAACGTTTCAAAGTCGGCATGAGATTGAAAGAAAAAGTCAAGTGACATAATATCAGGAGCCAAAAATAATCCAAGAAAAGAAACTTTATTGTACATAGAGGATGACATGCGGGTCCCATTTTGTAGCAGCGGTCTCAACGCTTCCAAGGCGGCACAGGACCGAAAGAAAAATGAAGTAGCCAGAAATCAGGGTGTGAAAAAAATCCAAGAAAAGAAAGATTTTAATTGGGCTGTATCTGGACATCTGGGCCTTCGAACTATACTGCTGGGCCTTTTGACTCGTACAATTTCAGCCCACTCCAAAACAGGAAAGGTCGGATTTTTCTCAAAAAAAAAACAGGAAAGTCCTATGCTTCGCAAAAACAAAAAACAAGGAGATTCAACATATAAGTTTGTTTATGTAGATATAAAGATTTAATTTATCCGTTTGCAATAGCTCAGAGCGAAATACAACGTTTATTGTCTGCAAAATAAAATATCACATGTTTCTTGTACGGGGAGGCTGACATCGGGGACCCATGAGCCAGCAGCGGAGTCAACGTTTCAAAGGCGGCAGGGGATCGAAAATAAAAAAAGCCAAAAATCAGTTGGTAAAAAAATACAAGAAAACAAAACATTTATCGTTCTGAGAGGATGACATGCGGGACCCATGAGGCAGCAGCATCCTCAACGTTTCAAAGTCGGCATGAGATCGAAAGAAAAAGGCAAGTGACATAATATCAGGAGCCAAAAATAATCCAAGAAAAGAAACTTTATTGTACATAGAGGATGACATGCGGGTCCCATTTTGTAGCAGCGGTCTCAACGTTTCCAAGGCGGCACAGGACCAAAAGAAAAATGAGGCAGCAGCATTCTCAACAATTCCAAGGCGGCAGGGGATCAAAAGAAAAATAAAGGAAATAGCCAGAAATTAATTAGGGGTCAAAAATAAATCCACCAAAGGAAACTTTTATTGTTCATAGAGGATGACATGTGGGACCGACCTGCCAACAGCGTCCTCATCGTTTCAACGGGGGCAGGGGATCAAAAGAAAAAGGCAAATAGCCAGAAATTAGGGGTAAAAAATAACTCCAAGAAAGGAAACTTTTATTGTTCGTAGAGGATGACATGCGGGACCCATGAGCCAGCAGCTTACTCAACGTTTCAAAGGCGGCATGAGATCGAAAGAAAAAGGCAAGTGACCAAATATCAGGAGCCAAAAATAATCCAAGATTTATTGTACATAGAGGATGACATGTGGGTCCCATTTTGCAGCAGCGGTCTCAATGTTTGTAATGCGGCTTGAGATCAAAAGAAAAAGAAAGTAGCTAGTAATTAGGGGGTGAAAAAAAATCTAAGAAAAGAAAGTTGATGGACATAGAGGATGACATGCGGGTCCCTTGAGCCAACAACTTACTCAACGTTTCAAAGGGGGCAGGGGATCAAAAGAAAAAGGCAAGCCAAAAATCAGAGGGTGAAAAAAAATCCAACAAAGGAAACTTTTATAGCACATAGAGGATGACATGCGGGTCCCATGAGCCAGCAGGTTCCTCAACGTTTCAAACGTGGCATGAGATCGAAAGAAAAAGGCAAGTGCCCAAATATGAGGAGCCAAAAATAATTCAAGAAAAGAAAGTTTTATAGTACATAGAGGATGACATGCGGGTCCCATTTAGCAAGGTATCACCGTTTGAGAGGCGGCAGGGGATCGAAGAAAAAGGCAAGTGCCCAAATATGAGGAGCCAAAAAAATCCAAGAAAAGAAAGTTTTATAGTACATAGAGGATGACATGCGGGTCCCATTTAGCAGCAGCGGTATCACTGTTTGAGAGGCAGCAGGGGATCGAAAGAAAAAGTCAAGTGACGAAATATGAGGTGCCAAAAAAATCCAAGAAAAGAAAGTTTTATAGTACATAGAGGATGACATGCGGGTCCCATTTAGCAGCAGCGGTATCACCGTTTGAGAGGCGGCAGGGGATCGAAAGAAAAAGGTAAGTGACCAAATATGAGGTGCCAAAAATAATTCAAGAAAAGAAAGTTTTATAGTACATAGAGGATGACATGCGGGTCAGTTAGCAGCAGCGGTATCACCGTTTGAGAGGCGGGGATCGAAAGAAAAAGGCAAGTGACCAAATTTGAGGTGCCAAAAATAATCCAGGAAAAGAAAGTTTTATAGTACATAGAGGATGACATGCGGGTCCCATTAGCAGCAGCGGTATCACCGTTTGAGAGGCGGCAGGGGATCGAAAGAAAAAGGCAAGTGACCAAATTTGAGGTGCCAAAAATAATCCAGGAAAAGAAAGTTTTATAGTACATAGAGGATGACATGCGGGTCCTTAGCGCAGCGGTACCGTTTGAGAGGCGGCAGGGGATCGAAAGAAAAAGGCAAGTGACCAAATTTGAGGTGCCAAAAATAATCCATGAAAAGAAAGTTTTATAGTACATAGAGGATGACATGCGGGTCCAGTTAGCAGCAGCGGTATCACCGTTTGAGAGGCGGCAGGGGATCGAAAGAAAAGGCAAGTGACCAAATTTGAGGTGCCAAAAAAAACTCCAAGAAAAGAAAGTTGATTGCACATAGAGGATGACATGCGGGTCCCATTTAGCGCAGCGGTCTCAACGTTTCCAAGGCGGCAAGGGATCAAAAGAAAAAGGAAGTAGCCAGAAATCGGGGGTCAAAAAAATCCAAGAATAGAAAGAATTTTGGTTCATAGAGGATGACATGCGGGACCCATGATCCTGCATCGTAAACGGCTCGTTGAACGAGATGGCGCGATGTAGAAAAAAAAACAATGCCAGAGAGGCTGCCATCTGGGCCCTACATCCCTCGGCGGTGCGGATTTGCGTTGACTCGGCCGGCGAACCCGAGATTTCGAGATGCACCACGTCCCGGGCCACCATACGCCACGTTTTGGCCGCTTTCGTCGGGCTAGGTGGCCTCAAAAACGAGAAAAAAAAAGTTTTGACATGCACCACGGAGGGACCAAAATCGTCGGCCATGGTACACCAGCAACCACGGCGCGACTTCAACTTCGTCGGCCATGGCAACTTTTCTTGTAGTGTTGGTCAAATCCTAGGTTTGACCAGGATTTAAGCAAGTATAAAATATGAAAATGAAAAGGTAAGCCTGGATCCTCCTTGGTCACTCTAAAACGAAGCAAATTTTGGGATGTTCTTGAAATTTTCATGTTTGAAACCCAAAACCACTTCTCTTCATGATTGACTTCATAAGACTGAGTTTAGGGTTAGGGGTAGATATATACATGATTTTTCTGGTTTGACTATGTCTAGACCTTATTTATCAACTTTAATGCTTACTATATATATGACATAAGAATGTGATGTGCTTTGGTTTATCATTCTTTTGATTTTTTCCTGAATTTTTATGCCCATTTGAATCTTGGTCAAATCCTAGGTATGATAAAGATTTAAACAAGTTTAAAATATGAAAATGAGAAGGTAAGCACGGATCCTTCTTAGTCACTCTAAGATGAAGTTTTTGGGAGGTTTTTAAAATTTCCATGTTTGAAACCCAAAACCACTTCTCTTCATGCTTGACTTCATAAGACAGAGTTTAGGGTTAGTTCCAGGGTAGATACATGATTTTTCTAGTTTGAATATGTCTAGACCATGTTTATCAACTTGAATGCTCATTATATGACATAAAAAGGCTATGTGCTTTTTTATTTTTTATTCCCATTTGAATCTTGGTCAAATCCTAGGTTTGACCTAGATTTAAACAAGTTTAAAACATGAAAATGAAAAGGTAAGCCTGGATCCTTCTTAGTCACTTAAAATGAAGCTTTTGGGGGTTCTTGAAATTTCCATGTTTGAAACCCAAAACCTCTTCTCTTCATGCTTGACTTCATAAGATAAAGTTTAGGGTTAGGGGTTTGATACATGATTTGTCTGGTTTGAATATGTCTAGACATGCTTGTTTATAAACTTGAATGCATACTATATGACATAAGAAGACTATATGTGCATTGGTTTTTCATTTTTTTGATTATTTTTTATTTTTTATGCCCATTTGAATCTTGGTCAAATCCTAGGTTTGACCTAGATTTAAACAAGTTTAAAACATGAAAATGAAAAGGTAAGCCTGGATCCTTCTTAGTCACTCTAAAATGAAGCTTTTGGGAGGTTGTTGAAATTTCCATGTTTGAAACCCAAAACCATTTCTCTTCATGCTTGAGTTCATAAGACAAAGTTTAGGGTTCGTTGTAGATACATGATTTGTCTGGTTTGAATATGTCTAGACCTTGTTTATCAACTTCAATTCTTACTATATGACATAAGAAGACTATGTGCTTTGGTTTTTCATTTTTTGATTTTTTCTGAATGTTTATGCCCATTTGAATCTAAAGGTGAGAGAACACGTTAAAGGTTATTCTAACAAAGGTCATGCTTGGTATCTTACCTATGTATTATTGTACATCACAAATGTGAAATGAAAATATGTGCATCTCTATAAACCCTAAACCCTAACCCTAACTATATAGAAAAAGATGAACAATCCATGCTTTTCGATTGCCTTTTTTGATCCACCTTTGGCTTGATTTCAAATTTAGTGGGGGGGGGGTAGGGACAAGTGTGTTTCTTTGGATGCCTCTCTCGTATTTTCTAGTTTTTGGGGGTCACACAAATTCGGGGTAGCATCATGCCCACCCCCTCCCTTCATGCGCGGAAAAAGTGTTAAGCGAGTAGTAAAACGGCATGACCAACAAGTTTCAAGTAAAATTTCGAATATAACCAAAATGTACCAATTGATAGATGAGTTAACTTTGCTTCATGGAAAAAATAATATCATGTAAATGAGTTAACTTGGCTTTCCTACCCTTGAATCCATAGGAAACTTTGTACTAATACAGTATAATGATCACCCGAGTTATTACACCAGCAGGTTTGTCACTTACGTGTGGTTCCCATGCGTGAGGTCCCACACTTCAGTGATCACAAGTCATGTGCGGTAGGTAGGCAAACTCACATCTTCTTTGTCAAGAGAAGACGCATCAAGACTCCCCCCTCTCTCTCTCTCTCTCTCTCTCTCTCTCTCCCTCTCTCTCCAGTTATCCACCTCTTTTGCATTTTCTAGCTCAGCTCGGAGGCCATGGTGTGCATGCACTGTAGCCATGGCGATTTGGTCGCGCTAAGTGGTTCGTCCCCGGCTGCGACGAGGATCAATCTGAGCGGTGGCTGTTAAGGACCCGACCGCATTTCTTGCTTTCAGCGTGGGGTCTTCCATGTAAAACTTAGGGATTTAGATGCAATTTCCTGTTTATTCTGTAAACTATGCTCTGGTGCGTATTGGAAGTCTAAGTCCTTCAGGATCCTTCGGTTGTCCCTCTCTCTCTCTCTAAAAACATCTCTCTCATTATCGTCCTCGCTCGCTCGCACCTCATGCGCACTGACAAACCCTGAACAACAGTCAACATGACCCGAAAAAGGTCAGACACCATAAATAAGAGGGCCCCCCTCACTTCTCTCCCTTCGTCTCCTTCCGTGTGATCCCTCTTCCTCCGAGTTTCACTGGACGGGCAAACACATGTGCTTCCTAGTAATACTAAAAAGGTAAAAAAATCGACCTACGAATCTATGATTAAATAGGTTACACTAGGGTTTTGCCCAACACTACAGATCAAGTTCAAAATATCCAACTATGGGGTTTGATTTTGGCCTACTAATATAATTAAATAAGTTGAACTAGTATTCCTCTAAAAATCATTTTGGTATGCATTGTTTGGTACTTTTCATAGCTAGAGTGCTTACTCCCTCCGTTAGGGATTATAATGCCAGCGCGCATCCCTAGATCATCAATTTGATTACAACATATTATGAAAATTCCCAACGCTTTACATTTTTAGTGCTTTCTAGCTAGTTTCACACATTTAAATGACTTTATGCTGATTTATTGAAAGTAATTCCAATTTGAAATGTAGGTGTGTTATAACTTCATCCTATAAATCCCCAAAAATCATTTTTAGATACATATTACTTACTATATAGTACTGAAATATTCGACCCTTTGCGTGGATAATCATGTCGACCATTTTTACCTGGTTTTGAAATAAATAAATGAAAATGAAGAAAACCTCAAAAATGAAACCCTTCCGCATTGAGTGCTTATAGGTGTACTAGTTGACAGGGAAAATAAGAAACTTGTGATAGGGTAGTAAAAAACAAAATGTCTTCACAAAACGGACTATCGTGTATGAAGATTCATGGTTTTCAAGCCAACAAATGACATAGTTATGGCCATATTTGTGGCATAGTTTGTTATAATGTGCCCAAATTGGGCATGGTGGTGCATCTTGCCATTCCCAACAATGTTGCTGACTAGACTTTTCAACTTTTCGGTATAAAAAATCATTTTTCATTTTCTAGATGACAAAATAGGTTTATTTTGTGAATGGGGTACATAAGATACGGCTAAAAATGGCACCTCTACATTTTTAAGATAAATTAGGCCATATATTAGTGAAAATTCCCAACTCTTTATGTTTTTAGAGCTTTCTAGATAGTTTCACACATTTAAATGACTTTATGCTGATGTATTGAAAGTAATTCCAATTTGAAATGTAGGTGTGTTATAACTTCGTCCTATAAATCCCCAAAAATCATTTTTAGATACGTATTACTTACTACATACAGAAACATGTGATAGGGTAGTAAAAAAAATGTCTTCACAAGACGGACTATCGTGTGTATGAAGATTCATGGTTTTCAAGCCAACACATGACATATAGTTATGGCCATATTTGTGGCATAGTTTGTTATAATGTGCCCAAATTGGGCATGGTGGTGCATCTTATCATGTTTGAAACCCAAAACCACTTCTCTTCATGCTCGACTTCATAAGACACAGTTTAGGGTTAGGGGTACATACATGATTTGTCAGTTTTGAATATGTCTAGACCTTGTTTATCTACTTGAATATGCTTACTATATATATATGACGTAAGAAGACTATGTGCTTTGGCTTTTCATTTTTTTTCCTGAATTTTTAAGCCCATTTGAATCTTGGTCATATCCTAGGTTTGACCAAGATTTAAACAAACTTAAAACATGAAAATGAAAAGTTAAGCCTGGATCCTTCCTAGTCAATCTAAAATTAAGCTTTTGGGAAGTTTTTCAAATTTACATGTTTGAAACCCAAAACCACTTCTCTTCATGCTTGACTTCATAAGACAGAGTTAAGGGTTAGGGGTAGATACATGCCTTTTCTGTTTTGAATATGTCTAGACCTTGTTTATCAACTTGACTGCTTAGTATATATGACATAAGAAGGCTATGTGCTTTGGTGTTTCGTTTTTCTGGGTTTTTTTAATTTTATGCCCATGTGAATCTTGGTCAAATACTAGCTTGGTTTGACCAAGATTTAAAAAATTTTAAAACATGAAAATGAAAATCCAAGCATGGATATTTTTTAGTCACTCTAAAATGAAGCTTTTGGGAGGTTCTTGACATTTCCATGTTTGTGACCAATACGACTTCTCTTTATGCTAGACTTCATAAGATCGACCGAGTTTAGGGTTAGGGGGTAGATACATGATTTGTCTGGTTTGAATATGTCTAAACCTTGTTTATCAACTTGAATGCTTACTATATGACATAAGAAGACTATGTGCTTTTGTTTTTCATTCTTCTGATTTTTTTTTGAATTTTATGCCCATTTGAATCTTGGTCAAATCCTAGGTTTGACCAGGATTTAAACAAGTATAAAATATGAAAATGAAAAGGTAAGCCTGGATCCTTCTTAGTCACTCTAAAATGAAGCAGCTTTTGGGATGTTCTTGAAAGTTTCATGTTTGAAACCAAAACCACTTCTCTTCATGATTGACTTCATAAGACAGAGTTTAGGGTTAGGGGTAGATATATACATGATTTTTCTAGTTTGAATATGTTTAGACCTTGTTTATCAACTTTAATGCTTACTATATGACATAAGAATGCTATGTTCTTTGGTTTATCATTCTTTTGATTTTTCCTGAATTTTTATGCCCATTTGAATCTTGGTCAAATCCTAAGTTTGACAAAGATTTAAACAAGTTTAAAATATGAAAATGAAAAGGTAAGCATGGATCCTTCTTAGTCAGTCTAAAATGAAGCTTTTTGGGAGGTTTTGAAATTTCCATGTTTGAAACCCAAAACCACTTCTCTTCATGCTTGACTTCATAAGACAGAGTTTAGTTTTAGGGGTAGATACATGATTTGTCTAGTTTGAATATGTCTAGACCTTGTTTATCAACTTGAATTCTTACTATTGACATAAGAAGGCTATGTGCTTTGGTTTTTCATTTTTTGATTTTTTTGAATTTTATGCCCATTTGAATCTTGGTCAAATACTAGCTAGGTTTGACCAAGATTTAAACAAGTTTTAAAATGAAAATGAAAAGGTAAGCCTCGATCCTTCTTGGTCACTCTAAAAAAAAAGCTTTTGGGAGGTTTTTGAAATTTCCATGTTTGAAATCCAAAACCACTTCTCTTCATGCCTTACTTCATAAGACGGAGTTTAGGGTCGTTAGGGGTAGATACATGATTTGTCTGGTTTGAATATGTCTAGACCTTGTTTATCATCTTGAATGCTTACTATATGACATAAGAAGACTATGTGCATTGGTATTTCATTTTTTTGTTTTTTTTTTAAATTTTCGTGCCCATTTGAATCTTGGTGAAATCCTAGGTTTGAGCAAGATTTAAACAAGTTTAACACGTGAAAACGAATAAGTAAGGTTGGATCCTTCTTAGTCACTCCAAAATGTACCAATTGATAGATGAGTTAACTTTTCTTCATGGAAAAAATAATGTCATGTAAATGAGTTAACTTGGATTTCCTACCCTTGAATCCATAGGAAACTTTGTTCTAATGCACTATAATAATCAACCGAGTTTTTACACCAACAGGTCCGTCACTTACGTGTGGTGCCCATGCGTGAGGTCCCACACTTCAGTGAGCACAACTCACGTGCAGTAGGTACGCAAACTTCCAACCATCTTCTTTGTCAAGAGAAGACGCATCAGGATGTGTATTGGAAGTCTCTGGGTCCTTCAGGATCCTTCGGTTGTCCCTCTCACAAGGAAAATCACTCTCATTCTCGGCCTCGCATGACTCACTCGCTCGCTTGCACCTCCTGCGCACTTGCAAACTCAGGTACCAACATCATCACCCGAAAAAGGAGACACCATAATGCTCTCCCTTCCGCTCGCCCGCACCTCCTGCTCACCGACAAACCCCTGCACAAAAGTCAACATCATCACCCGAAAAAGGGGAGACACCATAATGCTCTCCTTCTTCTCTCCTTCCGAGTGATCCCTCTTCCTCCGAGTTTCACTCGACGGGCAAACACACATGTGCTGCATAGTAATAATAAAAAATTAGAAAAATTGACCTACGAATCTATAATTAAATAGGTTAAACTAGGGTTTTGCCTAGTACTACAGATCAATTTCAAAAAAATCCAACTACGGGTTTCGAACAACCCCATTTCTCGTCCAAGAATTTTTTCAACCTCATCCAAATGGCCTCAAACTATAGGGTTAATTAGCATCTAGCACAGTATGTGTGAACATGTATGCACTATGTGATAAGGGGTGGCCCGATCTTCTCAGTAAGCAACGGTACTGATGATGATCACGGGGTGAACACAACGAATGAACTCGATGATGTAGTGGATGATAACTTGTATGACGCAACGAGATCTCTCGATTGTTCCCTGTCGCCAATGCAACAGCTCTCAACCCTGTAAGATATTCCCAACTCCACACACTTGCGCACGTAGCCGCCGACCACGAAGCGGTAAGTTGCAATCTACCAATTCCCAATGGAACGACAGATCACACAAGACTTTCAGATCTACACCAAATCAAGCAATATGGTGTAGGGATTCAATAGTTTTGCAAAGCAAACAACTAAGAACTAAGGTTTATCTTAAACGTGGTCTAAAGCTACTTTGGGGGGTCCTGGGCACTTATATAGGGGTTCGGACGACCTCGGTCGAAAAAGTATGAAAATAACCGACCAGAATATATCTGTCGAGGCAGACGGACTCGGCCGGTCTGGAGCCGATCGCCGGCTGGGACCGGGCGGCCTCAAACCGGGCCTGGACCGGTGCTGACCGGCGTGAATTCTAAGTCCCCGGCTGGCGCAGCGTGTCCGGTTGGCGCCGATGTGCGTCCGGCGTGGCGTCCGGTTGGACCGGGCTAGTGACCGGGCGCACCGGCGTGGCGGCCGATCCGGCCGGGTGCTGGGCCGGCCTGGACTTCTTCTTCATCCCTCGCGTATGCCTCCCGCTCCTCCCTCGCGCGTCCATGGAATATCTTCATGTCCAGCTCCTTGTCCAGCTTCACGTCCATCCTCATGTCCAGCTGCTCCTCTCCTCCTCGTGCGATGCTTGCTCCTTCATACCTGATCATACATAAGTAATAACACTTAGGAAGTATAAAGTTCTCATCAATCAAAGTATCGTTTAGGAACAAGTTCACCTGTTGTTTAAGTAGCTTTGCACGAGCCCTTGTAATAGGTCCAATCCTGACTTCATTGGGCTTGTGCTTCACAGCAGGATCATCTTCAACTGGCAATGACGGAGGTAGAAGTGAGGTAGGGATGTCCTCATCATCTCCCCCCCCCTTCAAAAGGCGTCGACCTCGACGCTCCAAGGTCTTCTCCGTCATATGGTGTCAAATCAGCAACATTGAAAGAATTACTGACACCAAACTCATCCTCTGGAAGATCTATCGAGTATGCATTATCATTGATCTTGGCAAGCACTTTGTAAGGACCAGCACCACGAGGAAGCAACTTGGACTTCCGTAGCTTCGGGAACCTATCCTTGCGAAAATGTACCCAGACCATATCACCAGGCTTGAACAACATCTCCTTGCGCTTCTTATTCATCCTTGCAGCATTGCTCTTGCCTTTCTTTTCTATCAACTCTTTAGTCTTCAAATGTATCTTTCTCACAAAATCTGCCCTCTTGGATGCCTCCATATTAACTCTCTCATGTATGGGTAGAGGCAACAAATCAAGCGGAGTAATGGGTTTGAAACCATACACCACCTCAAAAGGACAGCTCTGTGGTAGAATGTACCGCCTTGTTGTAAGCAAACTCCACATGCGGCAAACACTCTTCCCACTCCTTCAGGTTCTTCTTGATCATGGATCGCAACAGTTGTGACAATGTTCTATTCACCACTTCAGTTTGACCATCAGTTTGGGGATGACAAGTAGTGCTGAAAAGCAGCTTCGTCCCCAACTTTTTCCAAAGCGTCTTCCAGAAGTAGCTCATAAACTTGACGTCACGATAAGAAACAATAGTCTTCGGGACTCCATGTAGACGTACAATCTCCCTAAAAAACAGGTTAGCAATATGCGACGCATCGTCGCTTTTGTGGCAGGCAATAAAGTGTGACATCTTAGAGAATCTATCCACTACCACAAATATAGAATCATGGCCTCTTTTAGTACGCGGCAAACCCAACACAAAATCCATACTAATATCCTCCCAAGGTGTAGTAGGTGCCGGTAACGGAGTATACAAACCGTGAGGCTTCAGCTTGGACTTGGACTTGTTGCAAGTAATGCATCTCTTCACATATATATCAACGTCCCACCTCATCTTTGGCCAATAAAAGTGGTCAGCTGGCATGAGTAGCCTCTTCTCACGCCCAAAGTGACCCATCAAACCTCCAGCATGTGATTCCTGCAATAAGAGCAAACGCACAGACGATTCTGGAACACATAGTTTGTTAGCTCTAAACAAGAACCCACCATGTATGTGATATTCTTCTCATGCTTTACCAATAGCACACAAGCGATATGGTTCAGCAAAATCATGATCAGTAGCATATAAATCACATAGTATATCTAATCCAGGAATTTTAACATCAAGTTGAGTTAATAGCATATTCTTCCTAGAAAGAGCATCAGCAACAATATTATCTTTTCCCTTCTTATGCTTAATAATGTATGGAAAAGACTCAATGAACTCAACCCACTTAGCAAGACGCTTATGCAAAGTAGATTGGGCTTTCAGATATTTCAAAGCTTCATGATCAGAATGTATGATAAATTCTTTTGGCCACAAGTAATGTTGCCAAACCTCAAGAACTCTAATTAAAGCATACAATTCTTTATCATATATTGGATAGTTCAACTTAGCACCAGAAAGTTTCTCAGAAAAATATGCAATTGGGCGACCCTCTTGCATCAACACACCACCAATTCCAATACCACTAGCATCACATTCAATCTCAAATTGCTTATTGAAATCAGGAAGTGCAAGCAACGGTGCAGAAGTTAACAATCTCTTAAGTTCATCAAAAGCATGATCTTGGGCTGCGCCCACTCAAAGAGAACGCCCTTTTTAGTTAAGTCATTCAAAGGTGCAGCAATAGTACTAAAGTTGGGCACACATCTTCTATAAAATCCAGCTAGACCATGAAAACTTCTTACTTGACTCACATTCATGGGAGTAGGCCAATTTTGAATAGCTTCAATTTTAGACTCATCTACTTCTACTCCATGCTTAGAGACAACATAACCAAGAAATATGACCTTATCTTTGCAAAATGTGCACTTCTCAAGATTACCATAGAGTTGATTATCACGCAACACTTGCAAAACATGTCTAATATGTATAGTATGATCAGATTCATTGTGGCTGTAGATTAATATGTCATCAAAGTTCACAACCACAAACTTGCTAATGAAATCACGCAAAACATGGTTCATCAGTCTCATGAAGGTGCTAGGTGCATTATTTAGACCAAAAGGCATTACTAACCACTCATATAAACCAAATTTTGTTTTAAAGGTTGTTTTCCACTCATCCCCTTCTTTCATCCTAATTTGATGATAACCACTATGCAAATCAATTTTAGAGAAAACAGCAAGACCACTCAATTCATCTAGCATATCCTCTAAATGGGGAATAGGATGATGATATCGAATAGTAATGTTGTTTATAGCTCTACAATCTACGCACATACGCCATTTACCATCTTTCTTAGGAACTAGAATAACAGGAACAACACAAGGACTAAGGCTTATGCGGATATAACCTTTGTCGAGTAGCGCTGTACTTGCTTCTGTATCTCCTTTGTCTCTTCGGGATTTGTGCGATATGGCGCCCTATTGGGCAGCGAGGCGCCGGGGATCAAGTCAATTTGATGCTCAATACCACGCAATGGTGGTAGTCCTTCTGGCACCTCCTCCGGAAACACGTCGCGGAATTCCTGCAAAACATTAGAGACACCAAGATGAAGAGGGGTCATATCGTTAGAAACCAAAACCGTACCCCTGTACATAAGCACAAGAGGCATGGCTGTAGGATCCTCACTAAATTCTCTCATGTCTTCTTTGGTGGCTAAAAGCACTAAGGAATTCACTCTGTCACTTTTCGTTATATCACTCACGACATTACAATTTCTCGCCTATCTAGAGGTGCATCCTCCAAGTTGACTTCAATCTTCTGATGAGACTCATTGACAATCTGTTGTGGTGACATAGGCTGTAAGTTAATTTTCTTGCCCTTGAACTCCAAGTGATATGTATTGGCACGGCCATTTGTTGCACAAAACGGTCATAGAGCCAAGGCCGACCCAATAGTAGGTGACACACCGTCATAGGAACCACATCAAAATCAATGCAATCCTTATACGGTCCAATCGCAAACTCAACACGCACCATGTGGTTTACTTCATCTCACCATTGTCGCTCAACCACTGAATATAGTATGGATGCGGGTGCGGTAGATACTTCAACTTCAGCTTGGTACACAACTCCTTGCTTGCTAAATTGCCGCCATCAATAATGACCTTGCAAGCCTTGTCAGGACCAACTAAAGCCTTGGTTTGAAACAAATTGCAGCGCTGAGTAGATGCACTTGGAAACACATTAAGAGCACGCTGCGACACAATAATAGTGTGAGCATCAGAAGGATATGCATCTTCACCATCAATTCCATAGTCATCATCGTCTGGAGCATTTGGATCAACATCATTTTCAGTCTCATACTCATTGTCCTCATTAATAATCATGACTTTGCGGTTAGGACAATCTCTCTTGAAGTGACCCTTGCCACCACATGTATGACAAACCATATCACGGTTGCGGGTAGTAGACATGCTAGAACCACTTGTACTTGCAGCAGATTCGGACTTATTTGCGTTAGACACATTGGAGACCGGCTTGCTAGGCGGAGTAGAGTAAGGTGCAGAGCGCGTTGATGGCGCCGGCACCGCAGGGGGCGCGCGAGGCGTGAAGCACCCAGCTCCCGTAGCACGTCCCTTAACCTTTGCTTCTTCAGCCAACTGCGATTCAGTTTTCTTGCATGATGTAACAATTGATTCATATTGGTGTAGCTGTAATGACGAACAATGCCTTTGATATCATACTTCAATCCATTGAGAAAACGCTGCATTGTCATCTCTAGAGACTCACGGACACGGCCACGCTGCATAAGCATCTCCATCTCCATGTAGTATTCATCCACAGTCTTCACACCTTGCCTCAATAGGGTAAACTTATCAAATATTGTACGCAAATAATTAGTGGGCACAAAGCGAGAATTCATCGCCTCCTTCATAGCACGCCATGTGATAATAGGTTGCTCTCCATCTGCTTTTCGATTACGAACAAGGGCATCCCACCAACGCAATGCATAACCATCAAAATCGGAAGAAGAAAGCTTGATCTTCCTATCTTCAGTGTAATTCGGATGTAAGCTCCATAACTTTTCAATCTTAAGCTCCCAAGTGAGGTATTCTTCAACGCCAGCTCCTCCTTCAAACTTGGGTATGGAAAACTTGGGCTTACCCAATCCATCTTCCTCATCTTGTCCATGACCATCGCGGCCAAGTGGAGCCCCACCACGAGGACGATTACCACGACCAGGTACTTCATCAGGGTCTTCATCTTGTTGTTGCTGTTGGTTTGTAAGATTTTCAACAGCCAAGTGCAAAGCTTGAAGACTGCGCTGGATATCCGTCATTTGATCAGCCATTGTAGTAACGATCTCATTAGTAGCATCCAGCTTTTTCTTGATCTCTTGGACCTCTCCCCTAAGCTCATCATCCTCAATGCGGAATTCATGTCGCACCTCATTACGAAGAGCCTCAAAGTCCCTCCATGTCATCAGATCTGCAGCATCTTTGTCTTTCTGGTTAACAAGTTTAGCATCACTAGAAGACATGGTCAGTAGGTTAGTGCACTAAATCAAAAATATATATGGTGGTACTCTCACAACTCACTCAAAACTGATAAGAAAAGGAAATCTTATCGTTCCAAAGTAAATTAGTGTTGCTTACCACTTGTAGTAACAACTAGTGCACATATGTAGCGAAGCTGTTACCCTCAAAAACCCACCGACGGGCAATGGCTAAGCAACACGAAGAGCCGGGAGGCTCCCAAGGCCGCTTAGTGGACCCTGGCACCTCGCGTCGTCCCGCAAATCTTCCAGCCACGTCCCGGCGGTTGCTAGGGCGTGCCACCCGACCTAGACCCGATCAGAAGGTGTTAGAGTGCTTCGATTGTTCCTGCATGGTAGACACGTAAACATTAAATACGAGCCCTATCGGCTCTCAGGTTTCCCTGTGGATCGGCTCAAAGAGCCGATCGCCCCATGGTTCACGTTGGATTTACAATGACATGGGGATCCTGCTTGATCAAAACAAAGCTAAACCGATCTACGACAGTTTAGGGTTTTCACCGCATAATCGGAACGTCCTACGTGTGATCGGGCCTAGCAGCTACGAAAGATGATGCAAACTACCCCTACGAGAGGCCTAAAAACCAACATAACGTTGATTCCTGGAACATCCCTTGCAGGGACGGTGAACAACATCTAACGCACTACCGGATCCTCCGACCCCAACATAAGGCCTAACTATGCAGATATTAAACTAATCCTGCGGAGCAAGGAGCAACCATAACGGATCGGATCTACTAAGTAACGAACAAGCAAGATGCCCTTACACCTGGATAGGTGCAAGGGCAGCTAGGTGTCGAGGGACTGCCACGCAGATATGCACGAGAAAGCATCAATGCAAGCCCCTAAACACCTAAGGATAAATAGTACGCTCGCCATCAACAACGCTTCAGCACGAGCAGCACAAGGTAGACGAAACGATATCGCCTAGATCGCAAGATGCGATCTAGGCAGCATGGTGCTTACCCGGGAGAAACCCTCGAAGAAAGGGGTGGCGATGCGCCTGATTTGTGTTGGTTGAACGATGATTGTCCTCCTTTTCGATAACCCTAGATACATATTTATAGTCCAAGGGACTTTCTAATTGAGGCGTGCACCTAACCGTGCACGGGCCGACTCTATCTGTTAATTCTAAACACGATACGACCTAATATATTACGATACACGGCAGTTAAGCCCAAACTCCTCGCGCGAGGCCGCTTCAAAGATGCTCCACGGGTAATCTTCAAAGCCCATCTTCACTTACGGCCCATCTCCTGATTTGGCCAAAATCGGGTGGTAACACATGCCCCCCTGGTTTTGATAATGATAATTGCAAAACCATCTGTCTCCTTCGAAGGGTCATGTCGTGGCAGAATCGTCGCAGTTTTCTTCATGATGACGTCTTGCCTTCTCAACTCCCCTGCACGATTTGACAATTTTGGCCTTATATCCTCGGAAACTGTTCGAGCATTGATCTCCAATATATCCCCCTTTATTTAACCGCATCGAACAGTTCTCTTCCTCATCCTCTTGCTCCAAACCAGCCAGCCAAAAAACCCTCCTCCTTCATAGCCATGTCCTCTTCTCTTCCCAATCCTCTCCGCAAGCGAGGGAGAGCCGGAGGTCAATCAGACGGAGGCATACAACCGGCGCGCCCCCAAACATTGGGATAAGCAAGAATTTGACTTCGACTTCGTGCCCGAAGGCCGACCCGAAGACCTCGTCTGGTCGGATGGTGACATGCCCCTGACTGACGGGGAAGATGATCTTCGGTTCTTGATCGATGGAGAACTAGGGGCGGAGAGCGACAGCAACGACCCTCTCTTCCGGTAAATTCACTTCCTCCACCAAAGAGGCGAAGAAGAAGAAGAGGACGACGAAGACGAAGACGTCTCCTCCGACACGAAGAAGGAACCAGAGGATGACACCTCCTCCGAGGAACCGACGCCAAAACGCATCCGTGGCTGGGC
The DNA here is from genome assembly GCA_030979885.1 of Lolium multiflorum. Lineage (NCBI taxonomy): Eukaryota > Viridiplantae > Streptophyta > Magnoliopsida > Poales > Poaceae > Lolium > Lolium multiflorum. The sequence goes on along the minus strand of CM061748.1, from coordinate 136,939,410 downwards.
CTGGTCCGATGAAGATGATGATGATGACGAGGAAGAGGCCTCCGTTGAAGGTCACAGTAGCAGCGACGAGGAATTCGTCAACAGTAGCGATGAGGGCGGCTACCCCAGCGACGACGAAGATGGCAACAGCCCTTAGAGTAGGGATTCACTAGAGTAAGACTAGCAGTAGCAATCTGTTCCCCTTTTGTCTGAGTAATCAGCTCTTCCTTGTAAGAAATCCCCTTTTATCAATGAAGAATTTCCTCCAATTTGACTTTGTCGATTTTCCACAACTGATTTTGCCGATTCTACTTAACCAATGCTTAATGAGCCGATGTCAACGCATCGGTCCTACGTAATCCATCCTTCCATTCCTCAACTGACGACTTTGAGACCTGGTAATCTTCAAGAATTCATCATTTGTTGAAGAAAGTTGCGGCGAAGGATCAGCCGATGATATTCCAATCGGCTTCTAAAACATACCATCCACCAGACCAGCTGCCCCCCGAGCCTCAGTCAAGGCGAGACTAGCGGTGAGGATGCGCAGGTCGAACAAAGGGTTTTGCAGGTAGTTTGAGGCAGTCACTATGCAGAACCAGCCAAACTTGCCCCCATTAATTACCTTCCTTCCGCTGAAAGCCGATGTTGTAGATGAATCACCAACAGCTTAACTGATGCTTCTGACAGTCGAATTCGCATCTTGAACACGCAGCTGGTAAATCTTGCGTAATTGTACTAGAGTCGATGTCCAAGCATCGGCTACGCTGAAATCCTTCGTACTTCCTCGATTTTTACCAGCCGATTAATTTCTGAATCGGCTCACCTGGGTACATTTTTGCGGCCTTGTACACCTTGTACCTTCTCTGCCTATGCCCCCCGGGCTCCTTCAATTCAACGCTGCGGCTTCTGGTGAGAACATTGAGATCGTCACCTTGGTCAAGCCCTGTGGTCAGGGTTGCGATCCTTCAAGCTTACCCCAGCTGACAGACGAATGTCAGTAGCTTCCACGAGAAAAAGGGCAATCCCGGACACCCAAACTGATGCTTCTGCTAGCACCGCTACACTTGAAGACTTGTAAACGAAGTTGGAGATTCTCGCAGAGAAGATCTGAGTCACCAAACAGTTGGAGGTCCTCGCAGAGTGGAGCCTCGCCACGTAACTCAATGACTGCTCCATTAGGCTCCTGTTTGTAACAGTCGCATCCCTTGAGTCGATAGCCGTGCATTGGCTTTGAATTCTTAAGTCGATGTCTACGCATCGGCTGTGCCCAAAAATTTTGGATTTTTTTTTTATATTGGCCGATTGCGTCGGCCCCCCATACTTGAGCTGTTCTGCTGGGCATTTGATATCCACTCCAAGCTTCGTATCCTCGTGTCTCATCCATCTATGTGCCCCCCGAGCCAATTCTGTCAAGTAATTGATGGTATCGGCTCTTCAGGCATCCGTTGGATCAATGCTGAACACAGACAAAGGTATGTTGAGGATAATTTTGGCCGATTGCGGGAATCGGCCTCCTTTTCCGTTGCAATGATTGATGATGGTTTGCAACTTCTTGGATTTCCACCGTAGCTATGTGGCATGCTGGAGATAAGATCCTTGTTGTTCATTTTTGAGGGCCGATCTGGGACGTGGCCTTGCCACGTACGTCCAGTGTCCCACCGGGCGTGCCAGAATGTGTTACCCTCCAAAACCCACCGACGGGCAATGGCTAAGCAACACGAAGAGCCGGGAGGCTCCCAAGGCCGCTTAGTGGACCCTGGCACCTCGCGTCATCTCGCAAATCTTCCAGCCACGTCCTGGCGGTTGCTAGGGCGTGCCAGAATGTGTTACCCTCCAAAACCCACCGACGGGCAATGGCTAAGCAACACGAAGAGCCGGGAGGCTCCCAAGGCCGCTTAGTGGACCCTGGCACCTCGCGTCGTCCCGCAAATCTTCCAGCCACGTCCCGGCGGGGTTGCGTGCACCTGACCTAGACCCGATCAGGAAGGTGTTAGAGTGCTTCGATTGTTCCTGCATGGTAGACACGTAAACATTAAATACGAGCCCTATCGGCTCTCAGGTTTCCTGTGATCGGCTCAAAGAGCCGATCGCCCCATGGTTCACGTTGGATTTACAATGACATGGGGATCCTGCTTGATCAAAACAAAGCTAAAGCGATCTACGACAGTTTAGGGTTTTCACCGCATAACCGGAACGTCCTACGTGTGATCGGGCCTAGCAGCTACGGAAGATGATGCAAACTACCCCTACGAGAGGCCTAAAAACCAACATAACGTTGATTCCCGGAACATCCCTTGCAGGGACGGTGAACAACATCTAACGCACTACCGGATCCTCCGACCCCAACATAAGGCCTAACTATGCAGATATTAAACTAATTGCGGAGCAAGGAGCAACCATAACGGATCGGATCTACTAAGTAACGAACAAGATGCTGCCCTTACACCTGGATAGGTGCAAGGGCAGCTAGGTGTCGAGGGAGACATTGCCATGCAGATATGCACGAGAAAGCATCAATGCAAGCCCCTAAACACCTAAGGATAAATAGTACTGCTCGCCATCAACAACGCTTCAGCACGAGCAAGAAGGTAGACGAATAAACGTATCTGCCTAGATCGCAAGATGCGATCTAGGCAGCATGGTGCTTACCCGGAGAAACCCTCGAGAAAGGGGTGCGATGCGCCTGATTTGTGTTGGTTGAACGATGATTGTCCTCCTTTTCGATAACCCTAGATACATATTTTAGTCCAAGGGACTTTCAAATTGAGGCGTGCACCTAACCGTGCACGGGCCAGACTCTATCTGTTAATTCTAAACACGATACGACCTAATATATTACAGATACACGGGCAGTTAAGCCCAAACTCCTCGTGCGAGGCCGCTTCAAAGATGCTCCACGGGTAATCTTCAAATCCCATCTTCACTTACGGCCTATCTCCTGATTTGGCCAAAATCGGGTGGTAACAGAAGCGAATATCAAAGGTATAAGAACAATCACACAACAAAGCAGTATATATGTGGGGCGATAGGTAGGCTACCTATTTGCACCAATAACAAGCTCTAGCGTTGACCGTAGACAACCAAAGATACTCACACAAAGCGATAAATGTGGCAATGCAACTATATGAAAGAAAAGTTGCAATGCACTCGAGAGACGCTAGCAAAGCTCAACGGAACAGGCACAAGATTGCTCAACTATAGCTGCAGTAAAGAAAACTTAGGCCTTCACTTGATTCTACTAGCACTTCACTTTTTTTTTTGGAATTAGCTCTTTTTGCTTCTTTTCTATTTTCTTTTTTTTTGATTTTATGACTCAACCCCTTGATAACACGGCCAACAAGATATGCAAAGCACCAAAACCCTAATGAGCAGCCTGTCGAGCGGTAAAACTAGTCTCTTCTGGGGAAGTTCCTAGTCACGTATATCGAAAGGCTGTAGCTATGGTTTGGACAAACACACTGTATGCTATGTGGACTCGGAGTAAACAAAAACTGACTCTAGATGATTAACTAGATGAAATAGAAACACAAACCCTAACAATTCTACTAGTAGAAGAAAGATAAAGGTACACAAAAACAACTACGGAAAGCAACTAAAAACTCGAAATTAGTGCAATCTGGCTATGGCAAACCCTAACCCTAATTTTTTTTGGCTTTTTCTGGATAGGAAACACTCACAACTCAACAATGGGGTGGATTGTGGATGGCTTACCGAGGAAACCCGAGAATCTGATACCAAGATGATAAGGGGTGGCCCGATCTTCTCAGTAAGCAACGGTAGTGATGATGATCACAGGGTGAACACAGCGGATGAACTCGACGATGTAGTGGATGATAACTTGTATGACACAACGAGATCTCTCGATTGGTCCCTGTCGCCAATGCAACACCTCTGCAAGATATTCACAACTCCACACACTTGCGCACGTAGCCGCCGACCATGAAGCGGTAAGTTGCAATCTACCAATTCCCAATGGAACGACAGATCACACAAGACTTTCAGATCTACACCAAATCAAGCAATATGGTGTAGGGATTCAATAGTTTTGCAAAGCAAACAACTAAGAACTAGGGTTTATCTAAAACGTGGTCTAAAGCTACTTTGGGGGCTTCCTGGGCACTTATATAGGGGTTCAGGACGACCTCAGGTCAAAAAAGTACGAAAATAACCGACCCAAAATAGATCTGGTCGAGACAAACTCGGACTCGGCCGGTCTGGAGGCCGATCAACCGGGCCTGGGACCGGGCAGGCCGGTTCAAACTAGGCCTGGGACCGGGTGCTGACTGGGCGCGGGAATTGATCTGCAGTAACCCGCTCGGTCTGCGTCAGCGTGTCGTCCGGTTGGCGCCGGGGTGCGTCCGGCGTGGCGTCCGGTTGGATCGGGCTGGTGACCGGGCGCACTGGCGGCCGGTCCGACCGGCCTGGGCCGGCCTGGACTTCTTCTTCATCTCTCGCGCATGCCTCCCGCTCCTCCTCGCGCGTCCATGGAATATCTTCATGTCCAGCTCCTTGTCCAGCTTCACGTCCATCTTCATGTCCAGCTCCTCCTCTCCTCCTCGTGCGATGCTTGCTCCCTTTTCATACCTGATCATACATAAGTAATAACACTTAGGCAGTATAAAGTTCTCATCAATCAAAGTATCGTTTAGGAACAAGTTCACCCGTTGTTTAAGTAGCTTCGCACGAGCCCTTGTAATAGGTCCAATCCTGACTTCATTGGACTTGAGCTTCACAGCAGGATCATCTTCAACTGGCAATGACGGGGGTAGTAGTGAGGTAGGGATGTCCTCATCACTATGTGTGCTATAACTTGTATGCCTTTCAAATTTGAACCAAATTTGAATAAGTTTGAAATATTTGAAATGGGGCTTTTGGCTTAAACGTTTGAAACCCAAAACGACTTCTCTTCATGCTAGACATCATAAGACCGAGTTTAGGGTTAGGGGGTAGATACATGATTTGTCTGTTTTGAATATGTCTAGACCTTGTTCATCAAGTTGAATGCTTACTATATATGACATAAGAAGGCTATGTGCTCTGGTTTTTCATTTTTTGATTTTTTTTGAATTTTTATGCCCATTTGAGTCTTGGTCAAATACTAGGTTTGACCAAGATTTAAACAAGTTTAAAACATGAAAATGAAAAGGTAAGCCTGGATCCTTCTTAGTCACTCTAAAATGAAGCTTTGGGGGGGTCTTGAAATTTCCATGTTTGAAACCCAAAACCATTTCTCTTCGTGCTTGACTTCATAAGATAAAGTTTAGGGTTAGGGGGTAGATACATGATTTTTTGGGTTTGAATATGTCTAGACATTCTTGTTTATCAACTTGAATGCTTACTATATGACATAAGAAGACTATATATGTGCGTTGGTTCTTTATTTTTTAATTTTTTCCGAATGTTTATGCCCATTTGAATCTTGGTCAAATCCTATGTTTGACCAAGATTTAAACAAGCATAAACATGAAAATGAAAAGGTAAGCTTGGATCCTTCTTAGTCACTCTAAAATTAAGCTTTTGGGAAGTTTTTGAAATTTCCATGTTTGAAACCCAAAACCACTTCTCTTCATGCTTGACTTCATAAGATAGAGTTAAGGGTTAGGGGGTAGATACATGCTTTTTCTGTTTTCAATATGTCTAGACCTTGTTCATCAACTTGAATGATTACTATATATATATGACATAAGAAGGCTATGTGCTTTGGTTTTTGAATTTTTATGCCCATTTGAATATTGGTCAAATCCTAGGTTTGACCAAGATTTAAACAAGCTTAAAACATGAAAATGAAAAGGTAAGCCTGGATCCTTATTAGTCACACTAAAATGAAGCTTTTGGGAGGTTTTCGAAATTTCCATGTTTGAAACCCAAAACCATTTCTCTTCATGCTTGACTTCATAAGACAAAGTTTAGGGTTAGGTGTAGATACATGACTTGTCTGGTTTGAATATGTCTAGACATTGTTTATCAACTTGAATTCTTACTATATGACATAAGAATACTATGTGCTTTGGTTTTTCATTTTTTGTTTTTTCTAAACGTTTATGCCCATTTGAATCTTGGTCAAATCCTAGGTTTGAACAAGATTCAAACAAGTTAATTTAAAATATGAAAATGAAAAGGTAAGCATGGATCCTTCTTAGTCACCCTCAGATGAAGTTTTTGGGAGGTTTTTGAAATTTCCATGTTTGAAACCCAAAACCACTTCTCTTCATGCTTGACTTCATAAGACAGAGTTTAGGGTTAGGGCCAGGGTAGATACATGATTTTTCTAGTTTGAATATGTCTAGACCATGTTTATCAACTTGAATGCTCATCATATGACATAAAAAGGGTATGTGATTTTTTTTAAAAAAATGACATTTGAATCTTGGTCAAATCCTAGTTTTGACCAGGATTTAAACAAGTTTAAAACATGAAAATGAAAAGGTAAGCCTGGATCCTTCTTAGTCACTCTAAAATGAAGCTTTTGTGAGGTTTTTGAAATTTCCATGTTTGAAACCCAAAACCATTTCTCTTCATGCTTGACTTCATAAGACAAAGTTTAGGGTTAGGTGTAGATATATGATTTGTCTGGTTTGAATATGTCTAGACCTTGTTTGTCAACTTCAATTCTTACTATATGACATAAGAAGACTATGTGCTTTGGTTTTTCTTTTTTTGATTTTTTCTGAATGTTTATGCCCATTTGAATCTAAAGGTGAGAGAACAAGTTAAAGGTTATTCTAACAAAGATCGTGCTTGGTATCTTACCTATGTATTATTGTACATCACAAATATGAAATTAAAATATGTGCATATCTATAAACCATAAACCCTAACCCTAACTATATAGAAAAAGATGAACAATCCATGATTTTTGATTGCCTTTTTTGATCCACCATTGGCTTGATTTCAAATTTGGGGGGGGGTAGGGGACGAGTGTGTTTCTTTGGATGCCTCTCTCGTATTTGCTAGTTTTTGGGGGTCACACAAATTCAGGGTAGCATCATGCCCACCCCCTCCCTTCACGCGCGGAAAAAGTGTTAAGCGAGTAGTAAAATGGTATGACCAACAAGTTTCATGTAAAATTTCGAATATAACCAAAATGTATCAATTGATAGATGAGTTAACTTGGCTTCATGGAAAAAAATAATGTCATGTAAATGAGTTAACTTGGCTTTCCTACCCTTGAATCCATAGGAAACTTTGTACTAATACAGTATAATGATCACCCGAGTTATTACACCAACAGGTATGTCACTTACGTGTGGTTCCCATGCGTGAGGTCCCACACTTCAGTGAGCACAAGCCATGTGCGGTAGGTAGGAAAACTCCCATCTTCTTTGTCAAGAGAAGACGCATCAAGACTCCCCCTCTCTCTCTCCCTCTCTCTCTCCAGTTATCCACCTCCGCTGGTGCCGTTTTGGCATGCGTTTCTAGCTTAGCTCGGAGGCCATGGTGTGCACGCACTGTAGCCATGGCGATTTGGCCACGCTAAGTGGTTCGTCCCCGGCTGCGACGAGGATCAATCTGGGCGGTGGCTGTTAAGGACTCGATCGCATTTCTTGCTTTCAGCGTGGGGTCTTCCATGTAAAACCTAGGGATTTAGATGTAATTTACTGTTTATTATGTGTCTTGTTGTAAATTGTGCTCTGGTGCATATTGGAAGTCTGAGTCCTTCAGGATTCTTCGGTTCTCCCTCTCTCTCAAAAAAAAACATCTCTCTCATTATCGGCCTCGTTCGCTCGCACCTCTTGCGCACCGACAAACCCTGAACAACAGTCAACATGACCCTAAAAAGGTCAGACACCATAAATAAGAGGGCCCCCCTCACTTCTCTCCCTTCGTCTCCTTCTGTGTGATCCCTCTTCCTCCAAGTTTCACTGGACGGGCAAACACATGTGCTGCCTAGTAATACTAAAAAGGAAAAAAATCGACCTACGAATCTATGATTAAATAGGTTAAACTAGGGTTTTGCCCAGCACTACAGATCAAGTTCAAAAAATCCAACTACGGGGTTTGATTTTGGCCTACTAATGTAATTAAATAAGTTGAACTAGTATTCCTCTAAAAAATCATTTTGGTATGCATTGTTTGGTGCTTTTCATAGGTAGAGTGCTTACTCCCTCCGTTAGGGATTATAATGCCAGCGCACATCCCTAGATCATCAATTTGATTACAACAGATTATGAATTTTACTGCACATAAAAAATCACGATTTTTAGTGCTTTCTAGCTAGTTTCGCACATTTAAATGACTTAATGCTGATTTAATGAAAGTAATTCCAATTTGAAATGTATGTGTGTTATAACTTCGTCCTAGAAATTTTTAGATAAGTATTACTTACTAAATACATAAAGCAGTGATATGTAGTACTGAAATATTCGACCCCTTTGCATGGATAATCATGTCGACCATTTTTACCTGGTTTTGAAATAAATAAGAGAGAATTCCTTATTTGACTGAAGTTTGCCTTCCTTTTTTGGCCCTGGTAAAAAAATTCTTCCTTTCATTACCCACAAAGTTTGGTTGGTTCCTTATTTGGCCCTCTAGTACAATTTAAGCACTAAGATGACCATTTTTCCCCTGCTACAATATGCTGGCAAATTTTTGAGTTTTATAAAAATCTCAAATTTATTTCAGATATACATGTATATGCTTGGGATGTACGTGCAATGTTTTGGGCTCAAACTCATTTTATTTTGGGCTGTGAAAAAAACAAAAATCTGACATTATATAGGCGTATAGTGTACGTATAGCCTGTCAGAAATTTTTCTTTTTTTAATCTTACAAAATGCAATGTATTCTGGGCTGAAATTTCTGGCGTGCCTACGGATTGTCTCTATGTTTGTGCCTATTTAATATCAATTTTTTTTGGAGTTGTGGAAATACAAAAAAAATATTTGGTGTAATTTCCGGAATAAATTTGAGATTTTCCGGAATAAATTGCAGCAGGGGAAAAATGGTGCGCTAGTGCCAGCCACAACAGTGGGGGTCATTTTTTTTAATAACCAACTAGTATATCACAGCTTTTTTAGTGCAATTTTGTCACATATTGCAGCAGGGAAAAAATGGTCATCTTAGTCCTTAAATTGTACTAGAGGGCCAAATAGGGAACCAACCAAACTTTGCGGGTCATGAAAGGAAGAAAAAAATTGCTAGGTCAAAAAAGGAAGGCAAACTTCAGCCAGTGCCAAATAAGGAATTCTCTCAATAAATAAATGAAAATGAAGAAAACCTCAAAAATGAAACACTTCCGCATTGAGTGCTTATAGGTGTACTAGTTGACAGGGAAAATAAGAAACCTGTGATAGGGTAGTAAAAAACAAAATGTCTTCACAAAACGGACTATCGTGTATGAAGATTCATGGTTTTCAAGCCAACAAATGACATAGTTATGGCCATATTTGTGGCATAGTTTGTTATAATGTGTCCAAAGTGGGCATGGTGGTGCATCTTCCATTCCCAACAATATTGCAGACTAGACTTTTCAATTTTTCGGTATAAAAAAATCATTTTTCATTTTCTAGATGACAAAATAGGTTTATTTTGTGAATGGCGTACATAAGATACAGCTCAAAATGGCGCCTCTACATTTTTAAGATAAATTAGGCCATATATAAGTGAAAATTCCCAACTCTTTACGTTTTTTAGTGCTTTCTAGCTAGTTTCACACATTTAAATGACTTTATGCTGATTTATTGAAAGTAATTCCAATTTGAAATGTAGGTGTGTTATAACTTCATCCTATAAATCCCCAAAAATAATTTTTAGATACGTATTACTTACTATATACAGAAACCTGTGATAGGGTAGTAAAAACAAAATGTCTTCACAAGACGGACTATCGTGTGTATGAAGATTCATGGTTTTCAAGCCAACAAATGACATATAGTTATGGCCATATTTGTGGCATAGTTTGTTATAATGTGCCGTAATTGGGTTTGGTGGTGCATCTTGCCATCTTTGAAACCCAAAACCACTTCTCTTCATCCTTGACTTCATAAGACACAGTTTAGGGTTAGGGGTAGATACATGATTTGTCTGTTTTGAATATGTCTAGACCTTGTTTATCTACTTGAATATGCTTACTATATATATATCTATGACGTATGAAGACTATGTGCTTTGGTTTTTCTTTTTTTTTATTTTTTCTGAATTTTTATGCCCATTTGAATCTTGGTAAAATCCTAGGTCTGACCAAGATTTAAACAAACTTAAAACATGAAAATGAAAAGGTAAACCTAGATCCTTCCTAGTCACTCTAAAATTAAGCTTTTGGGAAGTTTTTGAATTTCCATGTTTGAAATCCAAAACCACTTCTCTTCATGCTTGACTTCATAAGACAGAGTTAAGGGTTAGGGGGTAGATACATGCCTTTTATGTTTTGAATATGTCTAGACCTTGTTTATCAACTTGAATGCTTACTATATATGACATAAGAAGGATATGTGCTTTGGTTTTTCATTTTTCTGGTTTTTTTTTTATGCCCATTTGAATCTTGGTCAAATACTAGCTAGGTTTGACCAAGATTTAAACAAATTTAAAACATGAAAATGAAAAGACAAGCATGGATCCTTTGTAGTCACTCTAAAATGAAGCTTTTGGGAGGTTCTTGAAAATTTCCATGTTTGAAACCAATACGACTTATCTTCATGCTAGACTTCATAAGATCGACCGAGTTTAGGGTTAGGGGTAGATACATGATTTGTCTGGTTTGAATATGTCTAAACCTTGTTTATCAACTTGAATGCTTACTATATGACATAAGAAGACTATGTGCTTTTGGCATGTTCTTGAAATTTTCATGTTTGAAACCCAAAACCACTTCTTTTCATGATTGACTTCATAAGACAGAGTTTAGGGTTAGGGGTAGATATATACAAGAATTTTCTTGTTTGAATATGTCTAGACCTTGTTTATCAACTTTAATGCATACTATTGTTATCACCAGATTTTGGCCAAATCAGGAGATGGGCCGTAAGTGAAGATGGGCTTGAAGGATATACGCGTGGAGCATCTTTGAAGCGGCCTTGCACGAAGAGTCTGGCTTAATTGCCCATGTATCTGTAATATAGTAGATCGCATCTTAGTTTAGAATTAAAAGATAGAGTTTAACCCGTGCACGGTTAGGTGCACGCCCGAATTAGAAAGTCCCTTGGACTATAAATATGTATCTAGGGTTATCAGAAAAGGAGGACAATCACGTTCACAACAAACACAAATCAGGCGCATCGCCACCCCTTCTTTCGAGGGTTTCTCCCGGGTAAGCATCATGCTGCCTAGATCGCATCTTGCTATCTAGGCAGCACACGTTTATTCGTTTACCTTGTGCTGCTCGTGCCGGGCGTTGTTGATGGCGAGTAGCACTACTTATCGTAGATGTTTTGGGGCTTGCATAGATGCTTTTCTTACGCATATCTGCTTAGCTATGCCGTCCCTCGATATCTAGCTGCCCTTACACCTATCCAGGTGTAAGGGCAGCGTCTTGCTTGTTCGTTGTTTAGTAGATCCGATCCGTTATAGTTGCTCCTTGATTCTTCAAGGATTGGTTTAATATTCGTATGGTTAGGCCTTACAAACGGGTTGAACGATCCGGTAGTGCGTTAGGTATGGTTTGTTAGTCCTAAGAGGGATGTTCCGGGAATTGACTTAATGTTGGTTTTTAGGCCTCTTTTAGGGTTAGTTTTCCATTATCTTTCGTGTCTATTAGGCTCAACTACGCGTAGGATGTTCCGATCATACGGTGAAAATCCTAAACTGTCGTAGATTGGTTTAGCTTTATACTGATCAAGCAGGAGCCCCATGTCAGCGTTAACCCGACGTGAACCATGGGGCGATCGGCTTTGTGAGCCGATCCACAGGGCAACCTGAGAGCCGATCGGGCTCGTATTTAATGTTTACGTGTTCGCCATGCAGGAAACTAATCTAAGCAATCCAACACCTTCCGACCAGGTCAGGTGGCACGCCTTGCAACCGCTAGGACGTGTGCCGAACATTTGCGGGACGACGTCGAGGGACCAGGGCCCCTGCAGCCTTGGAAGCCTCCCGGCTCTTCGTGTTGCTTAACCACTGCTCGGTGGGTTTTGGCAGGCAACACATTCTGGCACGCCCGATGGAACAATCTTCTACAACAACCACGTCAACATCCGAGATGGCGGAAGAACCGGTCAAGTATGAAGATCTGCCTCCTAAGCATAAGAAGAAATATGATGATCTCAAGGCCATCTTGGAAGCCGATCTCATCGGCGCTTTGAGAAAACCCGGTCGCACGGCATCAAGTTCAAAGGGTTCCAACCCGAAGGCGCGCTAGAGGGACTAGATCTATCTCTCCCTTCGGACGAACGTACGAGCCCCTGCGACAGAGATTAACTATGCCGTTGCTCATTCACTACATCGGCATTCGAGAGCCCGGTGAACTCTGGAGCGTGTCGCGCTCAATGTGGTCCAAGAAATCATGAAGCACAAGTACTCTCCGTCAGGACCTGCTCTAGGAACTCATCAGGAAGAGATACCGCTCTATACTAGGCCACCACTGCCGTACACGATGGCAGCTCCACAGCAACAAGGTTCACCGGCGTACGTCGTCTACAAGGTTGGAGGTGATCCTGACGATTACCAATTCCTGTGTGAGCCGCCCAAGGAGATTCCACATGGATACGTATGCACATACGTGTCGGACTGCAACAACCGGATGACCCAGGTTACAAGAGGAAGGACGCCACGCAGGAGGGATCGCCGAACAGGAATAGTTGCTGAGCAGAAGTTCTGGAGCAGATATTGAGAAACAAGCGTGGCTAACTAAATATTCCACCGGTACAAGTCATGAACTCTCTGCAGCTCCTACGGTGGATAAGATCACCGCAATCATGAGAGACTCGGCATCCCGCCGAAGAAGAGAATGATCGGCTATTCCAAGCCGTATCCCAACGATTATGACCTGATCCCACTACCGCCTAAGTATCGGCTCCCTGACTTCACAAAATTCAGTGGATCAGAGGGAACCAGCTCAATTGAGCACGTAAGCCGATATTTAGCACAGTTGGGCATGGTCTCAGCTTCAGACAAGCTGTGCGTGAGGTTCTTCTCACAATCTCTCACGGGTCCGGCCTTTGGATGGTACACCTCGTTGCCACCAGATTCGGTTCGGACGTGGAAGCAGCTGGAGGAACAATTCCACGTACAATATCATTCAGAAGCTACTGAAGCTGGCATTGCCGATCTGACCCAGGTTCGGCGGGGAGAGACGGTGTCTGAGTACATCCAGAGGTTCAGGACCGTCGGAACCGATGTTATTCGGTTCGCCTATCCGAGAAGGAAGCACGAGCTGGCGATAGCAGGATTGCCGCTCAAAGATGTGACCTTCCAAGCTGACTACAGTTCATTGGCGCATATGGTTCAGAAATTGACATCGTATGAACAGCGCCACCCAGAATTGTACCAAGTTCAAGCGCGTCGCCCTGATCGAGATGGAAGAAGATGAAGATTCTGTAGGAGACCAGGAAGTCGCTGTAGCTGAATGGACTCGGGGGCAAAGCCCGTGTCCTGCAAGTGGGTAAAACAACCAGGGCCTGCAAAAGGGTTTGACTTTGATTTGAGCAAAACGGAGCAAATTTTTGATTTGCTGCTGAAGGAAAAACAGCTGAAGTTACCCGAAGGCCACAAAATCCCCACGTTACAAGAGATGAACGGCAGGCCATACTGCAAATGGCATCACACGTTCACCCATGCCACCAACGACTGCAAAGTCCTGCGCGGACAGATCCAAATGGCGATAGAACAAGGCCGATTACTCTTCGGTCGCCATGAGAGTTGACACGCAGCCGTTTCCGGACGTCAACATGGTGGATCTCAGCCATTGCATAAGACGCGAGCCAGGTTTCTCGTTTGATATCAACATGGCAGGGCTTGCAGATCGCCATGGCAAGGATAAGCCAGAGAGCAGTCACTCCCGTGGCAAAGATAAAGAGGAGGCTGATCCACGCGACCGGCCCCGCATGATGACAGACGGTATTTGACGAGGAAGAGGTGATAAGCGTGCGGTATCAACGACCACTTTCCGCGCACCTCCTTAACAAATATGAACAGCAATACGACCGACATCGGCGCTACGACGTAGATGATGAGATATCGTCGGTCCGATGCAGACAACGAAATACCGTCGATACGAAGGGTATGAGCGTCACGCGTAGGGAGGTCAAGAGAGCAAGAGGACATGGATAGGCATTAGAACTATCCTTTCTTCAAACACTGCTGGGACTCAGAATGAGCCGATTGCCTACAATCGAGAACTGCCCGAATGTAGACAGAAGAGTAAGGGAACAAATGAAGTTTGTTCAAGCGTCTAGGGCCTCTCCCACCTCAGAACAAACGAGCTGAGTCATCTCAAGATGAAGACTTGAGGAGTCAGAGGAAGAAGATAGATATCACCGACCAAGGTGGTGTCCTGATGGACTCAGCCACTCCCAAAAGCGTAGAGTGCAACGGCTAAGAATCTTGGAAGAAGCCGAGGCGCAATACCTGTATACGTTGAGGAAAGCACGGCCCGATCTGGCCGTGAAAATTCAGCAAACACTGGAGACAGAGGCTCGCCACCAGAGAAAGTGTGGCGACCCAAGACAAAGCCGATGCAGAGGCATCGGCTGATACAAACATGGTGTTCGTTCCCGTCAGAGTTTTGTGCTCCAAGAGATGAGGAAGTCTCAGTGGCACAGTTTGATTGCGGGCCACGGCCAGTTATCTTCGAGAAGCCACGAGAGAGGAGCTACAGGCATCTGAAAGCCCTATACCTGAAGGGTTATATCAATGGGCAGCCTATCAGCAAGATGCTGGTTGACACGGGAGCAGTCAACATAATGTCGTACTCCATGTTACGACGTTTGGGACGTTCCAATGAACATCTGATCAAGACCAACGTCACGCTAAGCGATTTCAACGGCCAACCGTCAGAGGCCAAGGGTGTTCTGAACGTGGACTTAACTGTCGGCCGAAAGACCATCCCTACATCCTTCTTCATCGTCGACGGCAAGAGCACTTACGCTGTCTTGCTAGGAAGGGATTGGATCCACGCTAACTGTTGAATTCCATCCACAGTGCATCAGTGCATCATACAATGGGATGGAGATGAAGTGGAGGTTGTTCATGCATGATTCGATCGACATCTCTTTGGCTGCCATGAACATCTGGGAAGCAAATAACCAAGAGCCGCTCTCTGGAATCAATCTGGACGGCTGTGAGCGCATCGAAGCAACAAAAAATGGGGTGAGGCTGGTCTTATCCACTGGCCTGACAGAGTAGTGATGTCTACGGGAGCTTCTATTCTTGTAGACAGTGTTGGGCCTCCAAGAGCAGAGGTTTGTAGAACAGCAGCAAGTTTCCTTAAGTGGATCACCCAAGGTTTATCGAACTCAGGGAGGAAGAGGTCAAAGATATCCCTCTCAAGCAACCCTGTAATCACAAAGCAAGAAGTCTCTTGTGTCCCCAACACACCAAATACACTTGTCAGTGTATAGGTGCACTAGTTCGGCGAAGAGATAGTGAAATACAAGTAATATGGATGTATATGAGTGATAATAGCAATCTGAATAAAATATGGCAGCGAGTAAACATGCAGCAAAACAGAACAAACGGAGATTCGATGCTTGGAAGCAAGGCCTAGGGATCCTGCTTTCACTAGTGGACACTCAACAATGATCACATAATAGGACTACTCTACACCCTTTTGTTGGATGATGAACACATTGCGTAGGATTACACGAACCCTCAATGCCGGAGTTAACAAGCTCCACAATGCAATGTTCATATTTAAATAACCTTAGAGTGCAAGATAGATCAACATAATTGCACCAAGAACTAACATAGCATGCACACTATCACCTTCACGCTTATGTAGGAGGAACAAATCACATCAATACCATCATAGCAATAGTTAACTTCATAATCTACAAGAGATCACAATCATAGCCTACGCCAAGTACTCACACGGTGCACACACTATCACCTTTACACACGTGGAGGAGGAATAGAGTACTTTAATAACATCACTAGAGTAGCACATAGATGATATTCAACTAGATCACATAAAGAGAGAGATGAACCACATAGCTACAGCGGAGCCCTCAGCCCCGGGGGTGAATTACTCCCTCCTCATCATGGAGACAGCGATGGCGGTGAAGATGGCGGTGGAGACGGCGGTGGAGATGACTGGCATCCCCCGTCAGGGGTGCCGAAGAGACTTCTGTCCCCAAATCTTGATTTCGCGATGGCGGCGGCTCTGGAAGGTTTTCTCGGGTCTAGTCTTCTCCGTCGGTGTTTTTAGGTCAGAGACGATTAAATAGGCGAAGAGAGGGAGTCGGAGGGGCCACGGGCTGCCCAAACCACAGGGGGGCGCCCCCCCCCTGGGCCGCGCCGGGGTGTGGTGTGGGGCCCCCTGCCCTCCTCATCCTTCTCCGGTGCTCGAAGCTTCCGGGAATTATAAGGTCTTCGGTCTTTATTTCGTCCGATTCGAAAATATTTCTTTACTAGGATTTGAAACCAAAAACAGCAGAACAAAGAACGGCCTTTCGGCATCTCGTCAATAGGTTAGTTCCGGAAAACGCACGAATATGACATATAATGTGTATAAAACATGTAGATATCATCAATAAAGTGGCATGGAACATAAGAAATTATCGATACGACGGAGACGTATCAGCATCCCCAGCTTAGTCTCCGAGCAGGGAAACGATAACAAAGATAATTTCAAGTGACATGCCATCATAACCTTGATCATACTATTGTAAAGCACATGAGATGAATGCAGAGATTCGAAGCAATGATGAAGATAATGAGTAAACAAATGAATCATATAACAAAGACTTTTCATGAATAATACTTTCAAGACAAGCATCAATGAGTCTTGCATAAGAGTTAACTCATAAGCAATAAATTCTTAGTAGAAAGCTTTGAAACAACACAAAGGAAGATATAAGTTTCAGCGGTTGCTTTCAACTTTAACATGTATATCTCATGGATAATTGTCAACACAAAGTAATATAACAAGTGCAATAGGTAAACATGTAAGAATCAATGCACACAATTTACACAAGTGTTTGCTTCTAAGATAGAAAGAATAGGTAAACTGACTCAACAATAAAGTAAAAGAATGGTCCTTCAAAGAGGAAAGCATCGATTGCTATATTTGTGCTAGAGCTTTGATTTTGAAAACATATAGAGAGCATAAAAATAAAGTTTTGAGAGGTGTTTGTTGTTGTCAACGAATGGTAATGGGCACTCTAACCCCTTGCCGACAAACCTTCAAAGAGCGGCTCCCATTTTATTTTATTTTTGGGTGGCACTCCTTCCAACCTTTCTTTCACAAACCATGGCTAACCGAATCCTCGGGTGCCTGCCAACAATCTCATACCATGAAGGAGTGCCTTTTTATTTTAGTTTTATTATGATGACACTCCTCCCCACCTTTGCTTTCTCAAGCCATGGCTAACCGAATCCTTCGGGTGCCATCCAACAATCACATACCATGGAGGAGTGTCTATTTTGTTAATTAATTTGGGACTGGGAATCCCATTGCCAGCTCTTTTTGCAAAATTATTGGATAAGCAGATGAAGCCACTAGTCCATTGGTGAAAGTTGCCCAACAAGATTGAAAGATAAACACCACATACTTCCTCATGAGCTATAAAACATTGACACAAATCAGAGGTGATAAATTTTGAATGGTTTAAAGGTAGCACTCAAGCAATTTACTTTGGAATGGCGGAGAAATACCATGTAGTAGGTAGGTATGGTGGACGCAAATGGCATGAATATTGGCTCAAGTATTTGGATGCATGAGAAGTATTCCCTCTCGATACAAGGCTTAGGCTAGCAAGGTTATTTGAAGCAAACTCAAGTATAAATGGTGCAGCAAGACTCACATATAAACATATTGTAAGCATTATAAGACTTTACATCGTCTCCTTGTTGTTCAAACACCTCAACCAGAAAATATCTTAGACTTAGAGAGACCAATCATGCAAACCAAATTTTAACGAGCTCTATGTAATTATTCATTAATGGGTACAAGGTACATGATGCAAGAGCTTAAACAAGATCTATATGAGCACAACAATTGCTAAGTATCACATTATTCAAGACATTACACCAATTACTACATGTAGCATTTCCCGTTTCCAACCATATAACAATTAACGAAGCAGTTTCAACCTTCGCCATGAAAATTAAAAGCTAAGAACACATGTGTTCATACGAACCAGCCGAGCGTGTCTCTCTCCCAAACAATCATTTATTCAAACAACAACAAAAACAAAAACATACAGACGCTCCAAGTAAAGAACATAAGATGTGAGTGAATAAAAATATAGTTTCAAGAGAAGGAACCTGATACTTTGTCGATGAAGAAGGGGATGCCTTGGGCATCCCCAAGCTTAGATGCTTGAGTCTTCTTGAAATATGGGGATGAACCACCGGGGCATCCCCAAGCTTAGACTTTTCATTCTTCTTGATCGTAGTATATCATCCTCCTCTCTTGACCCTTCAAAACTTCCTTCACACCAAACTTCAAGCAAACTCATTAGAGGGTTAGTGCATAATCAAAATTCACATGTTCAGAGGTGACACAAACATTCTTTTCACTTCTGGACATTGCATAAAGCTACTGGACATTAATGGATCAAAGAAATGAATCCAACATAGCAAAAGAGGCAATGCGAAATAAAAGGCAGAATCTGTCAAAAACAGAACAGTCCGTAAAGACGAATTTAAAGCTGGCACCAGACTTGCTCAAATGGAAAAACTCAAAACTAATGAAAGTTGCGTACATATCGAGGATCACGCTCGTAAATTGGCAGATTTTTTCGAATTTTCTACAGAGGCCTGTGCCCAGATTCGTGACAGACAGCAATGATGTTTCGCAGCGATCCCAAATATAACATCAACTTTAGCATAGAAACTTTACTTGGCACAAAAACATGATAAGGAGAGGTTGCTACAGTAGTAAACAACTTCCAAGACACAAATATAAAACAAAGTACTGTAGCAAAATAACACATGGGTTATCTCCCAAGAAGTTCTTTCTTTATAGCCATTAAGATGGGCTCAGCAATTTTGGTGATGCACCCGCAAGAAATAGTATTTGAAGCAAAAGAGAGCTTCAAGAGGCAAATTCAAAACACGTTTAAGCCTAACATGCTTCCTATGCAGAAAAATCTTATACACAAATGAATTCATGAAGAGCAAAGTGACAAGCATAAGAGGATAAAACACGAGTAACTTCAAGATTCTCAACATAAAGAGGGGAAACTTAATATTATTAAGATGCATATAAACATATCTCCCTCTCTCATAATAACTTTCAGTAGCATCATTGATGAAATCCACAATATACCCGTCACTTAAAACATTCTTATCATGGTTCATATGCATAGAAGTATCATTAATTTTGGCATAAGAAGAGTTATTCTCATTAATAGTAATTGGAGCAAGATTATTATCAAGAATTTGAACATGGTAAACAAGTTGCATACTAAGGAAATGGTTTTTGGCAAGCCCATCATAACTATGACAAGTTTCATAAGGATAATTGTAACATGTGTCATATACATCTCTATAGCAATTATCTAAACCAGAATATGTAATATCATCATTTTCACTAAAAGTAGAAGTCTCAAATATAGGATCTTCAAGCACAACATCCCCAAGCTTAGAGCTTTCAATATCATCGTTTAAGGGGACATGAATAATGCTATCATCATTACTTTCATAATCAGTACCAAAGAGATTTTCAATATCAAAGGCAGTGTGCTCATCCAAATCATGATCACTAATATGGGTAAAGGGTATAGGAAGATCATCGTACTCAGATTCATTATCATAATAATCATTAGGCGCAACATACTTACGGTTACCTATTGTTACCTCATACATGCGGGGATATGCCATTGCCTCTTTCTCTTTATTCTCCTTCTTCTTCTTCTTCTTCTTCTTCTCTTCTTCTTCTTCTTCTTCTTCTTCTCTCCTCGCTTCCTTCTTTAGGAGGAAGAGGCTTGAAGGGTGGCTTGTCCGCATAGCCTGATTTACTTTTAGAAACAATAGAAGAAACTTGGGAGGATCCCTCCTTTTCATTAATTAATTGAAAACACACAGCGGTCCTATCATATTTTGGCATGGTATCATCTTCTAAAATATTCTGTATGTAAGTATTTGTATGGAAATTATTAATGCAGTAAGAAAGACAACCATGCAGGACATCATCAATATCAAGATCGTTAATATTTAACAAAGAAATTTTTCTTGATAACTCTTCACACTTCAAAAATAAGGTAAGTTCATCATGCTGATTAGGAATAATTTCATCATCACAATACAAATTTGCAGCACTCATGGGGTTTGAATTATCATTGGAGGAACATTGAAAATTAAAATGACCAACTCTATGGCAAAGTTCACAAATAAAAGGATAGATGGCACACACTTTTTCTCCAAGATCATCTAGAGCTCTAGACCACTTTCTAGTTTTTTCATTCCTGTGATGGATACAATATTCATCTTCTATTTGATTAATTCCACAAGGTCTATGTATTCCACAAAAATTAACATGCTTACAGGAAATAGCATTCTTAGGAGTTTGAACACGCTTATTGCAATCATTAACAACAATTTCATTCTTCATGCAAGCGTCTTTAAAAGGTTCATGATACTTATCAAAATTCTTCCTAGGCAATTCAATGTGAGAAGCAAAAGCTTTATAAAGATTTGCAGCAACTTGAGAGTCAAGACCATAAGTAGCACTCATATTTCGAAATTTTCCACTATCCATGAAAGTTTCAATGCATTCATAATCATAATTTATACCTGACTCTTTACCTTTGTCATTCTCCCAATCTTCAGCGTTCTCCTTAATCCGATCAAGAAGGTCCCTTTTAAACTCTTCTTTGTTGCGCGTGAATGATCCAGAACAAGTAGTATCCAGCAAGGTCTTATCTTGAAAAGAAAGTCTTGCATAGAAATTATCAATGATGATATTACCTGGAAGCTCATGATTGGGGCATTTGAGCATTAAAGACTTCAATCTCTCCCATGCTTGGGCAATACTCTCTCCATCATGAGGCCAGAAATTATATATATGGTTTCGATCTTTGTGAATTTCACTTGGAGGATAGAACTTGGAATAAAATAGAGGCACAATATCCTTCCAATCAAGAGAGCGCCCGTCCTTCATAGTTTATACCAATGCGCCGCTTTACCAGACACGACATAGAGAATAGTTTCTTCTTCACTTCATCCATAGGGATACCTGCACACTTGAATAACTGCATAATTCATGCAAAAACAGTAAATGATCTCCAGGATGGACAGTTCCATCCCCTTCATAGCGGTTATCCATAACACGTTCAATAATTTTCATAGGTATTTTATAACGGAATACTTTCAGCAGGTGGATTTAAAATATCAGAAGCATCATTAGAGTTATCGCATATGGGAGATAAAGCATTATCAGAGCAAAATATTTCTTCCAAAGCGGAGGAGCTAAAAAGATTATTTTTATGTAAACTAGCTTCCCCAAGCTTAGACTTCTTCATAGCATTAGCAGTAATTGCATTCATACTAATAACATTGCTACTATCATGTAAATAAGGTTCCATAGGTTTTTTAATTTTTGTATCAAACAATTCTAAATTAGGAAAAAGATTAAAAAGCTCACTAATTTTTTTGTTGTTTTCCATTATGCCTAACTAGTGAAAAATAAAAACAAGAAACAAAAAGATGCAATTGCAGGATCTAAAGGAAATAGCTTCGAGCACCACACAATGGCGCCAGTACTTTACCTGGGACCGAAGTATGAGAGTTTTACCTTTTCTCCCGGCAACGGCGCGAAAAGTGCTTGGCGCGTAGTTGACGAGGGAGGAAAAGTGCTTAGTTGCCGGGCTTGCCAATGTGTGAGTGCCGTTTACCTTCCCTCCCGGCAACGGCGCCGAAAAGTGCTTGATGTCTACGGGAGCTTCTATTCTTGTAGACAGTGTTGGGCCTCCAAGAGCGAGGTTTGTAGAACAGCAGCAAGTTTCCTTAAGTGGATCACCCAAGGTTTATCGAACTCAGGGAGGAAGAGGTCAAAGATATCCCTCTCAAGCAACCCTGTAATCACAAAGCAAGAAGTCTCTTGTGTCCCCAACACACCAAATACACTTGGGGTGTATAGGTGCACTAGTTCGGCGAAGAGATAGTGAAATACAAGTAATATGGATGTATATGAGTGATAATAGTAATCTGAATAAAATATGGCAGCGAGTAAACATGCAGCAAAACAAGTAAACAAACGGAGATTCGATGCTTGGAAGCAAGGCCTAGGGATCCTGCTTTCACTAGTGGACACTCTCAACAATGATCACATAATAGGACTACTCTACACCCTTTTGTTGGATGATGAACACATTGCGTAGGATTACACGAACCCTCAATGCCGGAGTTAACAAGCTCCACAATGCAATGTTCATATTTAAATAACCTTAGAGTGCAAGATAGATCAACATAATTGCACCAAGAACTAACATAGCATGCACACTATCACCTTCACGCTTATGTAGGAGGAACAAATCACATCAATACCATCATAGCAATAGTTAACTTCATAATCTACAAGAGATCACAATCATAGCCTACGCCAAGTACTCACACGGTGCACACACTATCACCTTTACACACGTGGAGGAGGAATAGAGTACTTTAATAACATCACTAGAGTAGCACATAGATGATATTCAACTAGATCACATAAAGAGAGATGAACCACATAGCTACAGCGGAGCCCTCAGCCCCGGGGGTGAATTACTCCCTCCTCATCATGGAGACAGCGATGGCGGTGAAGATGGCGGTGGAGACGGCGGTGGAGATGACTCCGGGGAAATTCCCGTCCGGCAGGGTGCCGGAACAGAGACTTCGTCCCCCGAATCTTGATTTCGCGATGGCGGCGGCTGGAAGGTTTTTCTGGTCTCTGTCGGTGTTTTTAGGTCAGAGACGATTAAATAGGCGAAGAGAGGGAGTCGGAGGGGCCACGGGCTGCCCACACCACAGGGGGCGCCCCCCCGGGCCGCGCCCGGGTGTGGTGTGGGGCCCCCTGGCTCCTCTCCGGTGCTCCGGAAGCTTCCGGGAATTATAAGGTCTTCGGTCTTTATTTCGTCCGATTCCGAAAATATTTCTTTACTAGGATTTCTGAAACCAAAAACAGCAAAGAAACCTGCGCTTCGGCATCTCGTCAATAGGTTAGTTCCGGAAAACGCACGAATATGACATATAATGTGTATAAAAATATCATCAATAAAGTGGCATGGAACATAAGAAATTATCGATACGACGGAGACGTATCAAGTAGCAAGATCCAAGTCTATGGACGTACGTGGCAAGGCCGATCCCTGCGATCGGCCCCAAAAAATAAGAAACAAGGATCTCACTTCAAGCATGCCACGTCGTTATAGCAGAGAACCAAGAAGTTGTAAACCCTCGTTAAACATTGCAATGGAAAAGGAGGCCGATCCCAGCAATCGGCCACAAATAGTCTCAACATGCCTTCTTGTGTTCATCATTGATTTAGCAGGCGATGGAAAGCTGGGGTGTGGGGTTACAGGCTGATGGACTAGAAGAGATTGACATTGGTCCTGGGGATAAGCCACGACCAACATTTATCAGCAAATAGTTGGATCAACAACTGCAAGGGAAGCCGATTCCAGCAATCGGCTAAAATTATTCTCACCAAACGTGTTCACTGCTGTGCTATTTAGCATGGTGAGTTTTGAGACAAGCTTGAATTGGCTGCAAAGCCGATATCTTCAATCACTTGAAGGATTCGGCTCGGGGGGCATACACACAGAGAAGGTACGAGGCCACGAAGTATGTACCAAGAGGAAGAGCCGATTCATGAAATCGATCGGCTAATAAAAAATCGAAAATACAAAAAAATTAAGCACAGCCGATGCTTGGACATCATCTTGAGAACCACTTTGATGAGCCAACTGCAGAGTTTTCCACCAATGTTTCAATGAGAGAAGAAAGCATGGCTTTGAGGCGTTGGAACTTGGACTTGGTTCATCACATGCTGTGGAGAGGCCGGCTCGATATTCAGGGTCGAACGACACGTCAGCAAGCCTGAGAGATCACAGCCCTAACAGACAACAAGGGCAGCACAAGCATGCAGATCAGTGAAAGGGTGAGCCAATCGGAGCAGTAAATCACAAGAATTGAGCTAGGAGGAGTTGGAGAGCCATTACATGTGAAGCTTCTTGGTTCAAGAAAGGGGTTTGCTGGTCCTTCCGAGCCCTCTTGGTGCATCGACTCCTTGTGCGTAAGCTTTCATGTCTTGTTTTGATGGGAGTTGAGGGCTGACCTTTTCTTGGAAGCCGATGGTGGCACATCTGGCTGGTTTTACGTGGTGGTGTCCCCAGAGGTGCCCAAGCTTGAGCCTCGTCGGCTGGACTGCGTCTCCTCTTTGGTATTATCTTCAGTGAAGGTCTACAAGAGCAGGATTAATGAGCTAACATGCTACTGAAGCCGAGAAGGCTGTTGCCCTTCAAAGTTCCTGGTGGCCACCTGTCTCCCTGCTATTCTCGCCTTGACTGAGGCTCGGGGGGCAGTGGCCTTGAAGATCCGTGACTAGGGTTCATGATCCTGTTTGAGGTAGTCATTCCGACTGGGAGGAAGCAGGGACGGATCATGAGTAAAACTGTCAAGTGCTGTCGTCATCGGCAAGGTTGCCCTGGTGGTTTGGAGTGGTTAAGGATTACCGTTTGAGGATCGGAATTGGGACAAGGGTTGCAAGTTATTATTTGAGGGATAACTGAATTAACCTGTCTCGCAATTTATCCAGAAGGGCTGACGCGTTGCCATCGTCTCATTAAGGCGTTGACCACCTTTGACAATCAGAAAATGGCAAGATGTGAAATCGGATGATTGGAAAGTGAATTGGAAGAACATCTTCATCTTCATTGATTAAAAAGGTGATTTCTTACAAAGAGAAGCCGATTGCTTAACAAAAGGGGAACAGATTGCTACTGCTAATCTTATGCTAGTAAGTCCCTACTCTAAGGGCTGGCTCCGTCTTCGCCATCGCTGGGGTAGCTGCCGTCATTGCTGCTCCGACGAGTTCCTCGTCGCTGCCATCGTAACCTTCAGCGGGGGCTTCTTCATCTTCATCATCTTCGTCCTGTCGACCAAGCCCAGCCACGGATGCGCTTTGGCGGCGGTTCGTCGGAGGAGGTGTCGTCCTCCCGTTCTTCCTTCGTGTCGGAGGAGACGTCTTCGTCTTCATCATCCTCTTCTTCTTTGGGAGGAGGTGAATTTACCCTAAGGAAGGGTCGTTGCGCCGCTCTCCGCCCCGCTCCGTCAATCGGAACCGGAGGTCATCTTCCCCGTCCGAGGCATGTCGCCATCCGACCTGCACGAGGTCCTCGGGTCGGCCCTCGAAGTCAAACTCCTGCTCATCCCAATGCTCGGGAGCGCGCCTATTGTACGCTTCCATCTGGTTGTGCTCTGGAATCAACTCGCTTGAGGAAGAGGATTGGAGAGAAACGGAAGAGGAGGAAGAGGAAGACATGGTTCTGGAGGGAGAGGGTTTTTTGGCCGATGGCTAGTTTGGAGCAGGGGGATGAAGAGGTGAACTGTTCGATGCGGTTAAATAAAAGGAGATTTAGCGGAGATTTAATGCTCGAACAGTTCCCGAGGATGTGGTGCCAAAACTGTCAAATCGTGCAGAGAAGTTGAGAAGGCAAGGTGTCATGATGAAGAATACTGCGAAGTTCTGCTCGCCACGACATGACCCTCGAAGGAAAAACAGAGTGGTTTTGAAATTATCATTGCCAAAACCAGGGGGCATGTGTTATCACCAGATTTTGGCCAAATCAGGAGATGGGCCGTAAGTGAAGATGGGCTTGAAGGATATACGCATGGAGCATCTTTGAAGCGGCCTTGCACGAAGAGTCTGGGCTTAATTGCCCATGTATCTGTAATATAGTAGATCGCATCTTAGTTTAGAATTAAAAGATAGAGTTTAACCCGTGCACGGTTAGGTGCACGCCCGAATTAGAAAGTCCCTTGGACTATAAATATGTATCTAGGGTTATCGAAAAGGAGGACAATCACGTTCACAACAAACACAAATCAGGCGCATCGCCACCCCTTCTTTCGAGGGTTTCTCCCGGCATCATGTCGCCTAGATCGCATCTTGCGATCTAGGCAGCACACGTTTATTCGTTTACCTTGTGCTGCTCGTGTTGAAGCGTTGTTGATGGCGAGTAGCACTACTTATCGTAGATGTTTTGGGGCTTGCATAGATGCTTTTCTTACGCATGTCTGCCTAGCTATGCCGTCCCTCGATATCTAGCTGCCCTTACACCTATCCAGGTGTAAGGGCTCTTGCTTGTTCGTTGTTTAGTAGATCCGATCCGTTATAGTTGCTCCTTGATTCTTCAAGGATTGGTTTAATATCTGTATGGTTAGGCCTTACAAACGGGTTGAACGATCCGGTAGTGCGTTAGGTATGGTTTGTTAGTCCTAAGAGGGATGTTCCGGGAATTGACTTAATGTTGGTTTTTAGGCCTCTTTTAGGGTTAGTTTTCCATTATCTTTCGTGACTATTAGGCTCAACTACGCGTAGGATGTTCCGATCATACGGTGAAAACCCTAAACTGTCGTAGATTGGTTTAGCTTTATACTGATCAAGCAGGAGCCCCATGTCAGCGTTAACCCGACGTGAACCATGGGGCGATGCGCTTTGTGAGCCGATCCACAGGGCAACCTGAGATCCGATCGGGCTCGTATTTAATGTTTACGTGTCTGCCATGCAGGAAACTAATCTAAGCAATCCAACACCTTCCTGACCAGGTATAGGTCGGTGGCACGCCCTGCAACCGCTAGCATGTGTGCCGGAACATTTGCGGGACGACGTCGAGGGACCAGGGCCCCTGCAGCCTTGGAAGCCTCCCGGCTCTTCGTGTTGCTTAACCACTGCTCGCCGGTGGGTTTTGGCAGGCAACAACTATATGACATAAGAATGCTATGTGCTTTGGTTTATCATTCTTTTGATTTTTCCTTAATTTTTATACCTATTTGAATCTTTGTCAAATCCTAGGTTTGACAAAGATTTAAACAAGTTTAAAATATGAAAATGAAAAGGTAAGCATGGATCCT
The DNA here is from genome assembly GCA_030979885.1 of Lolium multiflorum. Classification (NCBI taxonomy): domain Eukaryota; kingdom Viridiplantae; phylum Streptophyta; class Magnoliopsida; order Poales; family Poaceae; genus Lolium; species Lolium multiflorum. Next base: position 136,912,281 of record CM061748.1, on the reverse strand, counting down.
TCTTAGTCACTCTAAAATGAAGCTTTTGGGAGGTTTTTGAAATTTCCATGTTTGAAACCCAAAACCACTTCTCTTCATGCTTGACTTCATAAGACAGAGTTTAGTGTTAGCGGTAGATACATGATTTGTCTTGTTTGAATATGTTTAGACCTTGTTTATCAACTTGAATTCTTACTATATGACATAAGAAGGCTATGTGCTTTGGTTTTTCATTTTTTTGATTTTTTTGAATTTTATGCCCATTTTAATCTTGGTCAAATACTAGCTAGGTTTGACCAAGATTTAAATAAGTTTAAAACATGAAAATGAAAAGGTAAGCCTCGATCCTTCTTGGTCACTCTAAAATGAAGCTTTTGGGAGGTTTTTGAAATTTCCATGTTTGAAACCCAAAACCACTTCTCTTCCTGCCTTACTTCATAAGACGGAGTTTAGGGTCGTTAGGGGGTAGATACATGATTTTTCTAGTTTGAATATGTCTAGACCTTGTTTATCATCTTGAATGCTTACTATATGACATAAGAAGACTATGTGTACTGGTATTTCATTTTTTTGGTTTTTTTTTTTATTTTCATGCCCATTTGAATCTTGGTGAAATCCTAGGTTTGAGCAAGATTTAAACAAGTTTAACACGTGAAAACGAATAAGTAAGCCTGGATCCTTCTTAGTCACTCCAAAATGTACCAATTGATAGATGTGTTAACTTTGCTTCATGGAAAAAATAATGTCTTGTAAATGAGTTAACTTGGATTTCCTACCCTTGAATCCATAGGAAACTTTGTTCTAATGCACTATAATAATCAATCGAGTTTTTACACCAACAGGTCTGTCACTTACGTGTGGTGCCCATGCGTGAGGTCCCACACTTCAGTGAGCACAAGTCACGTGAAGTAGGTACGCAAACTCCCAGCCATCTTCTTTGTCAAGAGAAGACGCATCAGGTGCGTATTGGAAGTCTCTGTCCTTCAGATCCTTCGGTTGTCCCTCTCACAAAAAATCTCTCTCATTCTCGGTCTCGCTCGCTCGATTGCACCTCCTGCACACTGATAAACCCTGCACAACAGTCAACATCATCACCCGAAAAAGGGGATACACCATAATCCTCTCCCTTCTTCTCTCCTTCCGAGTGATCCCTCTTCCTTCGAGTTTCACTCGACGGGCAAACACACATGTGCTGCATAGTAATAATAAAAAAAGTAGAAAAATCGACCTACGAATCTATAATTAAATAGGTTAAACTAGGGTGTTGTCCAGTACTACAGATCAAGTTCAAAAAATCCAACTACGGGGTTCGAACAACCCCATTTCTAATCCAAGATTTTTTTCGACCTCATCCAAATGGCCTCAAACTATAGGGTTAATTAGCATCTAGTGCAGTATGTGTGAACATGTATGCACTATGTGTGCTATAAATTGTATGTCTTTCAAATTTGAACCAAATTTGAATAAGTTTGAAATATTTGAAATGGGGCTTTTGGCTTAAACGTTTGAAACCCAAAACGACTTCTCTTCATGCTAGACATCATAAGACCGAGTTTAGGGTTAGGGGTAGATACATGATTTGTCTGTTTTGAATATGTCTAGACCTTGTTCATCAAGTTGAATGCTTACTATATATGACATAAGAAGGCTATGAGTCTTGGTCAAATCCTAGGTTTGACCAAGATTTAAACAAGCATAAACATGAAAATCAAAAGGTAAGCTTGGATCCTTCTTAGTCACTCTAAAATTAAGCTTTTGGGAAGTTTTTGAAATTTCCATGTTTGAAACCCAAAACCACTTCTCTTCATGCTTGACTTCATAAGACAGAGATAAGGGTTAGGGGGTAGATACATGCTTTTTCTGTTTTGAATATGTCTAGAGCTTCTTCATCAACTTGAATGCTTACTATATATATATATATATATATATATATATATATATATATATATATATATATATATATATATATATATATAGGTCTGCTATTCTCGAACCGGTTCGAGAATAACTATTCTCGAACCACTTGTGAACTTCCTGAGTGTTTCGAAGTGAACTTCTTGACGGACCACCAGAGTTGCATGTTCGTGCGGATAGTATTTTTATGTTAATTTTTGAACCGCTTAACCGAATGATGCATATAATATACCATTGGATTCGTATGGAAATTTCGCAGCTTTTTCGTGTTTAATGTTTTTCCAAATTCTGAATTTTTAAAAACTAATTTTAAATATACAAAACAGCATTTCCGCGGATTTCTCAGTTTTCGTGCAGTTTTGGGGGTTTAATTTTCAAACGCTTTATCGGATTGATGCATATGATACGCCGTTGGAAAGCTGTTGATTAGGCGCAACTTTTTCGTATAGAACATTTTTACAAATTCTCTACCGTGTAAGAGCAGATTTGAAAATACGTGATTCTGCTTTCCAAAATTCTATATTTTTCGTACTGTTTTTTGGGGCTTATTTCCGAACCACTTGTCAGAATTTTCCAAATGAAATTGTGCTGAAAAGATATTGACTAGGCGCAGCTTTTACATTTTGAACTTTTTTCTAAATTTTGAACGGTTTAAGTTTAATTTCAGAAATACGCAAAAATGGAAATAATGCCGACACGAGAACATTTTGAAATTGGCTCATCCAAATTGATTAGTTGTGGCATTGCGGTGTGTTGGAGTATTAATAGAGTTATATTAGTGTTAATTTTACGTGGAACCATTCGATTTGCGCAATAAGAGGTTGTTCAGATGATTTCTATGCGTATGATTTCCGCAAAGAAAAATAGAGTACATGAGGTGCTCGATTATGGAAGTGAACTTCCCGATATCTGTTAGTGAACTTCCGATCGCGGTATAAAACTTACAGGCATGTTCAAAGTGAACTTCGTACATGTTGAAAGTGAACTTTTCTCCCCAAAACAAAGTGAAGTTTGACAAAAGCAAATTTCGAGCATGTTCATGGTGAACTTCCTTCTCGCACAAAGTTAATACTCACAAAAAATAAATTCAGCAGTGGTATAAAGTGGACTTCTGCCATGTTCCAAGTGAACTACCAAAAACCGTGTATGCACAACTTTTGACTGGACTTTGACGTATTAATACAATGAACCACCAAAATTTATTCATGTTTCATGTTTTTTCTTTGATGAATTGTTTTTGTAGTTTTACAAAGTGACAAACTTGTGATGCATCTTGATAATAAATTATAAATTAGCACTTTTAAACTTTATCTCTCACTCAAACACATTGTCCCCGTCCTTTTTCATTTTGCATATTTAATAATTCTATTGAGTGTGCTAAGGGGCGACCAACACACAAGTCTCCTCTTGGTCGTCTGCCTTAATTCAGCATCTAGAATGGCTGTTGAAATATCTGTGCTATCCCAGATAGTATGCACGTAACTTTAGGAAGTTACAGGCAGAGCGAACTTCCAGCCAAAAGAAAAGCTTTGCGACAAAAGAAGATGAAATCCCCAAGTTGGACAAACGGACTTGCATTTTAAATGTAATGGAACGTTACACTTCTCTGTGTATGTGCTTCAACTGAAATCAGTAGATGAACGAATTTCCAAACAAATGTAAGTAAGCTTCATGAACTAGCAAGGTGAACTTCTATATATTTTTGCATGCACTGCAACCATCCAAACTTTGCTAAAATACAATGCTAAAAGACAAACTTGATGAGAAGAATAACACACAGAATCAATTAACAAATATAGTGCAGCATGAGCTGAACGTCACATGGTAACAACTTTCTGAACTGGCGGTGCTCTTTTTCTGAAGTGCAGGTAATGCAACACTGGCAGGGCAGGTACACTGGTGTTCCTCCAATCTGATGCGTGCTTGCTGCAACTGCAAAGGCAAGCGGCTGCTCACAGAACCTGAGAAAAAGATCAGATAAACCATCAGTGAGCCATCTTTTGGGTTATGAAACAAAGCATGTGGCCAACTTAGTTAAGTAGCTTACCCGTTTGCATTTTGAGAACAAAGTGAACTTCAGAGGACAACCTGAGTGAACATACACACATAGTTACCTAAAACAATTATGTAAACTTTTTTGATAAAAGTGGACTTCACATACTTTTACAAACCGAACTTCCTTAAAGAAACATATATAACGAATTTTCTATTTTCACCAATTTGCACTTCCACAAATACATTCTATTAGTTTCTCTGTAAAATATGATACAATCAACGTCAATGAGCACCCAACTAAGCATCAACAAGAAATTAGCAACAACACTTCAGCAATTACCAGTGTTAATAATAGTAGTAAGAAGTTACAGTAGCTGCGCCACCTGCAGCAAGTATGTGAAAACTGAAAGAAATGACTACTCCTATCAGTCTAGAGAATTTCTTGGTGGGCCACAACAAGTTTCTGATAGAAATAAGAGTCTTGCTCACAAATGGTTATAACAAAAGGAAAACATGGAATCCTTTAAAAAGGATATAGACTTCCACGGCAAACTAACCAAACTTCAAGACTAACAGATATTATTCTTGGGATACACGTGCACTTCTCAGATCCAAGAAATGAGCTTCTCGAAATCAAAAAGTGAACTTCAGAATAATAATCTAGTATTAACAATTTACTCACAGCCATTGTACACAAAAAATGGAAGTAGTATTAACATTTTTTCAAATGATCTCCAATGAACATATCGTTTATACATTAATCATCAAGGCGATTGTTTCTGCTGGAGACAATCCTCTGTTTATGTACTGTAAAACCAATACCATAATAAGATAGAACTATTGCATAAACAAGAATCATCCATCCCGCAGCCACAAAATTCACAAATATTCTATCTAGCAGGAATATATAAACTGAAAATAGCAGTAGCTGTGAACTTCGTGAATTAAGAGAAGTGAGCTTCACAGATTAGGGAAGTGCGGATGAGAAGAAGTGATCTCATATATTTTTGATAAGGTTCTGTTTGTTTTTGCCATAAAAATCAGAGAACGGCATGTTTCAGTTTTGCTTGATGGCAGGCTGTAGTTTTATTTTGCCAATATAACATAACTATGAGAGCCTGTAATCTAGACCATAATAGCAAGATGATTGCCAACTGTATTTATTTCTTTTGCATAAGGAACATCTGTTTTTCATGTACTGAACCAGTTTTGAACAAAGAGTTAACTTCCTTAACTATTGCAAAACCAACATTTTTACCTTTTGTAAATTAAGAGCATAAAAGAGAGACAAATTCTTGTGGAAAATATTTCTAGAAACATAACTCATGTTTTTTGGTATAAAAGCAAACACCTGTAGAGCACAAAAATTACTTATTTGCACATACACAGAGAACATGGATTCACAAGTAGAAGCTACAACAATTTTAAAGTGAATATCAATGACTGGCAATACCTGCGCGTCCAAAAGCTTGTCCAGCAGCAACAGCCTCGTGCTAAACTTCTTTTTTCTCCACCACAAATACCGCACTTGTTATGTGGGAAGGAGCAGGAGGCCGTCCGGCCAGCTGCTGGCTGTGCGGGTGGGCAGGGAAGGTTCAGAGCCAACGAGAAAGAAGTTTAGATGTGAACTTCATGATTAAAAGAAGTGAGCTTCACAATCTTCACAAATAACGAACCGATGTAGCTTAACTAGTGAACTTCCATGAACTTCTACTACCGCATGATTTACTGGACTTGTCATATTTTTTAATGAGCTTCTAGCTCTACCATAGACGAAATGTTTAACCTCCAGTCAGCTACACCGGCAAATGAAATTGGGAGCATGCAGAGAACAATATTTTAGCAAGCACACACCTGACATGTCAAATGAACGAAATTGGGAGCATGCGGTTCACCGGATGAACCGCAGCAGCAACACTGGAGTCCTCCGATAGCGGCGCACCGCTGGCAAGTTGAGTGACCTCCTGGACACAAGAGTGAACTGTCAAAAAGCATGAAACTGAACCGTCGACGTGCACAAAATGAAATGAGATAAACAAGGGGTGACAAAGCGGGGTTAGACGCACACGACAAAAAATGAACTTCTTTGGAGACAACAATACACCTACACTTCCCAATAGCAAGTATACTTCTTAGAAAAGAAAACTGAACTTCCAAAAATATAGATAATTTGTTATGCACATCATAACTCATTTTTTAGTGCAACCGACCATCCAAACCTTGATACATATACAGAACTAGAACAATTCCTAGACCAGTAATAGTTGAATTGCATGCTCACACGAGTTCGGTTTGATATAAAATAACTCATGTTTTTTATATAAAAGCATATACCTGCAGGGCAAAACAATTACTCATTTGCATATGTACAGAATATGGATTCACAAGTAGCAGCTTCAATATCAATGACTACCAATACCTGCGCGTCCAGTATACTTCTACAAAATGAAACGTAAACTTTCTTCGTAAGCAAATTGAACTTCTACCTTTCTATATAGTCAGAAACGCATCAGCACATACATACTAGTAAGAATGAAACCCCAGTACAGATGTTGTGAACTACCCAGCAATGGTTTCTTTTAACATGGTGAACTGCTGTTGATTTTAGAGGCTTCGTTTTGGAATGAAAGTAGACTTCACGGCAAGGAAATACTAATCTCATATCATGCATTTAGTACACATTATTTTTCATTTACACCAAAACACTAAACTTCATATTTCTGGCGCAGGCTCCGCTCGACTCCAGCAGCGGGCATCTGAACCAAGTGAGCTTCCGAAATAAGCTGAGGTGAACTTCCAAAGTATTTTTTCCATAAAAAATGGAGCTCACATCTGTACAAATTGAATGACCCTGAAATAAAAAAAAATTAGAATTCACAGAAATACACAAAGTGTACTGCCTGAATTCGTCTAATAAAGTGAACTCACATGTAAAAGGAAATGGAATATCAGTGACTAACAAAGTGCACACCCCAAGATCAACATATTTTTTGAAACACAAATTAACTTTCCAAACAAATTAACTTGTGTTTCGGAGCAGAAGGTGCATCTGTTAATTTTTTCCGTGAAATTTCACTTTTCTGCACACTGACCACAGTAGCAATGAACTTACATTATTTTTGGCAAACGAATATAAACCTAGCTGTAATAAACTGAAACTTTTGTAGGAAAATAAAAAGGTAAACTCCCATTGTTGATTGAGCTGAACTTCTTATCTAATAAAATTAAACTTGACATCCAGACCGCACTTTTATATAAAAAAAAATGAACTTATGGCAAATACGAAGTGAGCTTCAGGAGAAGTTTCAATGAACTTTCAAAAAATTAAACAATTTCCTCTAGATGATATTTTCTGGATATTCCAAGCGAACTTCTCTTGCTGACAAAAGAGAAAATAGAAACTCAAACTTCCCTTGATGACAAGCGAACTTTTCTTGCAGCATCAATGTAGATCATATATAATAAAATATCACAGGTAAATATGGAATAGCATAAAGCTAGATATGCAGAGCACGATTGTTATGATAGTTAATTCACAAGATATTTGAGTTTCAGCACATGATAAAAAACAAGCGAACTTCCACTCATCGACAATCTGAACTTTTAACAATTAAAATAATGAACCTTGGAACAACACAGTTTTTTATTTAATTGCAATTGCCATGTACTTCAATATTTGTGTGTTGTGAACAAATATAACTCCCGTGCAGACAAAAATGAACTTTACCCGTTGATATAAAATGAACTTATCTACAATTCTTTAAAGTAAAGTTTGAGAGAGAGCAAAGCTAGAACATAGCAGCTTCTTTTTACGCAATAAGGAAGGGGTACCCTCTATCAGCAGTAGCAGTTCACAACAACTACAAGAAATAGCCTCGCAGGCCAATATCTAAAATATAATAACTTCCTGCCATCATTCAATTTGCTTTCCAAATAAAAACGAAATGAACTTTCATGCGTTAGACAATTGAACTATCTGCATATTTAAAATGAACTGCCCGGCAATAAGATGAGTTTTCAGCGAGACAAAGTGAACTACAAACACATTCAAAATTAAGACGGTAGCCGTAATACACACATAGCAGTGAGGATGAACTGAAACTTTTGCCCATATAAAACGTAAACTCCCCTTTTCAAACGAACTGAACTTGGTCAAACAGTGAAAGTGAACTTCGCAGCAGCGCACTTCTGTATTTTTTCCCGATTTGAAATGGTTCGTGTGTTGTTTTCTTTTGAACTGGAACAGTCGGGTAGAGGAAAAAATCTCTCACGAAATATAAATAGAAATTGCCACTGGAAATAATGTAAGCTACTCTATTTTCCTACCAGCCCAAAAAATAAACCTCCATTTCTCTCTATTTAATACATCGGAGCAAAGCAGTGTTAGAGATTATAAGTTAATAAACTGAAGAATGATAAACGAACTGCAGAGGAATCATTTTTAAAAATTGCATTGCATCATTCAGACTTTCGACTAAACAACAAAATATTTAAAAGGAAGTGCAAGAGAGAGCAAAGCTAGATTATAGCAGCTTCTTTTACGCAGAAAAAAGAGGCCACCGTCTGTCAGCAGTAGCAGTTCACAACAGCTAAAAGAAATAGCTCACAGTACAGTCTCTAAAAACAATATCTTCCTTCCATCATTCAATTTGTTTTCCAAACTGAAATGAACAACTAAGACACATGTGAACTCCCTATTTGGCCTAATCGAAGTACTCACAATTAAAAAATTGAACTGCTTGGTGCTACGAAAAACACAAGCAAGCAGGCCACACAATTAGTGTTCACAATTGACTTTCTACATACCGATGAATCGAAATGCCCACAAAATAGAAGCGAACTTCTCACTATGCTGATTTCTTTTACTAATCTATAGTTGATTTTTAAGTGGAGGAGCAACAATCACTATCCCATGCCTCGGCCAAATGATTCAAGATACAAAGGTAGCTTCTAAAGTAAATTCATCAAGAAATTTGATGCACCAGATTTGAACAAGAATTAACCTCTGTTTTGCATGTATTGCACGAACCTGGTGCTCGAGGGAGTTCGTAGCGACGCTCACCGTCCGGCCCAGTCCTCACGGAAGTCCTTGCCGCTGCTCCAGGATGCGCGCGGCGGTGGTTCCAGGAGGCGCGTGGCGGCGGGGTCAGGGGCGCGCGGATGCGGGGTCCAGGAGGCGCGCGGCGGCGGGGTCAGGAGGCGCGCGGCGTCGGGGTCCACGAGGCGCGCGGCGGCGGGGTCAGGTGGCGCGCGGCGTCGGGGTCCAGGAGGCGCGCGGCGGTGGGGTCAGGAGGCACGCGGCGGCGGGGGGGGGGGGGATCCAGGCGCGCGTCGGCGGGTTCAGGAGGCGCGCGGTGGGCGGGGATCGTGGAGCATGCGGCCACCGGCGGCATGGAGGAGGCAGGCAGCGTTGGGATGGTGGGAGGCGACACGGGTGATGGGGAAGAAAGTGGGTAGTTCAGTTCGGGGACTGGAGGTGGGCCGGTTCGAGGAGGGTGGGGCGGTGACCAGGCCGTGGTCCGGTTCGGTGCACAGAAAAACCAAGACGGATTAGGGGGTTCGAGAATAGCTATTCTAGAACCCCTCTTAAGGGGGGTTCGAGAATAGTCCAGCTCTATATATATATATATATATATATATATATATATATATATACCAGCACTATTCTGCAACCGGTTGCAGAATAATATTCTGAGCACCGACTTGTACTTTTCTAGACACAAGGTTGTACTTCCCGGATAACAGGGTTCAACTTTCTGTCGAACTTACCTGAACTTCCCATTTTCTTCAAAGCTACTGATTATACCTCGAATTTCTCAACCATTTCCCGGAACTATCCAAGTGATATACCGTTGGATAGATAATGAAAAACCGCAACTTTTTCATATTCACACTTTTCTCAAATTTTACACGGTTTAAATTTAATTTTGAAAATACCAAAACGCCTCTATATGGCCAGAAAACGAACTTTTAGTTCGATTTTCCAATCGCTTATCGAAACTGTGCAAATGATATACCGTTGGATAGCTAATGAAATTGCACAACTTTTTCATGTTTTAAGTTTTTTCAAAATCCTCACAGTTTTTGAACAATTTTGAAAATACCGAAATTCGGACGTACTCAAAAACGAGCGGACAGTAATTTGGATGAATTTTTTCAACCGTTTGTCGGAATGATGCAAATGATATGGCGTTGGAAAGCTATGGACTAGGCGCAACTTTCTTATTCGAATTATTTTCTCTAATTACTTACAGTTTAAGAGAATAACTCGAATTACTGTCCGCCTGTTTTATGTGATGAGCACCGAATAATTTCCCCGCGATTTCCATTCGGAATATATAAACAATGGAAATGATATACAGTTGGAAAGCTATAAAAATGGTGCATCTTTTTTGTATTTACCATTTTTGCCAAATCCGAACGGTTTAAAACTAATTTTAGAAGTTTTGAAATCATGTTTCCGGTATATTTTGTGGGATAACGGGTTGAATTTGATGGCTTAGATCCATTTATTTGTTGTAAAATGTTGTAGGTAATGAAATTAGACATATAATCTACCATATAAAGCTTTTGGTGACAATAATTGAAGTGGTTGGTGATCAAATCGATGAGATTTGAACAATAGATTTCCGCCCCGTAAAAACAGAGCGTTGAACTTCCCTCGACTCGAACTTGCACTTCTAGGGAAACACGGTTGTACTTGTCGGCGCTGTTTCACGAAAGTGTTCAGTAAAATGACTATAAGTTTCTCATACGGTGTCCGTTTGAGGTCCACGGCCACACGAAATGCTCAGCACAACCACGTGCATCTGAACTTCCCGTGACACTTCCTGGTACTTCTTGGCCTTCGTGGTTGTACTTCCTGAAAATGTTTTGCTACTAGTGTGTTTTACAATATATGACCATCTGTACTTCCCATAGTCACAACTTGTGCTCCTCGGACCCACTTCTTGTACTTCTCATGAAGTAATATATTGGATGATTTTTATTATTCTTGATACGTATACTTCCTAGAATTATACATTGTACTTCTTTGTTATATTTTCATGTAATTCCCGCAATACACATTTGTACTTCCATGTGGTTAATTTTATTTTTTCGAGGACTTTCAAATGATATTTGCACAATAGATTGCTGCCCCACAAAAACAGAGTACTAAACTTCCCTCGACATGAGCCTCTACTTTTCGAGCAATGCGGTTGTACTTCTCGGCGCGATTCTAAAACAACAATAAATTTCTTTTGCACTTCCAAAACCGGTGTACTTCCCATAGTCACCACTTGTACATCTGGAAATCACCGCTTGTACTTCCCGTGAGGTAAATAATTAGATGATTTTTATTAATTTTTTACCACTTTACGTGTACTCTAAACTTCCTGGAAGAGAAGCCTTGTACTTTCTAAACTTGATGTCTTGTACTTCCCTGCGCTATTGGTTGTACTTCCCAGCGGACATTTTAATTACCAAGAAGGTTTATATGGAATGAGAACTAGTTTAATATTTCGAGGACCGACTTGAACTTCTATGGACAACGAGTTGTACTTAACAAAACGAAAGACATGAAATTGCGGACCCATATACTCGTATTTCCTAGAATCTACGTGTGTACTTCCTGTGGAGTCTACTTCTTCGGAAGCATATGCTACACCATTTTTGTTGATGTCTTTTTGGTGTTTTTGTTGACAAACATGTGTTTTCTTGTTCTTCTTGACCAAGGTGTGTACCCCCCAACATTTATTAATTGAACTTCTCATTATTTATCCATGTAATTCTCCATGATTTTGTATTCTTCCCATGACGAATAATTATACTTCTTTTTGCGATGAATAATTGTACTTCTTTGCGTTGAATATGTGTACTTCTTTGCGGCAAATAATTTTACTTATGTTCCTGAATTGTTGTACATCTCAAATGACTATTTTGTATTTATCGAGCCAAATTAAGATAAACAAAAATAGTCCTCGTAGCCATACCATGGAGTATGTGATGAACACCACATAAAAGCCGGAGCAAATTACAACTTTGTTTTGTGCTTCGTGACTAAGATTAAAGCTATAAATCAAATAGGATATTATACACAAGTATTACAACTTTTTTTTGTACTTTGTGGTGTGAACTGCCAATACAACTATTTAGTGAACTGAACAATGTGACTTAGACACATTAGTTTAAGCTTGAGGTCAAAATTCAGTAGCTACAGAAGTATACATAGCAGCTACAGAAGTATACGTAGCAGCTACAGAACCACACCCGTGCTATCCTCATCTTTTCTATTTTGCCTATGCACTGAAGTAGCTACAGAAGTATACATAGCAGCATTTAGATAGAGCTGCAAGAACACTGCAGCAGTACTCCTCGCGTTACAACCACGGAGATGGCCAGCAACTCGCTGTGGCTGGGACCTCGGGTCGGCACAAAGCACACGCACGTTCTCCGAGCGGCTAGGCAGCGCTGCTGCCGGAAGGGGCCGTAGCAGTAGAACGACGTGCGATGCGCCGATGCTGCTGCGTATCTGCACTGCTTGCACTTCATTTCTCAATAGCTTTGTACTGCCGATTACAATCGATTTTTACAGGAATAAAAAAAGCACAGCTCGTGGTCGTGGCCGCCCGCGCCCAGGAACGACGTCGAAGAAATCCATGACGGGCAAGCCAGCCAACGAGCACCCGCGACCAGAGGTAGGGGCGGGGGAGCGCGACGCGGCCTGGATCCGAGGCGGCGCAGCGTGCTTGACTCCGGTGAAGCCCCGCGGCGGGGCCTGGCCGGCGGCGGGGGATGGCCGGAGGCGGGGGCTAGCGAGATGCAGCGGGGCCTGGCCGGCGGCGGGGGATGGCCAGAGGCGGGGGCTGGCCGGCGGAGGGGGATGGCCGAAGGCGGGGGCTGGCCGGCGGCGGGAGATGGCCGGAGGCGGGGGCTGGCCGGCGGCGGGAGGTTGGTTGGCGGGGAGCGGGGGGAGGTTGGTCGGGGGAGACGTAGGTTCGTGGGTGAGGATAACGGTGGTGGGCTGGTGGGCTGTTTCTTTTTCTATCGATCGGTGCATCCGCGCCTATATAGGTTAGGTGGTGCTCAGAATATTATTCTGAGCACCGGTTTCAGAATATTATTCCGACGCGGGTTTTCTACCCGGGGTGATAGCTACGCACGGGGCTATCATCGTTGGATTTTCTCCATCTTAACGTTTTGATTAACGGCAACTTCACGGTCGTACGAAAAAATTTAGGCGAGAATCTTTTGATCCTGATGGGCCTGTCCTTGAGCAGTAAGGTTACGAGAAAATAGGACCATGTAGCAGTACGGTTGACAATGCCTAGTTTATTAGTAACCGTATCATCATTATTCAAACATGTGCATTATCAAATCATTTCGTGGGTGTGATATATAATTAGATAAGACAGCTTTAAGGCACCATTAGTAAGCTTAATAGAGAGAGAATATTTCTGTAAAAAAAGGAAAAAACTTGGACCTGGCATCTAGATCGAACAACCTTACTAGATGATTAACACAAAAATTTCCTTATAAAGTTAACATTTATTTGAAGACAGATCTAGATCAGGAATACAAAAATACAATAATCAACATTGACTCAATTCGTTGGAAGGGGAAGGCTCAAGCAAAATCCAGATCGTCATAAAATGGAGCCTAAGCCAATCCGGATTAAAAAAACTCCTGAAATGATGGCCTTTTCTGGCATTCGCCTCCGACTAAATGTGTGCTCATACCATGAAACTTCATAGGGAAATCACGCAGCTGTTCTCGAATCTGTAAATTGTGAATCCTGCAGCAAAAAAAGAATCATATGAAAAATTGCCAAGAATCAATCCTCCCAAATTGCTCTAACATATAACCAAAAAACATGATCAGGATAATCCTTGTGAACAATTTGAGAAAGCACTATCCAATAGCCTGCTGGAGGTACGGGAGGGGCGGATGACTAGCTGTATTGGACGCGCAGATCGCGACGCCGCCCCGCCCAGAAACTGCCTCCCAAGTCGAGTAGACCGTGACGAGCTCAGAACCATGGAGCAGGCGAGATAAATATAGAGCGAGCGCTGGTGCTAGAGATCTCTACTCCAACTCCGCGAGCATCGCACCACACAACCGGAGATTGATTTTATACGAAAGGCAACCAACCGGCCAGAAAAAGTTCCCATGTTCTCTCCGTAGAGAATAAGAAAAGAACGAAAATTAGATGGATAACAAAAAAGGAAAATCTTGAAAAAAGGAAACAAATGAGACCAACGAACTGAAACCAAATCCCCTGTATTTCTCCACAATCTTCGGCGGGACACGGAAGAGATCAGTTAATTATTTGGTAAAATACCCGGAAGCCGGAAGCGGGCTCGTGGACAAGCATCAATTCAGCCGTGGACACGCAGATTAGAAGATGACACCTACTCAGAACGAGACAATCAGAACGAGACAGAGGAATAACCAAATACTACTGTACTATTAATCACCACGTCCACATCAAAGAACTCGTTCTTGTTTCTACCAGAAGCGGAACAAAACCAGGAGAGAGAGAGAGAGAGAAATCGGCTGGTTACAGGGAAGAAACTGCAAGGGGAAAGATCAAGAAAAAAGTTGGAAAAATTGATGGACGCAGCTGAATCCTAGGCGACCGCTTCCTGCCATAGTTGCAAAAAAATCAACCGTGCCGGAAGCACCAGCCGGTTCCCTCGAAACTCCTTGCCGTCATCCAGGTGGTCACGAACATGACAAAAATCGAATTTTCTTTACAATGTGGATTATGCACTTATCGGATCATGGATAAATTTTGATCCTTATAGAGAGAACATGGAAGAAGAAAAGGTCAAATGGCCACACCCTGTGAACATTTGGGCAGCTAAAAAAAAGATCCAATGGTCGTGCAGACAGAACAGAGAAAATGCTAAGTACCTAGAGCTAAATGGATTTTGAGCACCAAGTAGAACCTGAAATTACACTCAATTCCATCTCAATGGTCTCATCTTAATAGCTCCTTGACTCTTAACAAGAAAAAAAAAAACCAGAAAGAAAATGATAGGAGATTGCAAGCATGGATAAGAGCTGAACTACTAGGCTCTAGGCTACGAGAATGTAGCGGGTATGGCCAAGAAGAAGAAAACAAAATGTAGAGTACATAGCGGAATGGCAGTGTTCCTCTCGTCTATGCCCAAGATCCAACGCAGCAACAAGGCAGCCAAATCAAAATGCTCCTCCGTGCGGCTTCCTCAGCTCGCCAGCGTCTCTCGTCGCCATCTCACCACCTCGAGGTATGTTAGATCGACCAAGAGCAGTAGAGCACTAATCAAGGAAAAACCAAAAATTAATCACCATATGGATGAACATGTTCTTGAGGTCAGGCGAATTTTGCTTCTCTAAGAAAGTCACTGCGATTTTACGAAGGGGGAGAGAATGCCAACTTGTACCATGAAAATAAAGAGCCGAAACAAATACAGATCGAGCCTAAAAACACCGAACTCCATGCCGAAGCTGGCCGAAATCTGGGAAACGCACTTAATAACTGACCACACCATATTTTCAACGCAAAAATTAAGCACGTAGAGGACACAGAGGGCACACATGGTCAACGACCAAAAAATTCAGCAGCATATTTAAACCAAATCATAACACCATATTCAGAATGGAGAAAATCACAAAAGACATAGCAAATGCCTTCACCGCGCAAGGAAAGCCTTCGACGCGCCGGCCCCATCGTCCGCTGCCGCGGCGGAGAATCCAGTACCAGAACGAATAAGCATCTACACATGTAACACACGATGACAACCATTCTTCCATGGATCCACCACTACACTGCTGGAATGCAGAATGAGAGAGAGAAGAAATTCAGGGAAGACATACCCAAGAAATCAGGATCTGGACTAACAATCCCGTGGAGATCAGCAGAAAAATCAAATGGAAAGAGATCAGCAGAACCATTCACGAAACAAGTCTCCATCTTCCCTCTAAGAAAAACATGAGATCTGGATTAAAAAGTTTACGAGATACTATGCAGAACTTTTGCCTCATGACGAATGATGGGAAAAGCGGAGGTGAAGGACGTCCAGATCGAAAAAAAGCTGCAGTCCACCTCGCGCGGTATGCCAGTGCGCCGGGTGAGGATCTTGGCCAGCGGCAAGCGGGCGGTGAAGTCCGGCCGGAGGCTCGTGGTCGTGGGAGAAGGACTATAGGGGAGGGGGCCGGCGGCGCAACAGCTGTGCAGGGAAGGGGAGGGGAGGAAGATGGGCAGGTGGTGGGGTGGGGTGGGGTGGGGTGTGGTGGACAGGTGGGGGTCGCACGAGTAGTTTCTCACTTTCTCTCAGTGGGTTTTCGAGGATGGGTCTGTTGACGGCGTCAGTTTAGATGTAGGGTTAAAAATCTCCTATAAGGTGATTCAATGGTTGGATGAAGGTGCATAGCTACACACCATGGTAGCCCACTATTTTTCATATATATATATATATGTATATGACATAAGAAAAAGAAGGCTATGTGCTTTGGCTTTTCAATTTTTTATTTTTTTGAATTTTTTGCCCATTTGAATCTTGGTCAAATCCTAGGTTTGACCAAGATTTAAACAAGCTTAAAACATTAAAATGAAAAGGTAAGCCTGGATCCTTCTTAGTCACTCTAAAATGAAGCTTTTGGGAGGTTTTTGAAATTTCCATGTTTGAAAGCCAAAACCATTTCTCTTCATGCTTGACTTCATAAGACAAAGTTTAGGGTTAGGTGTAGATACATGATTTCTCTGGTTTGAACATGTCTAGACATTGTTTATCAACTTGAATTCTTACTATATGACATAAGAATACTATGTGCTTTGGTTTTTATTTTTTTTGATTTTTTTTGAATGTTTATGCCCATTTGAATCTTGGTGAAATCCTAGGTTTGACCAAGATTTAAACAAGTTAATTTAAAACATGAAAATCAAAAGGTAAGCTTGGATCCTTCTTAGTCACTCTAAAATTAAGCTTTTGGGAAGTTTTTGAAATTTCCATGTCTGAAACCCAAAACCACTTCTCTTCGTGCTTGACTTCATAAGACAGAGTTAAGGGTTAGGGGGTAGATACATGCTTTTTCTGTTTTGAATATGTCTAGACCTTGTTTATCAACTTGAATGCTTACTATATATGACATAAGAATGCTATGTGCTTTGGTTTTTGATTTTTTTGATTGTTTTTGAATTTTTATGCCCATTTGAATCTTGGTAAAATCCTAGGTTTGACCAAGATTTAAACAAGTTTAAAACATGAAAATGCAAAGGTAAGCATGGATCCTTCTTAGTCATTCTGAAATGAAGCTTTTGGGAGGCTCTTGAAATCTCAATGTTTGAAACCCAAAACCACTTCTCTTCATGCTTGACTTCATAAGACAGAGTTTAGGGTTAGGGGGTAGATACATTATTTGTCGGGTTTGAATATGTCTAGACATGCTTGTTTATCAACTTGAATGCTTACTATATGACATAAGAAGACTATATGTGCGTTGGTTTTTCTTTTTTTTTCTGAACGTTTATGCCCATTTGAATCTTGGTCAAATCCTAGGTTTGAACAAGATTTAAACAAGTTAATTTAAAACATGAAAATGAAAAGGTAAGCATGGATCCTTCTTAGTCACTCAAAGATGAAGTTTTTGGGAGGTTTTTGAAATTTCCATGTTTGAAACCCAAAACCACTTCTCTTCATGCTTGACTTCATAAGACAGAGTTTAGGGTTAGGGCCAGGGTAGATACATTATTTTTCTAGTTTGAATATGTCTAGACCATGTTTATCACCTTGAATGCTCATTATATGACATAAAAAGGCTATTGGCTTTTTTTAATTTTTTTATACCCATTTGAATCTTGGTCAAATCCTTGTTTTGACAAGGATTTAAACAAGTTTAAAACATGAAAATGAAAAGGTAAGCCGGATCCTTCTTAGTCACTCTAAAATGAAGCTTTTGGGGGGTTCTTGAAATTTCCATGTTTGAAACCCAAAACCACTTCTCTTCATGCTTGACTTCATAAGACAAATTTTTGGGTTAGGGGTTTGATACATGATTTGTCTGGTTTGAATATGTCTAGACATGCTTGTTTATCAACTTGGATGCTTACAATATGACATAAGAAGACTATATGTGCGCTGGTTTTTCATTTTTTTTGAATTTTTACGCCTATTTAAATCTTGGTCAAATCCTAGGTTTGACCTAGATTTAAACAAGTTTAAAACATGAAAATGAAAAAGGTAAGCATGGATCCTTCTTAGTCACTCTAAAATGAAGCTTTTTGGAGGTTTTTGAAATTTCCATGTTTGAAACCCAAAACCCTTTCTCTTCATGCTTGACTTCATAAGACAAAGTTTAGGGTTAGGTGTAGATACATGATTTGTCTGGCTTGAATATGTCTAGACCTTGTGTATCAACTTCAATTCTTACTATATGACATAAGAAGACTATGTGCTTTGGTTTTTCATTTTTTTCATTTTTTCTGAATGTTTATGCCCATTTGAATCTAAATGTGAGAGAACACGTTAAAGGTTATTCTAACAAAGGTCATGCTTGGTATCTTACCTATGTATTATTGTACATCACAAATGTGAAATTAAAATATGTGGATCTCTATAAACCCTAAACCCTAACCCTAACTATATAGAAAAAGATGAACAATCCATGCTTTTCGATTGCCTTTTTTGATCCACCTTTGGCGAGATCCCGGAGATTCACTTACCTCGTTTGAACTGGTAATGATATGCCTGATTTGTAACATTTTGAACATTTTTCGTCGGCTTACATAGGAGCTATCTTGGCTTAGGGTCAACAAGGCCCCGGGAGCGGAACTTCCGCATCTCGGCGCGGAGAACTCCGAGTTACGAAGCGCCCGGGGAATCGCACGCGCAGGCGCAGCACATCCGTTCGCAGGATCTCTCATCCTTCGTCGTCAGGTTCAAGCGAGAGGTCGTAGAAGAAGATAAGTTGCCAGCTTCCCCGTCGTTCAAGAGGATGAAGGAGCTGAAGACGGAGGTTACTTCGATGGAGGTTAATATTAGCTGCCTTTGGGTTGCTAGTTTTTGGGTACTTCGAGTCACTGACATGTAGACACCCCTTTTTTCAGTGACAAAAGGGGGGAGAGGGAGAGAGAGAGAGAGAGTCTTGACGACGTGTCTTCACTTGACAATGAAGATTGTTGGAAGTTTGCCTACCTACCGCACGTGACTTGTGCTCACTAAAGTGTGGGACCTGCACGCATGGGACCATGCAGTCCTCTGAGGGCAGACGTGTCAGACGCAACATAGGGTTTTTATTTTAGTAAGGCAAAAAAATAAGCCTTGGAGGGCCGAGGCGGGGCGGCCGTCCGCCATTTTATACCTTTACACCCCCCACACCTTGTTTCATTTGTCATGTCTACCAAGGAAGAGCTTGGAGGAGAAGATGCAGTCCTAGCTTCTCGACCCCCTGGCGCCCCACGCATAAATACTACTACCAGACGTACACTGTCTAACAATCCTGCTGCGAAGGGAGATCTCGGAGGAGACGATGCGGGCTCTGTCCCCGCCGTTGATGAGCCAGGACACAAGGGTTACTACGCCCCTTTTAATTACCTTCGTTTTGCTGGTAATACTCGGACTTATATCTGTTATCTTCCGCAGGAGAGGGTCGATATCGCCGGAGAAGATGATGTGAGGCAGATGATCAAGCTCGCAGGAGAGGATGATGTAAAGGAGATGGCCAAGCTTGGAGCAGAAGATGATGTAAAGGAGATAGTCAATGTCAGAGAAGATGATGTAAAGGAGATAGTCAATCTCGGAGAAGATGTGGTGGCATTGGACCAACCGCGGTCGTTGGGCGAGATCCCGGAGATTCACTTACCTCGTTTGCACTGGTAATGATATGCCTGATCTGTAACATTTTGAACATTTTTCGTCGGCTTACACAGGAGCTATCTCGGCTTAGGGTCAACAAGGCCCCGGGAGCGGAACTTCCGCATCTCGGTGCGGAGAACTCCGAGTTACGCCAGAAGCGCCTGGGGAATCGCACGCGCAGGCGCAGCACATTCGCAGTATCTCTCGTCCTTCGTCGTCAGGTTCCAGCGAGAGGTCGTAGAAGAATATAAGTTGCCAGCTTCCCCGTCGTTCAAGAGGATGAAGGAGCTGAAGACGGAGGTTACTTCGACGGAGGTTAATATTAGTTGCCTTTGGGTTGCTGGTTTTTGGGTACTTCGAGTCACTCACATGTAGACACCACTTATGTTTGTCCTACATGTCAGTGACCACATTCGTCAATCAGCCAATTTGTGCCCTTCGTTTGCCGGTAACGCTCGATATGTTTGTTGTTACCTTTGGCAGGATCACTCCTCTTGCTTATGTTGTCGGAGGATGAAGTTGGATCTTGCAGCATGCGGGAGGAGAACAGAGAGTTAGGGATCAAGATATTTTGTTACAGGCAGGCGGTGTCTTTCCTAGAAGTGGATGAGATCACGGCCTGTGCTCGTAGGATTTGTGACGATGCCATTCATCTGGGAGAATGGATCAAATCTCAGCTTGTCTCTTATGGAAGTCGCAGAACGCGTGATTTGCAATGCTAGAGAGGCGTGGGAACGACTTCTGGTGGCTGAAGATCTCGCATAGCAGTTTAATCATGTGCGCTTATTAGTTGCCTACTACTTTTGTAATTATTCACAATTAAGTATGTATCAATGGCATGCTGCCTTTTGTGTGACCAAGGAAATTGCACATACCACCACTTGTTGGTGCAGTTTTTGCACATAACACAATTTGAGATTGTTTTTACACAAATAACCAGATTTTGACGTAAACTTTTGCACAAAAAACAACCTTACTCCATGTTTTCCTTTTGTCTTCTAAAGACATGTAGGTTCTTCGAAAAATACCTCTGTTCCAATGCTTAAAGCTTAGTAGTATATTTTTCTTGAAAAGTCAAACCAACTAAAGTTCGACCAAACTCTTAGAAGAATCTATCAGCACATATAATATTTTGTAGACACCATATGAAAATATAATTTATTTTCTATCTAATAATATTGATTTTGTATCTTGCATATCCTTTTGGTAAAAACTTAGTCAAACTTAACATAGTTTGACTTTCTAAAAATCAATATAATCCTTAAGCTTTGGGACGGTGGTTCTAGACGTGGTCTAGACGTGTTTCAACATATTGCCTTCGCATTTTCTAAACGCATGGAGTTTCTTACAAAGTTTATTTTTTGAAATTTTTTCAAATTTGTATTATTTTTATTCATTTTTCCCCTGGCTGTCATGTTTTCTATTCGGCTTCCCCAGCCCATCCATCCGTAACCCACATGCGCGCATGACACGAGTAGTGGGAGACATGGTGTCCAAAGGGATAGCTTTTATTAATGGTGGCGACGGTTCCCTAGGCTAATGCTGGCGATACGTCTCATCGTCGCTAGATGTGCCTTCCCCATGCGGTAGTATTAATGCACACCACTGCTCCTTTGCGCCTCTGCGGCAAGCCTTCCCCGCGCGCCATGTAATAATTGTGCATGATCAAGTAAGTTTGATCACAAAATATGATCACATAAGTTCGATGATTACCTATAACCTAAAAATTATCTTAATTTGTAAACGAAGACATAAAATAACTAGATGTTTGATTAGGAAATACAAAGGAAATTTTTTATTGAGATTGAGTGCATTTCATAGTTGTTATAGACACATAGCAATATTACCAAGAGATAGGATTGTAGAGAAAGCAATCCATAGGTATTTTGGAGGGTTCTCAATCCTTTGAATAAAGCAAGCTCTATAGGAAAAATCCCTATGTGTAAAAGTCCTACAAGATACCTTTAGAAATTCTTTGAACCAAACAAACAGGGAGTGGTGTTTTGGAACATGGGTGCGTATGCTCCCTATATTTTGAAATGCATTTTTACATACATTTTGAATTTCAAAAAAATTGGAACAAAAATTTTGCACGTACATCTTCACGTGCTACGCGCTCACAAAGTCGTTTCATAAAAAATCGACTTGTCATTTGACGTGTGTAAAAAAGACAAAACTCAGCACTAGAAATAATGCTTTTCGTAAGATAAGTTTTCTCTTTTTTACATAGACCATACAAAATATTGTTTTTTCGTGAAACTTGATGAACGCACAAATATTATGGAGATGTACATGTAAAAAAAATTGTTAAAATTTTTTAACACTTCGAAATATGATTTTTTGGTAGAGGGAGTGTTGTGCATAGAGGCAACAACTTCCTTGTGACGGTAAAGCACACGTCCGTTGGGAACCCCAAGAGGAAGGTATGATGAGCACAGCAGCAAGTTTTCCTCAAAAACCATGGTTTATCGAACCAGTAGGAGATGAAGGCGACGTGAAGGTTTTTTGTGGAGGAGTGTAGTGCGGCGCAACACCAGTGATTCCGGCGCCAAAGTGGAACCTGCACAACACAATCAAAATACTTTGCCCCAACTTAACAGTGAGGTTGTCAATCTCACCGGCTTGCAAAACAAAGGATTAAACGTATGGTGTGGAGAATGATGTTTGTTTGCGAAGAACAACAGAGAACAAATATTGCAGAGATTGTATTTCAGATGTAAAAGAATGGACCGGGGTCCACATCACTAGTGGTGTCTCTCCAATAAGATAAATAGCATGTTGGGTGAACAAATTACTGTGGGCAATTGACAGAATAGAGATTCATATACATATCATGATGACTACTATGAGATTTAATCAGGGCATTATGAAAAGAACATAGACCGCCATCCAGCATGCATCTATGCCTAAAAAGTCCACCTTCAGGTTAGTATCCGCACCTCTTCCAGTATTAAGTTGCAAACAAAAGACAATTGCATTAAATATGGTGTGTAATGTAATCAACACAAATATCCTTATACAAAGCATCGATGTTTTATCCCTAGTGGAAACAGCACATCCACAACCTTAGAACTTTCTGTCACTGTCCCAGATTAAATGGAGGCATGAACCCTCTATCGAGCATAAATACTCCCTCCTGGAGTTACAAGTATCAACTTGGCAGAGCCTCTACTAGCAACGGAGAGCATGCAAGAACATAAATAGCACATATATGATAAATCAATAATCAACTTGACATAGTTTTCAATATTCATCGGATCCCACCAAACACAACATGTAGCATTACAAATAGATGATCTTGATCATGATAGGCAGCTCACAAGATCTAAACATGATAGCACAAGAGGAGAAGACAACCATCTAGCTACTGCTATGGACCCATAGTCCAAGGATGAACTACTCACGCATCATTCGGAGGCGGGCATGGTGATGTAGAGCCCTTCGTGATGATTCTCCGGCAGGTGCCGGAGGCGATCTCCGAATCCCCGAGATGGGATTGATTGACGGCGACGTCTCTGGAACTTTTTCCGTATCGCCTCTCGGACTAGGGTTTTCGCGACGGAGGGATTAAGTAGGGAAGGGGCAGATTCGGGGATGCTCGAGGCCCACCCCATAAGGCGCGCCGGGGTGGGCCGCGCCCGGTGTGGTGGCCACCTCGCCGCCCCTCTTCGTCTCCTCTTCGGACTTCTGAAGGCTCCGTGCAAAATAAGACCGTGGGCTTTTGTTTCATCCAATTCCGAGAATATTTCCTGTGTAGGATTTCTGAAACCAAAAACAACAGAAAATAGGAACTAGCACTGCGGCATCTTGTTAATAGGTTATTGTCGGAAAATGCCTCAAAACATCATAAAGTGTGAACAAAACATGTAGGTATTGTCATAAAACTAGCATGGAACATAAGAAATTATAGATACGTTGGAGACGTATCAAGCATCCCCAAACTTAGTTCCTACTCGCCCTTGAGTAGGTAAACGATAAAAACAATAATTTCTGAAGTGACATGCTACCAACACAATCTTGATCAACATTATTGTAAAGCATATGAGATGAATGAAGTGATTCGAAGCAATAGATTGGTAACAAAAGATAATGACTAAACAACTGAATCATATAGAAAAGACTTTTCATGAATAGTACTTTCAAGACAAGTATCAAAAAGACTTGCATAAGAGCTAACTCATAAAGCAATAGATTCAAAGTAAGAGGTTTAGCAACACAAAGGATGATTAAGTTTCAGCAATTGCTTTCAACTTGTAACATGTATATCTCATGGATAATTGTCAACATAAAGTAATATAACAAGTGCAATAAGTAAACATGTAAGAATCAATGCACACAATTGACACAAGTGTTTGCTTCTAAGATAGAAAGAAGTAGGTAAACCGACTCAACATAAAGTAAAAGAAAGGCCCTTCGCAGAGGGAAGCAGGATTACTCATGTGCTAGAGCTTTTTATTTTGAAAACATGGAAACAATTTTGTCAACGGTAGTAATAATTCATATGTGTTATGCATAAAACTTCCTACAAGTTGCAAGCCTCATGCATCGAATACCAATATTGCCCGCACCTTGTCCTAATTAGCTCGGATTTCCATGGATTATCATTGCATTACATATGTTTCAACCAAGTGTCACAAAGAGGTACCTCTATGCCACCTGTACAAAGTTCCAAGGAGATAGATCGCATTTGATTTCTCAGTTTTGATAGATCTCAACTTGAGGACATCCATAACGGACAAATAGATAATGGACTCCTCTTTAATGCTTAAGCATTCAACAACAGATAATATTCTCATAAGAGATTGAGGATTAATGTCCAAACTGAAAACTTCCACCATGATACATGGCTTTGGTTGGCGGCCCAATGTTCTTCTCTAACAATATGCATACTCATTTAATCATGATAAATCACCCTTACTTCAGACAAGACGAACATGCATAGCAACTCACATGATATTCAACAAAGGTGTAACAGTTGATGGCGTCCCAGAAACATGGTTACCGCTCAACAAGCAACTTATAAGAACTAAGATATATAGCAACATATTCATCACCACAATAGTTTTTAAGGCTATTTTCCCATGAGCTATGTATTGTAAAGACAAAGGAATAAAATTTTAAAGGTAGCACGCAAGCAATTTACTTTGGAATGGCAGAAAAATACCACATATACCACACAAATGGCATGAGTTTTGGCTCAAGGTTTTTGGATGCACGAGAAGCATTTCCTCTCAGTACAAGGCTTTGGCTAGCAAGGTTGTTTGAAGCAAACACAAGTATGACAGGTACAGCAAAACTTACACAAGAACATATTGCAAGCATTATAAGACTCTACATTGTCTTCCTTGTTGTTCAAACACTTTTACCAGAAAATATCTAGACCTTAGAGAGACCAATCATGCAAACCAAATTTCAACAAGCTCTTAGTTCTCCACTAATAGATTTAAACTACATGATGCAAGAGCTTAAACATGATCTATGAGAGCTCAAAACAATTGCCAAGTATCAAATTATTCAAAACCATATGAAGCATTTTCTAATTCCAACCAAATAGCAATCAACGAAGCATCAGCCTTCGCCATGAACATTAAAGCAAAACTAAGAACACAAGTGTTCAAATGAAAAAGCGGAGCGTGTCTCTCTCCAATACAAGGATTGTTGGGATCCGAATTTATTCAAACATAAACAAAAATAAAAGCAAACAGACGCTCCGAGTAAAGAATATAGGATGTGACGGAATAAAAATATAGTTTCACTAGAAGTGACCAAAAAAGTTGTCGATGAAGAAGGGGATGCCTTGGGCATCCCCAAGCTTAGATGCTTGAGTCTTCTTGAAATATGCAGGGATGAACCACGGGGGAATCCCCAAGCTTATACTTTTCACTCTTCTTGATCATATTATATCATCCTCTTCTCTTGACCCTTGAAAACTTCCTCCACATCAAACTTAAAGCAAACTCATTAGAGGGTTAGTGCATAATAAAAATTCACATGTTCAGAGAGGACACAATCATTCTTAAAACTTCTGGACATTACCCAAGGCTACTTAAAGTTAATGGAACAAAGAAATCCACTCAACACAGTAAAAGAGGCAATGCGAAATAAAAAGGCAGAATCTGTCAAAACAGAACAGTCCGTAAAGACGAATTTGTCTGAGGCACTTAACTTGCTCAGATGGAAAAACTCAAAACTAATGAAAGTTGCGTACATATCTGAGGATCATGCATGAATTTTCACTGATTTTTTTGATTCTTCTAAAGAGAGATAAACGCGAATTCGTGACAGACAGCAAATCTGTTTCTGCGCAGAAATCCAAATCTAGCATCAACCTTCTATTAGAGACTTTACTTGGCACAATAACATGATAAGGAGAGGTTGCTACAGTAGTAACAACTCCCAAGACTCAACAAAACAGTAGTAAAAATAAATAAAAACAACATGGGTTATCTCCCAAGAAGTGCTTTTCTTTAACGCCTTTCAGCTAGGCGCAGAAAGTGCAAATCAAGTATTATCAAGAGAAGAAGCATCAACATCATAATTTGTTCTAATAATAGAATCAAAAGGCAACTTCATTCTCTTTCTAGGGAAGTGTTCCATACCTTTCTTAAGAGGGAATTGATACTTAATATTTCCTTCTTTCATATCAATAATAGCACCAACAGTTCGAAGAAAGGGTCTTCCCAAGACAATAGGACAAGATGCATTGCATTCAATATCCAAGACAACAAAATCAACGGGGACAAGGTTATTGTTAACCGTAATGCGAACATTATCAATTCTCCCCAAAGGTTTCTTTATAGAATTATCAACAAGATTAACATCCAAATAACAATTTTTCAATGGTGGCAAGTCAAGCATATCATAAATTTTCTTAGGCATAACGTAAATACTTGCACCAAGATCACATAAAGCATTACAATCAAAATCATTGACTTTCATCTTAATGATGGGCTCCCAACCATCTTCCAACTTCCTAGGAATAGAAGATTCAAGTTTTAATTTCTCTTCCCTAGCTTTAATGAGAGCATTTGTAATATGTTTTGTAAAGGCTAAATTTATAGCACTAGCATTAGGACTTCTAGCAAGTTTTTGTAAGAACTTAATAACTTCAGAAATATGACAACTATCAAAATCTAAACCATTATGATCTACAGCATTCTGAAAAATTTAAGCACTTTTATCACAAAAAGTTTCAGCAGTTTCAGGCAATTTTGCACGCTTTGCAGTAGAATTAGAAACATTATCAAAACCAATTATTATACCATTGATAGTAGGAGGTTTAGCAACATGTGAAGAATCAACATTACTAGTGGTGGTAATAGTCCAAACTTTAGCTATATTATTCTCTTTAGTAAGTTTTTATTTTCTTCTCTTTCCCACCTAGCATGCAATTCAGCCATCATTCTAATATTATCATTAATTCGAACTTGGAACGCATTTGTTTTGGCAAATTTAGTATCTTTAACTTCATCAGGCATAACTTTCAGTTTCAAAAGATCAACATCAAGAGCAAGACTATCAACCTTAGAAGCGAGAACATCAATTTTACCAAGCTTTTCTTCAACAGATTTATTAAAAGCAGTTTGTGTACTAACAAATTCTTTAAGCATGACTTCAAGACCAGAGGGTACACTCTTATTATTGTTGTAAGAATTACCATAGGAATTACCATAACCACTACCATTATTAGAAGGATATGGCCTATAGTTGTTGTTACCATAATTATTCCTATAAGCATTGTTGTTGAAATTATTATTTTTAATGAAATTCACATCAACATGCTCTTCTTGAGCAACCAATGAAGCTAAAGGAACAAGCATAGACATAATAACATCAATCTTATCACTCAAAGAAGAGGTTTCTTCAACAGAATTTACCTTCTTACCTTGAGGAGTTCTTTCAGTATGCCATTCAGAGTAATTGATCATCATATCATCAAGAAGTTTTGTTGCAGCACCCAAAGTGATGGACATAAAAGTACCTCCAGCAGCTGAATCCAATAGGTTCCTCGAGGAAAAATTCAATCCTGCATAAAAGGTTTGGATGATCATCCAAGTAGTTAGTCCATGGGTAGGGCAATTCTTTGTCGAAGATTTCATTCTCTCCCATGCTTGGGCAACATGTTCATTATCCAATTGCTTAAAATTCATAATGCTACTTCTCAAAGATATAATCTTAGCAGGAGGATAATATTTACCAATAAAAGCATCTTTACATTTAGTCCATGAATCAATACTATTTTTAGGCAAAGAAAGCAACCAATCTTTAGCTCTTCCTCTTAATGAGAAAGGAAACAATTTCAGTTTTATAATATCACCATCTATATCCTTATACTTTTGCATTTCACAAAGTTCAACAAAATTATTAAGATGGGCAGCAGCATCATCAGACTAACACCAGAAAATTGCTCTCTCATAACAAGATTCAGTAAAGCATGTTTAATTTCATAAAATTCTGCAGTAGTAGCAGGTGGAGCAATAGGAGTACATATAAAATCATTATTATTTGTGCTAGTGAAATCACACAACTTAGTATTCTCAGGAGTACCCATTTTAACAGTAATAAAAATAAACTAAACAAACCAAATTAAAATAAAGTAAAAACAAGTAACTAATTTTTTTGTGTTTTCTTGATAATAAGAAAGCAAAAAGACAGAAAATAAAATAAAGTAAAGCAAGACAATAAACAAAGTAAAGAGATTGGATGTGAGAGACTCCCCTTGCAGCGTGTCTTGATCTTCACGGCGCCGAAAAAGAGTTGCGTGGTGAGGCAACAACTTCCTTGTGACGGTAAAGCACACGTCCGTTGGGAACCCCAAGAGGAAGGTATGATGAGCACAGCAGCAAGTTTTCCCTCAGAAAGAAACCAAGGTTTATTGAACCAGTAGGAGATGAAGGCCACGTGAAGGTTGTTGGTGGAGGAGTGTAGTGCGGCACAACACCAATGATTCCGGCGCCAACGTGGAACCTGCACAACACAATCAAAATACTTTGCCCCAACTTAACAGTGAGGTTGTCAATCTCACCGGCTTGCTGAAAACAAATGATTAAACGTATGGTGTGGAGAATGATGTTTGTTTGTGAAGAACAACAGAGAACAGAGATTGCAGTAGATTGTATTTCAGATGTAAAAGAATGGACCGGGGTCCACAGTTCACTAGTGGTGTCTCTCAAATAAGATAAATAGCATGTTGGGTGAACAAATTACAGGTGGGAAATTGACAGAATAGAGATTCATATACATATCATGATGACTACTATGAGATTTAATCAGGGCATTACGACAAAGAACATAGACCACCATCCAAAGCATGCATCTATGCCTAAAAATTCCACCTTCGTGTTAGCATCGCACCCCTTCCAGCATTAAGTTGCAAACAACAGACAATTGCATTAAGTATGGTGCGTAATGTAATCAACACAAATATCCTTAGACAAAGCATCGATGTTTTATCCCTAGTGGCAACAACACATCCACAACCTTAGAACTTTCTCTCACTGTCCCAGATTCAATGGAGGCATGAACCCACTATCGAGCATAAATACTCCCTCTTGGAGTTACAAGTATCAACTTGGCCAGAGCCTCTACTAGCAACGGAGAGCATGCAAGAACATAAATAGCACATATATGATAGATCAATAATCAACTTGACATAGTATTCAATATTCATCGGATCCCACCAACCACAACATGTAGCATTAAAAATAGTTGATCTTGATCATGATAGGCATCTCACAAGATCTAAACATGATAGCACAAGAGGAGAAGACAACCAACTAGCTACTGCTATGGACCCATAGTCCAAGGATGAACTGCTCACGCATCATTCCGAGGCGGGCATGGTGATGTAGAGCCCTCCGGTGATGATTCCCTCTCCGGCAGGGTGCCGAAGGCGATCTCCGAATCCCCGAGATGGGATTGACGGCGGCGGCGTCTTTGGAACTTTTTCCGTATCGTGGCTCTCGGTACTAGGTTTTCTGACAGAGGGATTAAGTAGGCGAAGGGGCAGAGTCGGGGGACGCTTGAGGGGCCCACCCAATAAGGCGGCGCGGCTAGGGGTGGGGCCACGCCCCCCTATGGTGTGGCCACCTCGTCGCCCCTCTTCGTCTCCTCTTCGGACTTTTGTTTCGTCCAATTCCGAGAATATTTCCTGTGTAGGATTTCTGAAACCAAAAACAGCAGAAAACAGGAACTGGCACTGCGGCATCTTGTTAATAGGTTAGTGCCGAAAATGCATCAAAACATCAAAAAGTGTGAACAAAACATGTAGGTATTGTCATAAAACTAGCATGGAACATAAGAAATTATAGATACGTTGGAGACGTATCAGGGAGCATACGCACCTGGGAGCCGAATTGAATTTCCGACAAACTCCGATTCATATTAGTTGACTATAATATGGATATATCTAGACACATTTTAGTTCTAGATTCATCCATATCATTTGACAAGTAATATGAATCGGAGTGAGTATATTAAATGGAGTAGTATATATTGTTCGAAAAAATTAAGTTATACTGTAATAAAGAAACCATTTCTATGGTCAAACTGATTTGACGGGACAGTAACTGCACCAGGACGTAGTGGCATGCTATCCTAGCCGAAGTTTTACTCGGCGCCTCGATGCAGATGCTGAAGAATAAAAAAAAAATCATATCCACTGCTACTCTTCACCTCCATCGTTTCCATCCTTGGGTCTCCACTTCCATCATCGTTCTCCACTCGCCAACCGATGCTAGCAAGTTTTTTCATCCTCTAGATCTCCCATTTGCATAGCTTTCTCTCCTCACCCCTCCGCAGAACCGCAGCACTCCTCCTTCCCGCTCGACCTCTCCTACAAAACTCCAATCACACATACTTGCATCCGCCCTCTTAAATCCATCTCGTCTCCATGGCGGCATCGAACGACGACCAGCTGTATGGCGACTGGGGGAAGCTCCCCGCCGAGCTGTTCAATCTCATTGCCTAGAGTCTGGATGTTACAGTCGACGTCCGGCTGGCCGCATGCTCTAAAACGTTGTGCCGCCATGTCGCCGACAACATGAATCTACACCATTGGGATGGACCCTGCCTGCTGATGCCCGATTCTGCCCGTTGGCACTATGATGATAGTAGTGTGCACCACACGGTATACCACGTTGTGCCCCTCGACCATCCTCGGCGCACAGCCATCCTACCGTTCATGGACAATAGATTCTGGTTTGGCATGAACGGCGACTGGATCGCCAGCGTGGAACGTGGTGGGAACTGGTTCCTCACAAACATCTACACGCACCAACAAATCTCCCTACCATCGTCGGCTACTTGCAACATTTTTCGGGAGGAATGGATTGGCTTCACCGACTTGCCTCCTGAAAGATACACGATGTATGGGCGTGCCATGTTTTTGTTGAAGATTGTAATTTGCGAAGTGCCCACAAAAGCTGGACATTACTCAGATTACAAGCTCATCACTCTATTCAATTCTGGACTCGCTTACCTGGCTAATGGTAGCCAGGAGTGGAGACGTTTTGACATTGTTCGTAGGGGTGTAGATTACAGTGACGCCATCGAGCTCAACGGCTTCATTGTTGCGGTGGATGGGTGGACCGGCACCACATATTGCTGGGATCAATCACAGGTCGGTAATTCTTCAATCCATATGATATACTTTGCAATACATTTTAATATCAAGCCCATTCATGATATATTGTAGCTGAATTAACTAATTGCCCATTAAGTTTTTTTTTCACCTTTCAAATGACTGTGCACCATTTAATTATCCTAACCTGACTGAACCATTGCTACACACGAATTACAATAGTATATGCAGTGCACTAATTCAACCCAAACCAGATTATTGCAGTATATGAATGCATTCCTGAATTAGTTACTGCATGCTCTTGTCAGAATATGAATAAGGAGCTTAGTCCTGGCCTCTTCATCAATTGATGTATGCAAACTTTCAATTTATTTGAATATTCTATGTACTCAAATCATTACAATCATGGATTAGATAAGTTTGAGACATGTATCTACCATCAATGAATATGAGTGTAATTAACATACATCTTAAATGGGAACAATTTTATTTCTTCGAGTTTTTATACAAGTATAATGACTGCATCCTCCATTTGATCCTACAAATGTGAAGTTGCAGCTACTGGTATTATTGTCTTCCCGAGCCATTCAAACACTATTTTTTTTGTCTCCGTTTACAATGCGGATGCACACCTTGCCCTGCCATTCGTGATCCCATCACCGATGGAGGAACGATTTGGCAGATGGTTTTTAGCTCGATCAGCCGATGGCAAGCGCTTGATGATCATCCATGAAGATCGGTATATACGTAGAAATGATCACCTTGAGCCTGCAGAAGTTCTGCATGATGGTAATGTCCTTATCTTGTGGGAGTGTCCTGCCCCTGTCATACATATTTTTGAGACAGATCTATCCCTGATTGGACCCAATTGGAGTCGAGTTGACAGCCTTGGCACACACTCTCTGTTCATTGGACTAAATTATCCAATGAACCCGAAGATAAATGATGGCAATGCTCCTGATGGAACATCGACTCCATTCATGAGGTCAAATTGTGTGTACATCGCGTACTATGCATTTCGGAAACCAGCATTTAGTTATATTTGTCGTTGTAACCTGCAGCAAGGGGAAAATGAGCTCATGAGAGTTATCACCCTTCCAAAAGATGGTTGGGGATTTCCCCGACAGGCGACAATGTGGTTTAAACCTAGTTTGAAAAATATCCGCATGTTGATGCAACCCTAAACTAAGCCATGAATCTTTCTGGAGCAAATAATCTTTTCTTACGATATGTTTAAACAATTCAGTAACAATTCAGTGTGTCTTTACTCATTTTAGTGTGTATGTAGCCCATATTGAAGTAATCTAATCTTATAATTTAAAATGGATGGTGATGAACTCTGTATTTCCATCCTTAGTAAACCGTGCATGTCTATTTATTTTTAGTTTCATTTCAGCAACTGTTATTAGTATACGCACACCTTTTTTTAATGTTGAGAGGAGTATAAGGGCATTACAATGCTATATACTATATGGCGCTAATAGAGAACAAATGAATGTCAAAAGATTGTAAAATCCTCCAGGTGCTCTCCTTGCAGCGCTAATTGCTGATGGCAGATTGACTTCGTGTTGGTTCCGGTGCTTTAGCTAGGACAGGAGAAAAGAGTTCCACGCCCCTGCTTTCTTTTGCGTCGACGCTAGGCCTACCGCTGGGATTCACCTCTCCAATCACCAAACGATGAGGAAATAATTCCTATCGCCCTTGCAGTAGCGTCTATGTTGGACATGCCCTAATGTTTTCCTGCTAAAAGGTGCAACCTTTTAAGCACTTGGGTACGGTATTTCCCCACCATCCTGGATGCAGGCCGCCAAACATGTCTTAACCAAGGTTTTATATAGCGTGCTAAAAGAATTAGCGGCAGCCTCCTTCAGACGATATGGACGCTATATCGTGGTAATAGCGTGTTATATTTTAAATAGCATTCTCAAAATAATACTAAATATAGCCTAAACATAAATAATTTTACTAGAACGAATAGATATATATAGTCCAAAACTGACGGAATCATACATGCATAGCCACATATAGAAATAGATCTCAAGTATTTTAGAAGGCTAACATCAACATTATTTTTAAGGGGAGCTAACATCAACATTTCACAAGGCAACAACATAGTATAGATTATTTATTAAAAAATATTAGCATTAGCGATATTATCTTCTGATTTAGAAGTGGAACCAAAAGATTGTAGTTCATCACCATGAAAAAGTGAAAGCAACTTGCCTGAAAAAAATAGCGCGCTAACGCTATGAAGTTTTAGGGCGATGTACCATGTTGTTTCGCAAATAGCGCCACAGCGAGCAAAATTACTAAGTGTGGACCCTCTAGATATGCTATAGCGCGCTATTAGCAGAGAAATATCTTGTTATTTTAAACCTTGCTAAACTGGGCTTCATTGAGGCCCTGGTTTGACAAAGCAGCCTGAGTACGCATCTAAAAAAAATCAGCATGAGGACGCATGCTTGTAAAAAAGAGAGAGCAGACTACAATTACTTCAGTCCCGAACCCTCTACCTCTCCCACCTACTTCACCTCTTTTACACTAATGACTGCCATGAACGGCTCGCCTCCTCCTTCCACCGGCAGTCGCTTGGCGGTAACGGCTGCCGACACAGATGAACATCACCGATATTTACTGAACTCAGCCGATTTGATCGACCGCATCCTCCAGCAGCTTGATGGACGTCCAGTCTCTTCTATCCAGATCGTGACTAGAGAAGGATCTACGAGTACATCCGTTTCTTACCCTTTGGCAGCGTCGGTTCCATCTCTTGCGGTACTTTCTTCTCTGCTGGAAGCACCATCTGGCTCGGCACTGATTACCCTGGCGGCGGCACTAGCTTCTCCGGCTGCGCCGACCCCAACCCCCGCGGCACGGTCTTCTCCGTTGGCGGCACCACCAAAAGTGGTTCTAAGTTGTCCTAAACTCACTAGGATGCAGGTGTAAGTAGTCAATGATTGTTGGGGTCTTAAACAAGTTCTTTTTTCTTTAATGACGGGAAACCGTAGTAGTATTCTTCTGCAAATGTTTTTTTAATGACAGGAAATAGTAGATGTTAAGTACTAGTTCTGGAAAAAAAAAGATGTTAAGTAATAGTATCCATCACAGAGCGGGGTTTCGCAGTCTGAACATACAAATATATGCTCCATGTTACCTGTTTCAGAAAGTCTGAAAGCTTGCTCAGTACCTGCAAAATCAAATTGTCTTGCTGCTGCTAGATTTTGTGCAAACTAATTAAAGAGATAGCTAGATGCATTTTCTCCATGTACGCTACATACTGGTTTATATGTTGTTGATTGATATATATCGTGCTTAACTAGATGCAGAAGCAAACTCGCTCCAACGTCAATGAGCAACTACGTCTTAGGACTGTCGATTGTACATGTCCTATGCACCCCCCCGAGTTCAGAATTCAAAGAAATTCACTAGCCAAAAATCCAAAGGTGACGGGCAGGCGTGATGCAGCAATTCAACGTTGTATATTAAAAGGGCGAGGGAAAGGCCGCCCTAAACGGGTTGGTCACTCGGTGGACCCTCCTCAGCCCTCGCGCTTCTTTGTGCAACTGGACGGCAATGATGACATGTATATGTTTGTCATCCCCAGAGAATTCAAGCAATGTCTGAAAGGGATTCTTCCCAGGCCTATCAAGCTCAAGACCAGCGTAGGCTGCGCCTGGTATGTGCACATCGATGAGTACCAGGGTGAACTGGTCTTGAAGGATGGTTGGTTCGGGTTTGCAGAGGCACATGAATTGCAGCTCGGTGACCTTCTCGTCTTCAAGGTGAAAGACACTTCCTTGATGAATGTGTTGTTCTACGACTGTAACACCTCCACCCAGAGGATAATATTTTGTGATGATCACCCTTAGTTGCATGCATGATCTGCAGTGTTTTTAGGAAGAGGGGATCAGAAACACATCAATATTTTATTGAATCAACTAGATGCTGCTTTTGGACCTGGGGTAGTGTCTTGCTGATGTTCAGGCTAAACTTGGTTTTTGTATTAAGCTGAACTGGGGATCAGATACACTGTGATGAGACTTTAGTAATTAGCTAATATAGTATATGTTAGACTTGTTTTATTTTACTTTAATTGACCGTGATATGCAGCGGCAGTTTTAATGTGCGGTCAGATGATTTGTATTATATCTAGCTACATGGAGCTCAACATTTTGAAATATTCATAGATTTGTAAGTGCAAATGTGATATATTCCAGATGTAGTCAATGCTATCTTGTACGAGCTTGTAAAATCTCAGGGAAAAATATATTGTATTTTAGAAAGTGTAAAAGTGACCAATTTTTTCGATCTGATTGTAGCGAACACAAGTCAGATGGTCAAACCCCAAAAACTTCTCATATTCATTGTTACATGGTCGAGATATAAAGGTATTTTACGCACTGGTTTAATACTCAATTGCTTACATCCATGTTTGTTTGCAGTTTTTTTTACACCTCTTAATGCTCCCTCCGATCCATATTTCTTTTTTTAGATACACAGTACAAACACAGACGCTCTCATATAGATGTATCTAGACACATATTATTTGTAGAGACATCCATTTTATCATTAAGTAATGAGGATCAGATGGAGTATCGTTTTCATTTTACCAAAAGAAATGGATATACTTTATAGTACAACGTAGCCTGAGGCCCTGAGCTATGAATGCAATTTCTGTGTGCACACTGAACGGATCATAACCCACACGACATGTCTCACTGGTGTGTAGGTCCGGACCCCACCAGATACTGATAAAGCCCAGTGACCCGCCGGGTGAAGTTTTTTGTGTGGATTCCTGCGTACCTGGCTTCGTTCCTCCAAGACACGCGCATTTTTTTTACCGGGAGGACACACGCATTTATTCCCTTGCTGATGTATCATTCTCAGTTTCTCACATCCCCCTCATGTTCATATCTCCCCAGATCCCTCTCCATCCATCTCCCCTGAGTCCTCTCCCTACACCACCGACATCCACCACCGCTCGGACTACACGGATTGGACTCCGTCCTCTACGGATGCGGCAACATCGCATCTAAAAACTCCACTAAGGCGGCGCGCCATCCCTGATTCTCTCGGTCCATGGCTGCAATGGTGGTATGTTTCCCCCGAATCGCTAGCGTTGTCGGTCACATCTTTATTATATCTAAGCTGTATTGTCGGTTGCTTAGCATTGTTTCATATAGAGTATTTCTCTCATCTAGTGTATATATTAATCCTCTGGTAAAGATTCGGGTTACACATGCACGCATGCTAGCTAGGTTGGGACTGGATCTAATGTGTGCAGTAATAATCGTTCAAATATGATATTGGTCAATCCACGGTCGATGATCACATATGAGGACACCGAGCATGCATGTCTGGCTTGTGGACTCTTTAGGCCGACGCTGATTTTTTTTGTTTGCTTGGTCAATCTGTACTGGTGGATGATGAACTATAGATGCATTACTCTGATGCTAGACCTAGCCAGCAAGCATGCATGGCTCATGCTAGCTTGATTTATATTCTCATAGCTACTATTTATATCGATTTGGCTTCTGCGATACAATGATACACTATGCTGAATAATTTGATGATACAAGGTTGTACATATCAGCCTAGCTAGATTCAGAAGCTTATTGTTCAGACTGTGTGTTTGATAAGAACAATGATCCGCTGACTTTGCTAGGTGCCTTTGATTAAGCATTTGCTTGGAATTACGGTCAGAAACTAGAGGAATTATCTAATTAAGGCTTCTTTTTTGCAGTGTTCAAACAAGAAGCTCAAGCTTGGAGAGAGCTTATCATGGAAGGAGACATCTGTAGAGCCAGCCCCAGTGTGCAAGGTGTTTAGGCGCATCGATGAGGAGAATACCGCTGACAGCTTCTGCAAGGTACTATGTACATCGGAGTTAGAGGTGATTACCATCCCGAGTCGTGTTCTACCCTGTCCAGAGACCATCAAACTGAAGATGTCCACTGCATGCACCTGGATTGTGGACTGATACGTCTCCAACGTATCTATAATTTCTTATGTTCCATGCTAGTTTTATGACAATACCTACATGTTTTGTTCACACTTTATGTTGTTTTGATGCATTTTCCGGCACTAACCTATTAACAAGATGCCGAAGCGCCAGTTCCTGTTTTCTCCTATTTTTGGTTTCAGAAATCCTACACAGGAAATATTCTCGAATTGGACGAAACAAAAGCCCACGGTCTTATTTTCCGCGGAAGGTTCCAGAGCACCGAAGGAGAGACGGAGAGGGGCCAAGGGGCCCCACCCCACAAGGCGGCGTGGCGAAGGGGCAGGGCGCGCCTCCTATGGGGTGGGCCCTCGAGCGCCCTCCGACTCTGCCCTTTCGCCATATAATCCTCCGTCGCAAAACCCTAGTACCGAGAGCCACGATACGAAAAAGTCCAGAGACGCCGCCACCGCCAATCCCATCTCGGGGATTCAGGAGATCGCTCCCGCACCCTGCCGGAGAGAGGAATCATCACCGGAGGGCTCTACATCACCATGCCCGCCTCCGGACTGATGTGTGAGTAGTTCATCCTTGGACTATGGGTCCATAGCAGTAGCTAGATGGTTGTCTTATCCTCTTGTGCTATCATGTTTAGATCTTGTGAGCTGCCTATCATGATCACGATCATCTATTTGTAATGCTACATATTGTGTTTGGTGGGATCCGATGAATATGGAATACTATGTCAAGTTGATTATAGATCTATCATATATGTGTTGTTTATGTTCTTGCATGCTCTCCGTTGCTAGTAGAGGCTCTGCCAAGTTGATACTTGTAACTCCAAGAGGGAGTATTTATGCTTGATAGTGGGTTCATGCCTCCATTGAATCTGGGACAGTGACAGAAAGTTCTAAGGTTGTGGGTGTGTGTTGCCACTAGGGATAAAACATCGATGCTTTGTCTAAGGATATTTGTGTTGATTACATTACGCACCATACTTAATGCAATTGTCTGTTGTTTGCAACTTAATACTGGGAGGGGTGCGGATGCTGAAAGTGGACTTTTTAGGCATAGATGCATGCTGGATGGCGGTCTATGTTCTTTGTCGTAATGCCCTGATTAAATCTCATGGTGATCATCATGATATTTATATGAATCTTTATTTGTCAATTGCCCACCTATAATTTGTTCACCCAGCATGCTATTTATCTTATTGGAGAGACACCACTAGTGAACTGTGGACCCCGGTCCATTCTTTTACATCTGAAATACAATCTACTGCAATCTCTGTTCTCTGTTGTTCTTCGCAAACAAACATCATTCTCCACACCATACGTTTAATCCTTTGTTTTCAGCAAGCCGGTGAGATTGACAACCTCACTGTTAAGTTGGGGCAAAGTATTTTGATTGTGTTGTGCAGGTTCCATGTTGGCGCCGGAATCCCTGGTGTTGCGCCGCACTACACTCCTCCACCAACAACCTTCACGTGGCCTTCATCTCCTACTGGTTCGATAAACCTTGGTTTCTTACTGAGGGAAAACTTACTGCTGTGCTCATCATACCTTCCTCTTGGGGTTCCCAACGGACGTGTGATGTACCGTCACAAGGAAGCTTCTACACGCTAGCAGCTACTTTTTCTGGCGCTGTTGCCGGGGAGATCAAGACACGCTGCAAGGGGAGTCTCTCACATCCAATCTCTTTACTTTGTTTATTGTCTTGCTTTACTTTATTTTTTATTTTGTCTTGTTTGCTTTCTTTATATCAAAAACGCAAAAAAAAATAGTTACTTGCATTTACTTCATCAAGTTTACTTTTGTTTATTTCATCATGCTTCATCCTAAGTTTACTTTGAAATATATATCGGTAGGAAGTGGGTCTATCATTGGAAAGGATAATATAGAAGAATTTTTCACTCATGTTAGTAAGGCTGAAGATTTTGAAGATAGATCCTTGGTAGAACTTGCTCCTAATTATGAAATTGCTGCTGCCTCTTTAGTGCACATGTTGGAAGCTAGATTTGTTAATCTTAATACAATAATGCAACATATATTTCTTACACTCGGTGATATGGAAGAAGGAGAAAAGAAAGATTTTGTTCTAGAAACCCTTCTTAGAGAGTTTGGTGATGTAGCTAGAGAAGCTAGGAAAATCTTTATTCGGCATAAGATGCTAGGATTGTGTACCAATTTTGCAAATATCCTTGAAAGGAGGGAAAAAGATAGGCTAAGATAAACTAATAAAGCCAATTGTGAGGGGAGATTAAAATACCAATACCTTATAAACTCATAGGAATGCATGAGGCATTAGAAAAGAATTTTGATTGGATTGTTCCTGAAAATTTATTTGAGGAGGATAGTAAGCCTAAAGGTAATGAAAAAGGAGTTTCTTACATAGATAAGATACAATGCATAGTTGAGAAAACTCCAAACACCTCTGTTGATGTTTCTTCTCTTGATAATACTTGATTTGCACTTTCTGCGCCTAGCTGAAAGGCGTTAAAGCATCTGTTCATGCTATTTTTTTTAGAAAAAAGTCCACTTTTAGTCCTCCAACATTGTTGAAAGTTCACATTTAGTCCTAAAAGTTTTATCTGGTTCAAATTAGACCTTGAACTTTCATAATTGTTCAATAGGATAGTTTTTCCATTTTTTTTATCTAAACACCGAAGATTGATCCAATCGAACTGAAACGGGCTGAATTCGTTCTTCTGGACCGATCTAAAATCCGTAAATTTGAGGTCAAAATAACCCTCTCAATGTCGTGCAGCTTTGGCGCTCAACTGCAATGCATCCTTGGTGTTCTTTCATGCTATTTGCCGCCCTACTCATGTGCATAACTCTTGTGCTCCTCCAGTCCAACGGCGCGGCGGTCCTTCTTATCGACTTGGCGTCGTTCCCCTCAACCTGGTCGTGGGTATGTGGCTCGTACCGTCAACCGTTACCAGCCAGACGACGTGTGGGAGGGAGACGAGAGAAGACCACGACTTCATGATCGAGAGCGATCAGATGTGGATCCTTCTTCTTTTTTCGTGTGGACCGTTTAAACTTGAACCGGTTCGTTGGTTTTTAGCAACCGAGGTCATGTTGACACAAAATCAGCAAACTTGTTGAAGTGATCAATTTAAGAAGTTTAAGGTCTATTTTAGACCAAAAAATAGTTTGACTAAAAGTAAACTCTTAGTAAAGTTGAAGGACGAAAAGTGGACTTTCTTCTTGTTTTTATTTTTTTCTATTGTTTTGTTGAGTCTTGGAAGTTTTTACTACTGTAGCAACCTCTCCTTATCATGTTATTGTGCCAAGTAAAGTCTCTAATAGAAGGTTGATACTAGATTTGAATTTCTGCGCAGAAACAGATTTTCTGTCTGTCACAAATTCATGTTTTTCTCTCTGTAGAAGAATCAAAAAATCAGCAAAAAATCATGCATGATCCTCAGATATGTACGCAACTTTCATTAGTTTTGAGTTTTTCCATCTGAGCAAGTTAAGTGCCTCGAAAAATTCGTCTTTACGGACTGTTTTTGACAGATTCTGCCTTTTATTTCGCATTGCCTCTTTTACTGTGTTGAGTGGATTTCTTTTTCCATTAACTTTCAGTAGCCTTGGGTAATGTCCAGAAGTGTTAAGAATGATTGTGTCCTCTCTGAACATGTGAATTTTGATTATGCACTAACTCTCTAATGAGTTTGCTTTAAGTTTGGTGTGGAGGAAGTTTTCAAGGGTCAAGAGAAGAGGATGATATAATATGATCAAGAAGAGTGAAAAGTCTAAGCTTGGGGATGCCCCGTGGTTCATCCCTGCATATTTCAAGAGGACTCAAGCATCTAAGCTTGGGATGCCCAAGGCATCCCCTTCTTCATCGACAACTTATCAGGTCACTTCTAGTGAAACTATATTTTTATTCCGTCACATCTTATGTTCTTTACTTGGAGCGTCTGTTTGCTTTTATTTTTGTTTTTGTTTGAATAAATTTGGATCCCAGCAATCCTTGTATTGGAGATAGACACGCTCCGCTTTTTCATTTGAACACTTGTGTTCTTAGTTTTGCTTTAATGTTCATGGCGAAGGCTGAAAACTGCTTCGTTGATTGCTATTTGGTTGGAATCAGAAAATGCTTCATATGGTCTTGAATAATTTGATACTTGGCAATTATTTTGAGCTCTCATAGATCATGTTTAAGCTCTTGCATCATGTAGTTTAAATCTATTAGTGGAAAACTACCGTAGAGCTTGTTGAAATTTGGTTTGCATGATTGATCTCTCTAAGGTCTAGATATTTTCTGGTAAAAGTGTTTGAACAACAAGGAAGACAGTGTAGAGTCTTATAATGCTTGCAATATGTTCTTGTGTAAGTTTTTGTTGTACCTGTTCATACTTGTGTTTGCTTCAAACAACCTTGCTAGCCAAAGCCTTGTACTGAGAGGAAATGCTTCTCATGCATCCAAACACCTTGAGCCAAAACCCATGCCATTTGTGTCCACCATAACTACCTATATGTGGTATTTTCTGCCATTCCAAAGTAAATTGCTTGCGTGCTACCTTTAAAATTTCATTCCTTTGTCTTTACAATACATAGCTCATGGGAAAATAGCTTAAAAACTATTGTGGTGATGAATATGTTGCTATGTATCTTAGTTCTTATAAGTTGCTTGTTGAGCGGTAACCATGTTTCTGGGGACGCCATCAACTTTTACACCTTTGTTGAATATCATGTGAGTTGCTATGCATGTTCGTCTTGTCTGAAGTAAGGGTGATTTATCATGATTAAATGGTTTGAGTATGCATATTGTTAGATAAGAACATTGGGCCGCCAACCAAAGCCATGTATCATGGTGGAAGTTTTCAGTTTGGACATTAATCCTCAATCTCTTATGAGAATATTATCTGTTGTTGAATGCTTAAGCATTAAAGAGGACTCCATTATCTGTTTTCTATGTTGTCCCGGTATGGATTTCCACAAGTTGAGATTTATCAAAACTGAGAAATCAAATGCGATCTATCTCCTTGGACCTTTGTACAGGTGGCATAGAGGTACCCCTTTGTGACACTTGGTTGAAACATATGTAATGCAATGATAATCCATGGAAAT
Source organism: Lolium multiflorum (assembly GCA_030979885.1). Classification (NCBI taxonomy): domain Eukaryota; kingdom Viridiplantae; phylum Streptophyta; class Magnoliopsida; order Poales; family Poaceae; genus Lolium; species Lolium multiflorum. The sequence continues at coordinate 136,869,969 of CM061748.1, read as the reverse complement.
CCGAGCTAATTAGGACAAGGTGCGAACACTATTGGTATTCGATGCATGAGGCTTGCAACTTATAAGAGGTTTTATGCATAACACATATGAATTATTACTACCGTTGACAAAATTGTTTCTATGTTTTCAAAATAAAAAGCTCTAGCACATGAGTAATCCATGCTTCCCTCTACGAAGGGCCTTTCTTTTACTTTATGTTGAGTCAATTTACCTACTTCTTTCTATCCTAGAAGCAAACACTTGTGTCAACTGTGTGCACTGATTCTTACATGTTTACTTATTGTACTTGTTATATTACTTTATGTTGACAATTATCTATGAGATATACATGTTACAAGTTGAAAGCAATCTCTGAGACTTAATCATCCTATGTGTTGCTTCGAAACCTCTTACTTTGAATCTATTGCTTTATGAGTTAGCTCTTATGCAAGTCTTTTTGATACTTGTCTTGAAAGTAATATTCATGAAAAGTTTTTGCTATATGATTCAGTTGTTTAGTCATTATTTTTGTTAGCAATCTATTGCTTCGAATCACTTCATTCATCTCATATGCTTTACAATAATGTTGATCAAGATTATGATGGTAGCATGTCACTTGAAATTATTGTTTTTATCGTTTACCTACTCGAGGGCGAGTAGGAACTAAGCTTGGGGATGCTTGATACGTCTCCAACGTATCTATAATTTCTTATGTTCCATGCTAGTTTTATCACAATACCTACATGTTTTGTTCACACTTTATGATGTTTTGATGCATTTTCCGCACTAACCTATTAACAAGATGCCAAGCGCCAGTTCCTGTTTTCTGCTGTTTTTGGTTTCAAAAATCCTACACAGAAATATTCTCGGAATTGGACGAAACAAAAGCCCACGGTCTTATTTTCCGCGGAAGGTTCCAGAGCACCGAAGGAGAGACGGAGAGGGGCCAAGGGGCCCCACCCCACAAGGCGGCGCGGCCAAGGGGCAGGGCGCGCCCCCTATGGGGTGGGCCCCTCGAGCGCCCTCCGACTCTGCCCTTTCGCCTATAATCCCTCCATCCGTCGAAAACCCTAGTACCGAGAGCCACGATACGGAAAAAGTTCCAGACGCCGCCACCGCCAATCCCATCTCGGGAATTCAGAGATCGTCCGCACCCCTGCCTGAGAGGGGAATCATCACGAGGGCTCTACATCACCATGCCCGCCTCCTGATGCGTGAGTAGTTCATCCTTGGACTATGGGTCCATAGCATACCTAGATGGTTGTCTTCTCCTCTTGTGCTATCATGTTTAGATCTTGTGAGCTGCCTATCATGATCAGGATCATCTATTTGTAATGCTACATGTTGTGTTTGTGATCCGATGAATATGGAATACTATGTCAAGTTGATTATTGATCTATCATATATGTGTTGTTTATGTTCTTGCATGCTCTCCGTTGCTAGTAGAGGCTCTGGCCAAGTTGATACTTGTAACTCCAAGAGGGAGTATTTATGCTCGATAGTGGGTTCATGCCTCCATTGAATCTGGGACAGTGACAGAAAGTTCTAAGGTTGTGGATGTGTTGTTGCCACTAGGGATAAAACATCGATGCTTTGTCTAAGGATATTTGTGTTGATTACATTACGCACCATACTTAATGCAATTGTCTCTTGTTTGCAACTTAATACTGGAGGGGTGCGGATGCTAACCCGAAAGTGGACTTTTTAGGCATAGATGCATGCTGGATGGCGGTCTATGTTCTTTGTCGTAATGCCCTGATTAAATCTCATAGTGATCATCATGATATGTATATGAATCTTTATTTGTCAATTGCCCACGTGTAATTTGTTCACCCAGCATGCTATTTATCTTATTGGAGAGACACCATTAGTGAACTGTGGACCCCGGTCCATTCTTTTACATCTAAAAAACAATCTACTGCAATCTCTGTTCTTTGTTGTTCTTCGCAAACAAACATCATTCTCCACACCATACTTTTAATCCTTTGTTTTCAGCAAGCCGGTGAGATTAACAACCTCACTGTTAAGTTGGGGCAAAGTATTTTGATTGTGTTGTGCAGGTTCCACGTTGGCGCGGAATCACCGGTGTTGCGCCGCACTACACTCCTCCACCAACAACCTTCACGTGGCCTTCATCTCCTACTGGTTCGATAAACCTTGGTTTCTTACTGAGGGAAAACTTGCTGCTGCGTTACCTGTCTTGGGGTTCCCAGGACCTGTCCACTCATTGGGTGGACCTGAAGCAACAAGATGGCAATGTTTTAATGGACGCAGGATGGCCAGAGTTTGTCAAAGCACATGACTTGAAGGTAAGATACCTCCTGACCTTCAAAAATCTTGACACCAAATCATTGCAGGTGCTCATATTTGGTTACAATTGCTGTGAGAAGGTTATATGGTGTTCAGGTTATCACCATCGTTGGGGCAACAATATGAATCACAGCTGTATTAAGTTGTCTTACAAATGTTCTGTAGAGAGAGCTGGTCTATAATAGTATACTTCTCTCTTGAATGATGCATTGTGGTGAATATGATGGTACTATTACTGGATTGTGGTCACAATGTGAGGGGGGATGTTGAACTGTATAAGTGGATTGCCTAGCCCTTTCCATTAGTTCGGACTTTTGTTGGCTTTATGGTATGAGTTTGACATGGTATCATCGGTTCGAGTTTCTTGTTTATCCTATGAGAGCTCCCCCTTCCTCTTGAGTGCCCTCTTGAACCTGCCTAATTAGTTGACCGTTGGCTAGTGCATCTTCTTCCGGTAATTTATTATGTTGAGAGTATATGTGATATAATTGATTCGGACTTTGAGATGTTGTGGTTGGCTAGTGCATGAAGCTTGACAAACCTTATTTATGTGTACAGCTCTCTAGTTGTACTATTAATTATTATGTGCTTATGTTGGCTAGATTGCGATGAACATGAGATGTTCTGTTGTTTCCGTAAAGAAAAAACGTGATATTTTTTCGAATCCTGCGCTGGATATGTTTTGCACAAACTAGTGGCGTGCCCGCTGACAAACATATTATGCGCAAATAGGCAACCCTCAGTAACGATCATGGGTTCAAGTGTCCAGGATCCAGTGCCTTGACATAAGCAAGGCACAGATGAACAGTACGGTGACTTGTAGATTTGGCCGTTGGATTGAAAATAGATAGCTAAGATCTAAGTACTGTAGCATGTAGCATATGTACTGTTCATGGTTCTAAAGCACATGCACTGTGGACGACGTACTGTAGCACATGTCATGTACATTGGTTGGTCCTGTAGCAGTTACTAGTTCATAGTCATCTGTCCAATTATTTTTTATCCAACGGCTGAAAGGGAGGGGCAAGGCATGGTACTGTTTATGTGTGTCTCGCCTTCATCAAGGCACTCTATCTCATTCCGGGTTCAAGTGCTACCCCATGTAGCACCACTTTTTTTTGGGTTAGCTCAGACAGCCTTCCCAATAAAAAAAAAATTACTACCTTCCCTGCATGGGCCAATTGTTTGTACTTTTGGGCTGCCACCGGCCATGTACATGGTGATTGCTGTCAGCCTTCTTACTTCGCTGATAACAATCCAAAAACATTTAATGGGCCTCCGACTCATGCCATTGGGGCCCTTCCTAATTTAAACACGGAGATCCTATGATTGGCCCTCAAGAAACCGAGATTCTACATATAAAGTTATTTTTATTTCGTATCAATTATGATTATGATTCTTTTTAAATGCGCATAGCCAATATGCGCATCTACATGGGCTCTATATTTTGATATATTCATATAGTCGATTTCAAAATTTTCATAAATTATATAAAGTTCCAAGATTTATTCTATCAGTTTGCAAGATCTTAGAGTGTATTTGTAGTTTTAAAAAATGACAAACCTCTTCATCAGATTGTTGTTAACAAGTGCAGTGTTGTGAACCCAAAATATATTACATACTCCCTCGTAGATCAAATTTGAACTAATTAAGTTGAACTAAAACCCGGATCAACAGTTAGTATGGATTAGATGCATGGAGTACGAAAAACAAATGAATAGGCAATATTTCAGTTTTTCCTTCAGTTGAGAATGCTAGATCAGGACCCATTTCCAGTAGCGTCCCTCAACATTTGAAGGTAAAAACAAACAGAAGGGATCGAAAAAAGCAAGTATCCTAGATATCTCGGGTTAAAATATATCGAGAAATCACATATTTCTTGTACACAGAGGCTGACATCGGGGACCCATCAGCCAACAATGGAAAAAAATCCAAGAAAGGAAACAATTATCGTACAGAGAAGCTGACATGTGGGACGCATTTTGCAGCAGCGTCCTCATCTTTAACAAAGGCGGCAGGGGATCAAAAGAAAACGAAAATTTGCCAGAAATCAGCGGTCAAAAAAAATCCAAGAAATGAAATGTTTATTGTTCATAGAGGCTGATATGTGGGACCCACGAGCCAGCAGCGTCCTCAACGTTTCAAAGGCGGCGGGGGATCGGAAAAGGCAAGTGACCATATATCAGGTGCCAAAAATAATCCAAGAAAAGAAACTTTTATTGTACATAGAGGATGACATATGGGTGCCGTTTTGCAGGAGCGGTCTCACCGTTTCCAAGGCGGCACGGATCGGAAAAAAAAGAAAGGAAAGGTTTATCGTTCAGAGAGGCTGAGATGTGGGACCCATGGGCCCCATCCTCTTAGTTTCAAAAGGCAGGGATAAAAAGGCAAATAACCAGTAATTAGGGTAAAAAATAAATACAACAAAGGAACTTTTACTGTTCATAGAGGCTGACATGTGGGACCCATGAGCCAGCAGCGTCTCAACGTTTCAGAGGCGCCATGAGATCGAAAGAAAAAGGCAAATAGCCAGAAATTATGGGTCAATAATAAATCAAACGAAGGAAAGATTTATTGTTCACAGAGGCTGACATGTGGGACCCGTGAGCCAGCAGCGTCCTCAACGTGTTAAAGGCGACAGGAGATCGAAAGACAAAGGCCAAAAATCAGTTGGTAAAAAAATCCAACAAAAGAAACATTTACCGTTCTGAGAGGATGACATGCGGGACCCATGAGGCAGCAACATCCTCAACGATTCCAAGGCGGCAGGGGATCAAAAGGGGTCAAAAATAAATCCATCAAAGGAAACTTTAATTGTTCATAGAGGATGTGGGACCGACGTGCCAGTAGCGTCCTCATCGTTTCAAAGGGGGCAGGGGATCAAAAGAAAACGGCAAATAGCCAGAAATTAGGGGTAAAAAATAAATCCAATGAATGGACACTTTTATTGTTCATAGAGGATGACATGCGTGTCCCATGAGCCAGCAGCTTCCTCAACGTTTTGAAGGCGGCATGAGATCGAAAGGAAAAAGAAAGTGACCAAATATCAGGAGCCAAAAATAATCCAAGAAAATAAACTTTATTGTGCATAGAGGATGACATGCGGGTCCCATTTTGCAGCAGCGGTCTCAACGTTTCAAAGTCGGCATGAGATCGAAAGAAAACGGAAAGTGCCAAATATCACGAGCCAAAAATAATCCATGAAAAGAAAATTTTATTGTACATAGAGGATGACATGCGGGTCCCATTTTGTAGCAGCGGTCTCAACGTTTCCAAGGCGGCACGGGACCAAAAAAAAGGAAGTAGCCAGAAATCAGGGGTCAAAAAATCCAAGAAAAGAAATATTTCAATTGGGCTGCTTCTGGCAATCTGGGCCTTCAAACTATCCTGCTGGACGCCTTTTGATTCGTACAATTTCAGCCCATTCCAAAATAGGAAAGTCATATGCTTCGCAAAAAAAACAAGGAGATTCAACATACAAGTTTGTTTATGTAAAATAAAGATTTAATTTATTCCTTTGCAATAGCTCAGAGCGAAATACACTGTTTATTGTCTGCAAAATAATCAAAATATCACATGTTTCTTGTACGGGGAGACTGACATCAGGGACCCATGAGCCAGCAGCATCGTCAACGTTTTAAAGGCGGCAGGGATGGAAAGAAAAATAAACCAAAAATTTGTTGGGAAAAAATCCAAGAAAAGAAACATTTTCGTTTCGAGAGGATGACATGCGGGACCCATGAGGCAGCAGCATCCTCAGCGTTTATTGTTCATAGAGGCTGACATGTGGGACCCGTGAGCCAGCAGCGTCCTCAACGTTTTAAAGGCAGCAGGAGATCGAAAGAAAAAATAAGCCAAAAATCATTTGTTAAACAAAATCCAAGAAAAGAAACATTTACCATTCTGAGAGGATGACATGTGGGACCCATGAGCCAGCAGGTTCCTCAACATTTCAAAGGCGGCATGAGATCGAAAGAAAAAGGCAAGTGACCAAAAATCAGAGGGTGAAAAATAATCCAAGAAAATAAACTTTTATTGTACATAGAGGATGACATGCGGGTCCCATTTTGCAGCAGCGGTCCCTACGTTTCCAATGCGGCTTGAGATCAAAAGAAAAAGAAACTAGCCAGAAATTAGGGGTCAAAAAAAACTCCAAGAAAGGAAAGCTTTATCGTTCATACAGGCTGACATGTGGGACCTATGAGCCAGCAGAGTCCTCAACGTTTCAAAGGCGGCAGGGATCAAAAGAAAAAGGAAATAGCCAAAAATCAGAGGGTGAAAAAACCCAAGAAAATAAACTTTTATAGTACATAGAGGATGACATGCGGGTCCCATGAGCCAGCAGCTTCCTCAACGTTTCAAACATGGCATGAGATCGAAAGAAAAAGGCAAGTGACCAAATATCAAGCCAAAAATAATCCAAGAAAAGAAACTTGATTGTACATAGAGGATGACATGCGGGTCCCATTTTAGCGCAGCGGTATCACCGTTTGAGAGGCGGCACGGGATCGAAAGAAAAAGGCAAGTGACCAAACATCAGGTGCCAAAAACATCCAAGAAAAGAAAGTTCTATAGTACATAGAGGATGACATGCGGGTCCTATTTTGCAGCAGCGGTATCACCGTTTGAGAGGCGGCACGGGATCGAAAGAAAAAGGCAAGTGACCAAATATGAGGTGCCAAAAATAACTCCAAGAAAAGAAACTTGATTGCACATAGAGGATGACATGCGGGTCCCATTTAGCAGCAGCGGTCTCAATGTTTCCAAGGCGGCACGGGATCAAAAGAAAAAGAAAGTAGCCAGAAATCAGGGGGTCAAAAAAATCCAAGAAAAGAAAGATTTTTTGTTCATAGAGAATGACATGCGGGACCCATGATCCTGCATCGTAAACGGCTCGATCGGAGAGCGTTGAACGAGATGGCGCGATCGAGAAAAAAACAATGCTAGAGAGGCTGCCATCTAGGCCCTACATCCCTGGGCGGTGCGGATTTGCGTTGACTCGGCCGGCGAACCCGAGAATTCGTGATGCACCACGTCCCGGGCCACCATACGCGATGTTTTGGCCATTTTCGTCGGGCTAGGTGGCCTCAAAAACGAGAAAAAAAAAGTTTTGACATGCACCACGGAGAGATTAAAAATCGTCGGCCATGGTGCAGCAGCAACCACGGCGCGACTTCAACTTTGTCGGCTATGGAAACTTTTCTTGTAGTGAATAATAACAGGAACATCACAAGGACTAAGACTTATGCGGATATAACCTTTTGTCGAGTAGTGCTTGTACTTGCTTCTGTATTTCCTTCGTCTCTTCGGGGTTCGTCCTGTATGGCGCCCTATTGGGCAGCGAGGCGCCGGGGATCAAGTCTATTTGATGCTCAATACCACGCAATGGAGGCAATCCTATGGGCACCTTCTCCGGAAACACGTCGCAGAATTCCTGCAAAACATGAGAAACACCAAGAGAAATAGGGGTCATGTCGTTAGAAACCAAAACCTCACCCTTGTACATAAGCACAAGAGGCATGGCTGTAGGATCCTCACTAAATTCTCTCATATCCTCTCTGGTGGCTAATATGACTAAGGAATTCACTCTCTCACTTTTCGTTATATCACTCACAGCATTACAATTCCCTCGCCTATCTATGGATACATCCTCCAAGTTCACTTCAACTTTCTGATGAGATTCATTGACAATTTGTTGTGGTGACATAGGCTGCAAGTTAATTTTCTTACCCTTGAACTCCAAGTGATATGTATTGGCGCGGCCATTGTGTTGCACAGAACAGTCATAGAGCCATGGCCGGCCCAACAGCAGGTGACACACCGTCATAGGAACCACATCAAAATCAATGGAATCCTTATATGGTCCTATCTCAAAATCAACACGCACCATGTGGTTTACCTTGATCTCACCATTGTCGCTCAGCCACTGAATATAATATGGATGCGGGTGTGGTAGATACTTCAACTTCAGCTTGACACATAATTCTTTGCTTGCTAAATTGCGACAAATCCCGCCATCAATAATGACTTTGCAAGATTTATCAGGACCAACTAGTGCCTTTGTTTGGAACAAATTGCAGCGCTGAGTAGATGCACTTGGCTGCACATTAAGAGCATGCTGTGACACAACAATAGTGTGAGCTTCATACGGATAAGCATCTACACCATCACTGTCATTTTCATCATCTTCTGGAGCATCCGAATCAGCATCATCTCCAGTCTCATACTCATTGTCCTCATTAATAATCATCACTTTGCGGTTAGGACAATCTCTCTTGAAGTGACCCTTGCTACCACATGTATGACAAACCATATCACGATTGCGCGCCGTAGACATGCTAGAACCACTCCCACTTGCAGTAGGTTCGGACTTCTTTGTTTTGGACACATTGGAGACCGGTTTGCTAGACGAAGTAGGAAAAGTTGCGGGACGCGAAGATGGCGCCGGCGCTGTAGATGGGGGCACCCGAGGCGTGTAGCGCCCAGCTCCCGTAGCACGACCATTGATTTGCGCTTCTTCCGCTAACTGTGCTCCAGCTTCTCTTGCATGATGTAGCAGCTCATTCATACTGGTGTTACAGTGATGACGAACAAAGCCTTTGATGTTATACTTCAAATCATGTAGAAACCACTGCATTGTCATCTAAAGTGACTCACGGACACGGCCACGCTGCATAAGCATCTCCATCTCCATGAAATAAGCATCAACCGTCAGAACACCTTGTCTCAAAAGGGTCAACTTATCATATATAGATCGCAAATAATTAGTGGGAACAAAATGAGATTGCATAATTGCCTTCATCTCGCGCCATGTAAGAACATGCACTTCTCCATCTTCTTGATGAGCACGTGTAACTCCATCCCACCAATGCAATGCGTAGCCATCAAATTCTAAGGAAGCAAGCTTAATCTTCCTATCTTCAGTATAGTCATGTAGGCGCGATAACTTCTCAACTTTCAGCTCCCAAGTGAGGTATTCTTCAACATCAGGACCTCCTTCATATTTGGGTATTGAGAATTTTGGCTTACCCAAACCATCGTCTTACGGTTGTGGAGGAACACGACGGGCTCCGAGTTCGACAAAACCACGACGACGAGCACCACGTCCAACACCACGACCAACACCACGCTCTTCAGCAGCGGGTTCTTCATCAAAGTTACCATGATTAATCTCCTCATCATCATGATCTGAATGTTGTCATTTTTGAGTCAGATTATCAATGGCAATAGTCAACACTTGAAGATTGCACTGAATATCCGTCATTTGTACTTGGATTGTATTGATGGTATCATTAGTAGTGTCAAGCTTCTTGGTGACCTTCTGAATGTCATCATTAAGTCCTTCGTCCTGGGTGCAGAATTCACGTCGCATCTCATTACGAAGAGCTTCATACTCCCTCCAAGAAACAATATCAGCTTCATCCTTATTTTTCTGGTCAATAATTTTAGCATCACTAGAAGACATGGTTAGTAGGTTAGTGCACTAAATCAAATATCTGTGGTGGTACTCTCACAACTCACTCAAAACTGATAAGAAAGATAAATCTTACCGCTCCAAAGTGAATTAGTATTGCTTACCACTTGGATTAATAACTAGTGCATAGATGTAGCGAATATCAAGGGTATAAGAACAGTCACACGACAAAGCAGGATATATGTGGGGTTGTAAGTAGGCTACCTATTTGCACCAATAACAAGCTCAAGCGATAACCGTATAACAACCAATGATACTCACTCAAGGCGATAAATGTGGCGATGCAACTATATGGATGAACAGGTTGCAATGCACTCGAGAGACACTAGCAAAGCTCAACGAAACAGACACAAGATTGCTCAACTACGGGTGCAGAAAAGTAAACTAGGCCTTCACTTGATCTTACTAGCACCTCACTTTTTCTCTTCATTTTGTTTTTTGATTTTTTTTATCACACGCAACACTTGTAGCTCTTTTTTCTTCTTTTCAATTTTCTCTTTTTTTATTTGATTTTATGACTCTACTCCTTATAACACGGCAAAACATAAATTGCAAAGCACCAAATCCCTAATGAGCAGCCTGTCGAGCGCTAAAACTAGTCTCTTTTGGGCAAATTCTTAGTCACGTATATCGAAAGGCTGTGTCTATGGTTGGGAACAAGCAAACTATATCCTATGTGGACTCGGAGCAACAAAAACTGAAAACTAGATGATAGCGAAAACATAAACCCTAACAATCTACTAGATGGAAGAAAAAGATACGCAAAAACCACTACGAAAAGCAAATAAAACTCGAAATTGATGCAATCTAACGCTATGGCAAACCCTAACCCTAATATTTTTGACTTTTTCTGGATAGGAAACAATCACAACTCAACTATGGGATGGATTGTGGATGGCTTACCGAGGAAACGCTGAAATCTCATACCAAGATGATAAGGGGTTGCCCGATCTTCTCAGTAAGCATGGTGGTGGTGATGAACACACGATGAACACAACGGAGATAACACGATGAGGAGGTGGAGATAACTTGTATGACGCCGACGAAGTCTCTCGATTGATTCCTGTCGCCAATGCAACAGCTCTCAAACCTGCAAGATATTTGCAACTCCACGCACTTGCGCACGTAGCCGCCGACCACGAAGCGGTAAATTGCAACCGTCTAATTTCCAATGGAACAACAGATCACACAAAACTTTCAGTAGCAAACACCAGATCGATGCGTATTGGTGTATAGATTCAATAGATTTGCAAAGCAATCAACTATGAACTAGGGTTTATCTTAAACGTGGTCTAAGATTGTTTTGGGGGCGTCCTGGGCACTTATATAGGGGTTCAGGACGACCAAAAGTCGAAAGATATGATTACAAACCGACCTAGATAGGGATCTGGTCGAGACTGACTCGGACATGGCCGGCGTGGGGACCGGTCGACCGGGCCAGGGGCCAGACGGGCCGGCAGGGACCGGGCCTGGTACCGGGCTGACACCGGGCGGGGGCGCCAGACTCCCTGGAACGGTGCCCGGTGTGCACCGGCGCAAGAGCCGGCAGGCCATGGGTCACCCGGCGTGTGGGCCGGTGGCGTCGGATGTGGCGCCGGGTTGGCCGGCGTGGCGGCCGGTGTCGCCGAGCGTGGCGCCGGCCTGGACTTCTTCTTCTCCCTCCTTCGCGCATGCCTCCCTCTCCTCCCTCACGCGTCCATGTGATGTTTTCATGTCCAGGATCATGTCCAGCTGTTCTCCTCCTCCTCGTGCGATGCTTCCTTTATCCTCGTACCTGATCATACACAAGTCAAAGGACTTAGGCAGTATAAAATTCTAATCAATCAAAGTATCATTTAAGAAGAAGTTCACATGTTGCTTTAGTAGCTTCGCACGAGCTCTTGTCATAGGTCCAATCCTAATTTCATTGGACTTGAACTTCACAGCAATATCATCTTCATCTTGCAATGACGGAGGTAGTGGTTCGGTAGGGATGTCCTCATCAATATTGTGAAAAAATCCCCTGCCCTGGAGATATTAACTGTGGAGATAGCTCAACGGCTTTATGGAGATCTCTTCTCTAACATGTATATGCAGATAAACTTAGCTGAGCAACAGCATGCCTTGAGCGTTGTGCTCTGCAAAAGCCTGCTTTCGTCAAATGTGAAGCTTTGTGTTATTTAGTTAGGAACTCAGGACTGCTTTAGACAAAGCAGCTGTGTATAGGAAGGAGGTAGGCATAGCGTTCCTTTTTGTATGTTTATCTTGAATAAAGGTCACAGGACGCATCTGTATTTGAGGTTGTGAGAAGTATGACTTGGCTCCATTAAGAAAGGCTAGTTTCCATGAGCGCGTACCTTTCTCTTTTTTTGAAGAGCAGGATTTTCATCAAACTCAACAGCACTTTACAAAGAGAATCGTGCACATAGCATCTATAAAGTCTGAGATAGCATTTCTGAATGAGCAAACTACATCGGATCGTGAGCTAGACAAACATCTGAGAGTGAATGGTCTATCTTGTATCCTAGAAGCTAGCCTAGCTTTGAAATGCTCTTTGAAGTTCTCACAGCTTGGGAATATATAAGATCTTGGGATGATCAAAAGAGGTGCTACCAGAATAGCTGGAACCAAAGGTGATGTGCAAAATTTGCTGCTAGAAGAAGGTCGAAGGCCTCGGCCTGCAGCACCGAAGTAGCTGTAAGTGAAATTGTGGAGATATAGGTAAGAGCTCTGTGCGTGCAAAGTTTCATGAAGAAATCTGTGCAAAAAACCGATGCTCTAAAAAGACCATTTTAAAGCAATTTTAGAGCACTGCATTTGTTTTTGTTTTGCACAGAGCATCGAGAATGTCATTTTATCACGAAAATATGCACCTAAGTAGAACACTCCAGCATATTTGTTGCCAAAATAATTTCGATTTTTTTACTATTTACTTTCAATTTACTGTTCACGCAAATGCATATGAGCTCGGGAGCGGAGTTGAATTTACATGACAACATAAACTATATAGTCAAGTAGAGCTTCTACCATTCTTCGGCATATTTTTGTCAGTTCTCACAAATTGATAAATGTAAGCTACATCAAGGAGACAAACCATATCGGTTGCTACACTCACTAGAGTTACACATGGTACAACAGCAAGCAAAATATTCAGGCTAGCTTGCTCCTCCACTGTTCTGGCAGTGAAGCTCCAAACACCTGGGCCAGAATAATCTTCTGCCTCTTGTTCAGTCTGCACAATTGCTCAACCCTGCCAGTGTCGCCATTCAATAGCCTGCGCCCATCACCTGCTTCCTTTCTCCTAAGAGAGCAGAGCTGCGCCGATGGATCGGTTGTAGCCACTCCATCGGCATCGGCATCAGCTTCGGGTTCATCTGCTCCCCAGTCTAACTCATCATCGGTCATACCTTTCGATGCCTCATTTGTTGATTCAGGGGCTTCCAGGACATCATCTTTGGCTGCAGCAGTCTCTGTGTGGCTGTCAGTCCCCCACCATTTCAGAGTTTCAGAAGACAGTCCAGATGAGGGGAATCCGTACTTGAAAACATCCATATAGGTGGGGATGTCTTTGGGTTGGCTAACCGAGAACAAGCTTTGTGATCCATTTGGTGCATTTTGTCTACCTGGTACTTGTCCTGCCTTTGCACTTGCACCGCCTTGTTGAGATTTTGGCACTCCTTGGAAGGCAACCGATGACCTATCAATATGACGAAATTAAGGATCAGACAATTGCTGCAGGTTGTTTCTTCAGTTCAGCAGCATGAAGAAATTATCTTTTGGTTCATGAAAGGTTAAGAGAAACTGTAAGACCCTGCATTATACCATGAACAGGGAAATGGAGAGGATTAATAACATTCAAGAACCTCAGAAATGTACAAGTATGAAAAGCTTTGAATGTAAAATTGTCCAGTAGAACAATGGTTTAAACAGAGACCATACCAAACTAGGCTACCACTCCCATAATCCCAAGCCCTCAGAGAGCAGATGGGTAGTTGAACCCTCAACCAGTAACTTATTACGTACCGTTAGATCAAACCTGCCCCATGCCATTCATCCATCCGCCCAAAGAAATGCATTAGATTTGCCCACGGAAATAAAGGCAAAAAAGGAAATTTCGACTGAGATTCCAAGGGGAAAACGTAAAAGTTGTGATTCGGTTTTTGCTTGGGAAGAAAAGAAGCAATCAAGAAAGTTTGGAAACAAGGAAACAATCAGGAACAAAAGAAGCACTTTTTTTCCGAAGCAACATGCATATACAAGGAAGATCCATAGCAACGCACAGGTATTTACGAGTATAGCAGACAGGGAGTTGTCCTTTTGGAGTACAGATAGATACAGCTGACAAAAAGGAATATTTGCCTCATCAACAATTCCTTCAAAATAAATAATAAAAATAGTTCCAATTTTTCTCACTGCACAAACTAAAGTCAGAGACCATTCTATGTTGTTCAGGGTCAGGAGCAGGAACCTTAATATAATCAGTAACCTATAAATAACCTTAGACATGAATAAATTCTGTTAAAATTAGTTATTCCTATTGATAATAGAAAATGATGCACTGCATCAAATCCAACACTGCTTTGATAAATAAGTGCACGACAAATAGCGAATGCACTATAACTTAGTACTGTTAGCAGAACATGCTATGGATGATCTCAAATAGGCACCAGGAGTAACCAGGAGACATTTGTGCCCTGAACCACCCCTGCGCCACAATAGTTAAGATTGCTCTGGTAATACAAGATTTGTATTTACCATGGCAGATAATAACCTCCCCACGTACATAATAATAGAGCCCATATAAAAAGCTCTAACCTAAGTATTCTTCCTTCACCCTAATCTAGAAATTGGACTTGTCATGTCTTAAATAAGACACCAATATGCAACTGTAAGATATTGAAAAACTTTCCACTTCAGGCAAACTGTCACAATAAAATACCTCACTGAATTGTATTAGTTCTTGAAAACAGCACTAGCAAGTGGTTGTATGTTCCTAGTTAGTTAACATTCAGTGACAGTCAAATGTAGGAGCCTGGTTAACCTTTAGAGGGATTTACTGTTACAAGAAAGAGAAGTTCTTATACATGGAGAATATCAATGGAAAGATACTCACGTCGTTGATGAGCCAGAAGAGTTTATTATAGCCTTTTGTTTTGCAATTTTTGACAACTCAAGAAGTTCCTTGGCTTTCTCTCTTTCAGCAGAATCACCAGCCTTCCCCGAAACAATCTACAAGCACAAATGTTCAAGTAACAATATAAATTATGCGATTTTCAAGGAGTTGCAAGAAAACCAGAACTATGAGATGTTTTATAACATTGAAAAAGGATATGCTATGAATTAATGTTGCAAAGGCTGTATGGAGCAACACGGTCACCTCTTGTTACGGCAGTTGAATCCTAACGTAAACACAAAGCCTTTGGCTTTTGAGATATTCTCAGCTAATATTAATAATTTTCGGAATCTATTGGAATTGGTGATATTTTAACACTACGCCCTTTGAAAACTGGAAGATGCGAAAACAATGCACGTTTTTAACATAATAAATAAAGCACGTGAACTCATCCATGTTTACCCATATCTATCCTAATAATAAAGGAAGTAAGGTTTCTACTAAAATTTTCATCCAACATTTTTTTTTACCGATTTACCCTTCCACAAAATCACATAATACTATAAGTCGACATTGTACCGTTTCGGTCTTATTTTCTCTTCTGCTCGCACCGGGAGACTCCAGATTCCTCCGCCCAACCCACGCAGCTCCGTCTCCGCTTACGCGTCCTTGACAACGAGCTTGGTGGTGTCCGGGCCGCCGTCACTCTTCCCTCCACCTCCTATCCTAGCCCAGTTTCTCCTTCCCCAAGGAGCCTTGTAGGCTAGATGCAACGGGGCAAGGCAAAGCTCTCAGATCAGGTGTCTGGAATCTTGATCTGATGTTCTCCCACCTGTTGGCCTCGTCAACGCAGATTGATGTGCTCTGGTTGGCCAACTGCAAGAGGAAACGAGCACCCGTGCGGGACCTGCTCAGCGTAGAGCCGGAGGCCTCGACGGGCAACTAGGCGCGTCCCGCACTTGGCTGCCAGGGGGAAAGGGACGGCCGGATGGCCGCGTCCAGCTTCTTCGATGTGCTGGCGAGTCCATTTCCCTGATGCAGTATCTCCAAAACTAAGCCTGTTTGGTCCAATTTCCAACCGAAAAGTAATGCATGTTCATGTTCTCTAATTATGCACCAGATTTGAATTGATTAATATAATGTGTCTCATACGGTCATACTGTGCCCACTAGAGGACGCCGTAACAGAGATCGATCAACATATGCTATATATGCTGTTGTGGTCGACACATGCTATATATGCTGTTGTCTATCTTGCTGGTCCTGTGTCTTTTTGCTGAGCTGAAAATTTCAGGTTGGTGTGAAAACCTGATCTTATGGGTACCTACTAAACTAGGCAAGAAACTGATATGGTTTGGTCAGCATTTTTTTCTCTATTTTTTGTTTGCTTATGTGTCTTTGATCTAAAAGTTTGATGTTTATTCATGTGACCATCTTAGATTCTGAACCAAGATTGACTGATGAGTAGTATGCAATTTGCAACGATTGTTGAGATTAAAAGTGAGGGAACTGATATCTGAATATTCAGTGCAATTCCATATAACGAGGTGCAAAAGAACGTGCAAGTTTAGTTCAGTTAATTACTGATGCTGCCACAGCCTACGCCTTTTGGGTCATTCATCTGACGGTGGACGGCCAGGCTTCAAAGTGCAGCTGAGGCAGATCACTGGTAGCATCTGCATCTGTGTCATCACATATTTATATGCAATGCAGGATAAGAATGGCGTCAACTAGGACGTGGCTAGAGGTAAGTTCTTCAGGCTTCAACGTGACTAGCTTAAGTTTTGTTCGCATCTGTAGATTTTTCTTTTGTTTCTATGCTACAAATTCCATTAGCACACACAGATTTGATTTTCACCTACACATGTCTAAATACTTGGTGTACATAATTATTATGAAAGGGTGTGTCAATCAAATGCATGTGTTCTGGATTTGGAGATGACGGTGAATGCTTACGTTGGCGCTGGCTCACTCGGTGGCCTGGCTGAAGTGACGGGCAGAGCATGCGATGGTGGCACACTTGATCGCGAAGCAAAAAAAAATTCCCGTTGCACCTTATCAAGAAAATTTTCGCCGCGTCTTCAGTTTTGTTCAGGTATGTGCATCATTCTAAACTGATATTTTACATGAATGCTATCGCCAATGAAGTAATTTGTGCTAATTCATATTCCGTATATATGGCATTTTTAATATAGATCAGTTGAATATGTATGCACTTCTCGAAGACGGAGCTGGATGTCTTCGCGGCCTCCACCTACATGGTGGTCGGCGACGGGGAATCCGCCCTCTTCTGGGAAGACAGGTGGCTGGACGGCAGGTCCATCAAGGAGTTGGCTCCGGAGGTGTACACCTTAGTACCGAAGCGTCGGCGGAAGGCTCGCACGGTCCGAGAGGCGTTGGTTGAACGCACCTGGATCCCCGACATAGTTGGTGCACCGAGCGCCCTGGCGCTGTGGCAGTACGTACAGCTATGGGGCAGGCTCAGGGACATCCATCTATCGGCGGGCCTGGACAGGCTGGTTTGGCGTTGGACGACGGATGACCAATACTCGGCCAGCTCCTCCTATGACACCCTCTTCCGGGGGCGGTCATCTCAGGCTCCTGGAAGCTTAACTGGAAATCCTGGGCGCCGCCTAGGTTGAAGTTCTTTATATGGCTGGCCTGCCTCGACAGATGTTGGACGGGGGAAAGACTGGCACGGCGCGGCCTCCTGCACGCGCCCAGGTGCCCGCTCTGTGACCAATCTGTCGAGACAATGAGCCATCTGCTCACAGGTTGCTCCTTCTCCGGGACGGTTTGGTTTGAGGTTCTGTTGTGGATCCGATCCACCTCAGGCCCTCCCACGGTTGAGGGTGACTTCGCCGAGTGGTGGTCGCAGGCGGTGCGGACCGCCCCTTGCCAGCTGCGCAAGGGCACTTCGTCGGTTATCATGCTTACGGCATGGTGGATATCTGGAAACATTGGAACGCGGTGGTCTTTGACAACGTGCGACCTTCGGTGACATCCTTGTTGTTATGACCGGGTTGGTCTACCGCCGGAGGGTGCCCACCGGCCAGGCTTAGTTAGGGGCTTAGTCCAATTAGCAGATTAGGGGCTTAGCCCATCAGCAGATTTCTATTATATAAACGAGTTGTAATCAACCAGAACAGGCAAGCAATAAACATACTTTGTTGCCGACTCCTCAAGGAGTTGGAGTTCCAAACCCTAGCCGCCGCCTCCGTCTTGCGCCGCCGCTTCTTAGCCGCGCGCCGGCGCCCTGCCGCCGGCGCCCTCACCTCCGCACGCACACCATCCCTTCCTTCCCCTACAATCTCCGCCCTAGACCGGGTAGACTAGCTGGTTCTACCAATTTGGTATCAGATTGTCCTCGTTCGGTCATGTCTTCTTCGCCGGACACCACCACCACCTCCGCGTCGCCCAACCCGCCGGCTTCCGCTCCGCCGCGCTCACCGCCGCCCTCCACGGGAGCCGCGGCGTCCATGGCGGCGGCCGCCGACGCCGCTCCCCTCCTCTCGCAGCAGGAGGTCTCGACGGCCATACGCGACCTCGCCACCGCGGTCCAGGGCATCCGCCTGTACTTGATCGGCACGCAGGGGATGACCACGCCGCCACTATCGCCGGCGTTTCCGCCCGCCCAGGGCGTGCCCGTGCCGCCCCCGGCCTCGCCGCCTCCTCCGCCGTGGTTGTCGTGGCAGCCGGCCCCCAGCGCCGGTCCCGCCTCGCTGCCCCAGGGCGTCCCCATCCAGCGGGTGCCGTTTCCGCCGTCGCCCTCCCGGCTCCTGGCGTGGGTGACCGCGACGGAGCCCCTCCCCGCCTCGGCCGCATCGGCGCCTCCTCCCGTCTACACGGCTGTTGGGGACCCTCCGAGGCCATCCTTCCTAGAGCCAGCACACTCGCGCTTTGCGGAACCCTTCGCTGGCCGCGCGGAGTACCCCGGCCAGGGCACCGCCGGCCTCGCTCCCCCACGCTACGCCAAGTTCGATTTTGCCACGTACGACGGCGTCGAGGACCCCCTCAACTGGCTCAACCAATGCGAGCAATTCTTTCGAGGGCAGCGCACCCTCGCTTCGGACCGGACGTGGCTCGCCTCATACCACCTCCGCGGCGCCGCCCAGACGTGGTATTACTACCTCGAGCAGGACGAGGGTGGCATGCCCCCATGGGACCGCTTCCGCGAGCTCTGCCTCCTACGCTTCGGTCCCCCGGTCTGCGGCAGCCGCTTGGCGGAACTCGGGCGTTTGGCCTTCACCACCACGGTGCAGGATTTCGCCGACCGCTTCCAGGCCCTCGCGTGCCATGCGCCCGGGGTGACGGGGCAACAGCGCGCCGAGCTCTTCATTGGCGGTCTGCCCGACAACATCCGCGTGGACGTGGAGCTCCAGGCCCCGCAGGACCTCCAGACGGCGATGCACTATGCGCGCGCTTATGAGCGGCGCACCTAGGCGGTTCAGCAGGCACCCCTGGCCCGCGGAGGCCGCGCCGCTTGGCCTCCTCCTCGACCGTGGCTGCCACCCGCCCCGCCAGGCTCGGCCAGCCCCGCCCCCGCGGCTACTCGCACGTTCCGCCGCCTCAACACGGCGGAGCAGCTCGAACGCCGCCGCCATGGGCTCTGCTTCAACTGCGACGACCCCTACACGCCCGGCCACGTGTGCCCGCGCCTCTTCTACCTGGAGACAGTCGACGTGGAGGAGGGGGACGCGACGCCCGAGACCGTTGCCGCCACGGCCGAGCTGACCGAACCGACCCCCGCGGCCGCCACGGCCTTCGTCGTCTCCCTACACGCACTCGCCGGCATCCGTCACGAGCGGACGATGCTGCTACCGGTCACGATCCATGGCGAGACCCTGGTGGCGAGTTGTTGGACACGGGCTCCACGCACAACTTCCTCCCCGCCGCCACGATGCGCCGCCTCGCGCTACAGCCGACCGGCGGGGATCACCTCCGCGTGACCGTGGCCAACGGTGACCGCCTCCACTGCCATGGGGTGGTCCAGCACGTACCCCTCACCATCGGCGACGAGCACTTCGTCATCACGTGCGCCGGCATCGACTTGGGCTGCTTCGACTTCATCCTTGGCGTCGACTTTCTGCGGACGCTCGGTCCCATCCTTTGGGACATCGACGCCCTGACCATGACGTTCTAGCGCCAGGGTCGCCACATCCCCTGGGAGGGCCTCGGGGGCGCCGCCCCCGCACCGCAGCTTCAGCTCGTCTCCGGGGACGACGACGCCGAGCACCCCCTCCTGACACACCTCCTGCAGCAGCACGACGACATCTTCGAGGAGCCGCAAGCCCTGCCGCCCCCACGCGCGTGTGACCACCGTATCCACCTCCTGCCAGGGTCGGCGCCAGTGGCGGTGCTACCGTACCGCTACCCACAGCTGCAGAAGGACGAGCTGGAGCGTCAGTGCGCGCTCATGCTGGCCGCGGGCATCATCGGGATCTCCACGTCACCGTTCTCCGCACCGGTGCTGCTTGTGCGCAAGTCAGATGGCACGTGGCGCTTCTGCATCGACTACCCCGCCCTCAACGCCCTCACGCTCAAGGACAAGTTCCCGATCCCGGTGGTCGACGAGCTGTTCGACGAGCTCCACGAGGCGAGGTTTCTCACCAAGCTCGACCTCCGATCAGGCTATCATCAGGTGCGCATGCACCCGGAGGACATCGCCAAGACGGCGTTCCGGACACATCATGGCCACTTCGAGTTCGTGGTGATGCCCTTCGGCCTCACCAACGCGCCCGCGACCTTCCAGGCCCTGATGAATGACGTCCTCCGTCCATACTTACGCCGCTTTGTGCTGGTTTTTTTTTATGACATCTTGATCTACAGTGCATCATGGGCGGAGCACCTGCAGCATATCGCCATCGACTTCAACGAGCTTCGGGCGCATCGACTTCACCTTAAGCGCTCGAAGTGCTCGTTTACGACGACTTCTGTGGCCTACCTTGGTCACGTCATCTCCACCGACGGGGTGGCGATGGATGCGGACAAGGTGGCGGCCGTCGCCGCCTGGCCGACGCCGCACTCCCCACGCGCCCTACGCGGGTTCTTGGGCCTCGCCGGATACTACCGGAAGTTCATCCGGGAGTTTGGCCTCATCGCCTCGCCGCTCACGCGCCTGCTGCGACGCGATGCCTTCGCTTGGGACGACGAGGCTACCGCTGCCTTCGAGGCCCTCAAGGGGGCCCTCACGACGGGGCCCGTCCTCCAGATGCCGGACTTCGACAGGCCGTTCATCGTCGACTGCGACGCCTCGGGAGCGGGGTTTGGTGTCGTCCTTCACCAGGGCGACGGGCCGCTCGCTTACTTCAGTCGCCCATTTGCGGCACGCCACCTCAAGCTCGCGGCGTACGAGCAGGAACTCATTGGCTTGGTACAGGCCGTGCGTCACTGGCGACCCTACCTATGGGGGCGCTCGTTCCGCGTACGCACGGACCACTACAGCCTTAAGTTCCTCTTGGACCAGCGGCTGTCGACGGTGCCACAGCACCAGTGGATCAGCAAGCTCTTCGGCTTCGACTTCACGGTGGAATACCGTCTTGGGCGCCTCAACACGGTGGCCGACGCCTTGTCTCGCCGCGACGCCGATCTAGACACTGTCGAGGGCGCCTTAGAGGGGCGCCTGCTATGCATCCGCTCGGGACCCTCCTTCGCTCTCTTCGACCGCGTCCGCCAGGCGACCGCGACCGCACCGGATGCCCAGCTCCTTCGACAGCAGCTTGACGCGGGCGAGTTGGACGACCCATGGCGCTTCCTCGACGGTCTCCTCCTCCATGGGCGCCGGGTGTTCGTGCCCGACCACGACGACCTCCGTCACCAGGTGCTGCTACTGGCGCATTCCGCGGGTCATGAGGGTGTCCAAAAGACACTCCACCACCTCCGCGCCGACTTCTACGTCCCTGGCGATCGAGCCATGGTCCAGGACTGGGTACGTTCGTGTGAGACGTGCCAGCGCAACAAGACGGAGACTTGCGCCCAGCTGGCGTTTTGCAGCCGCTCGACGTACCATCGCGGGTGTGGGCCGACATCTCCATGGACTTCATCGAGGGCCTTCCTAAGGTGGGGGGCAAGTCTGTCATCCTCACGGTGGTCGACCGCTTCTCCAAGTACGCCCACTTCATCGCGCTCGGCCATCCCTACACGGCCGCGTCGGTGGCCCGCGCCTTCTTCGATGGCATCGTCCGCCTACACGGGTTTCCCTCATCCATCCTCTGTGATCGGGATCCGGTGTTCACGGGACACGTGTGGCGGGATCTCTTTCGTATGGCGGGGGTTCAACTCCGGTTCAGCACGGGGTTCCACCCCTAGACGGACGGCCAGTCCGAGGTGGTCAATAAGGTGATCGCCATGTATTTGCGCTGTGTTACAGGTGATCGCCCTCGCGCTCGGGTGGACTTGCGTGGGCGGAGTACTGCTACAACACCTCATACCACTCCGCCCTGCGCGCCACGCCATTCGAGGTGGTCTACGGCAGGCCACCTCCGCCCATTCTGCCGGTGGACCCGGCGACGGCGCGGACGAAGGCAGCTGGCGAGCTCATCCGCACCTGCGACGAGATGCTAGCCGAGGTGCGGCAGCGTCTTGTCCAGGCTCAGCAGGTCGCCAAGCACTACTATGACGGCCGCCACCGCGAGGTGGAGTATGCGGTGGGTGACTAGGTGTGGTTGCGTCTGCTACACCGCTCTCACCAGTCCCTCGACCCGCGGGCGAAGCGCAAGCTTGGTCCGCACTATGCAGGGCCCTTCGTCATCTTGGAGCGGATTGGGACCTTGGCGTACCGCCTCCAGTTGCCTGCTGGGGCGCGCATTCACGACGTCTTCCACGTGGGGCTACTGAAGCCCTACCGCGGCGCGCCACCAGTCACCACTCCACCACTTCCACCGACGGCAGAGGGCGTTTGCTTCCCAGCCCGGCCAAGGTGCTGCGTGCCCAGTTACGTCGTGATGTTTGGCACTTGTTGGTGCAGTGGGAAGGCCTTCCAGCTGAGGAGGCGACTTGGGAAACACGTGATGCGTTCCAGCAGCATTATCCAGACTACCAGCTCGAGGACGAGCTGTTTGCGCAGGCGGGGAGA
This sequence comes from Lolium multiflorum, assembly GCA_030979885.1. Lineage (NCBI taxonomy): Eukaryota > Viridiplantae > Streptophyta > Magnoliopsida > Poales > Poaceae > Lolium > Lolium multiflorum. The sequence continues at coordinate 136,847,041 of CM061748.1, read as the reverse complement.
GATGTTATGACCGGGTTGGTCTACCGCCGGAGGGGGCCCACCGGCCAGGCTTAGTTAGGGGCTTAGCCCATCAGCAGATTTCTATTATATAAACGAGTTGTAATCGACCAGAACAGGCAAGCAATAAACATACTTTGTTGTCGACTCCTCAAGGAGTCAGAGTTCCAAACCCTAGCCGCCGCCTCCGCCTTGCGCCGCCGCTTCTCCTCAGCCGCGCGACGGCGCCCTGCCGCCGGCGCCCTCGCCTCCGCACGCACACCGCCCCTTCCTTCCCCTACAATCTCCGCCCTATACCGGGTAGACTAGCTGGTTCTACCACTTGTTCAACGACTTAGCGGCCGAGGCGCGGCAATGGGCGGACGCGGGAGCCCGGGGTGTGCGCCAGCTACTCCCCTAGATTAGTTTTTTTCCTTTTCCTTGGGTCGAGTTGTACGTCCGTGCTCGGACTTGTACATAAACTCTTCTTTTATCTATCAATGCATCGAAACGCAAGGCTTTTGCGTTTTCGCGAAAAAAATAGTAATTGATTTAAGGAAACAGGCACAGAGTAGCAGAGCAGAGCATAGAGGATTTTCACCTTCCGATACGGCCACCTGATGATCCCGTGGGTGCGGCAAATCCTCTTGAGGACGCTGGTGCAGACGCCTGCGGAGAGAAGCAAGGTCAGCTAGGATGGAGGCGCGGAATGAATTGGGGGAAGTTTAGAGGAGATGGGGTGGGCGTGGTTACCTAGGATGGAGGCGGCCTCGGCGATGGGGAGGGAGAAGAGCTTGGAGATCTCCTCGTACGACAGCGACGCCCTCGTGGGCTTAGGCTGAACCGGCGGCGGCGGCGGCGCTAGGTGCTGCTGCTGCTGGACCGGGGGAAACACCTGGGTGTGGGCAGCCATGGGGATGGGGGAAAGATGCATAAAAAGCAAGCGCGCGAGCGGTGCGGGAGAGGAGATTTGAAGCAGGCGGGAGCGGAGAGCGTGAATCGAATCGAATAGGATCGAAGCGGTAAGAAAGAGGGTCGGGGAGCGAGCGGCGGTGCGGCGCGGTGGCGGCCAACCCTTCCCTTCCCTTCCCTTCCCTTCCCTTGAGTCCTTGACGGATCGGATCTGCACTGCAGGGGGTTCTAATCTATCTCTTCGGTGTTGGCCGATGGGTCTATTTTCATGTCCTGTTCTACAGAGGCCGTCAGGTGGACCCACCTATTGGCTATGTGCGTTGTGATCTCTCTATGTACTAAGGTCATCTCCAACCGGGCGACCCAAACGGACGCGCTGGGCCGTCCGTTTTGGGTCGCCGCCCGGACACGCGGACAGCGCCCCGAGTCCGCGTGTCCGTTTGGGTCGCGCGCTGCGCCCAACGCGCGGACGCATCGCATAAACCGGAGAAAAAACGAAAACAAAAAAAAGGCTAATTTGAACGAAATTTCATTGAACATACGCCCTATTTTGCGCAAATTTAGTACATAGCCCTATTTTGGGCAAATAAAACTAACAAAAGAAACCCCTATATGGGCTTTTACATCTATACCTAATAATAAAGGGAGAAGCGTTTCCGTCGTCCGTCACTTTTTGTTCCGATTGTACCCCTACATGGTTTGAAATATTACACCACTTGCCACCGCCAAGTCAAAATGAGCGGTTCCTTTTCTCTCTGCGTCTATCCCGCCGTGTACGGAGAAACCAGAGCCGCCCATCCGCCTCCTCCGAGCTCCCGAGTGCGTCCGGGACAGATCGAAGCGCGTCCCCAGACGCTCCTCCTCCAGCTGTAGGCCTGTAGGTGCGACTCATCCCACTGGGGAGAGCGGCGGATTGAAGGCTAGAGGAGCAGGGGCGCAATCTCCTGCTCCCAGCTCCTTAGCATGCCCCTCCGCAAGCTCCTCTGCCAGCTGCAGGTGCGACTCCTCCCGTCGGCAAGGGAGGCCGATTGAAGGCCGGACGAGTAGGGGGCGACAAAAATATATCTTTCCTTCGCCCAGCTCTCTTCCCCCTTCAGAAAATATCTCACACCAACCTCCCTGGCTCCTCCGCTTGAATCACCCTACACAAGCTAGGATTTGCATCAGGTCCCTCTGCCCCTCCTGCCTGGGTCTGCTGTCCATGTCGTCTGCCACCATGGGAGCATATTCAGAGGAGGGATATGTAGGAGGACGTAGGGGACATGGGAGGGGAGGGCTCGGCAGAAGACATCACGGATTTTAACTGCATGCTCCTTCTTCCTCCACCACGCCGCCCGATCTACGTGAAACAAAGCAGGCTGACGGCGCCTTGACGCTCACGCCGGGGCGGGAGGAAACTCGATAGGAAGGTGTTTAAGGGGATCCTGGCCCGCCATGGTGGTGAAGGGGATCTTGGAAGGGGGATAATGGGAGGGGAGTGCGGGAAGCAGAGGTGTGCAGGGGTGGCCGGCTCTGAAGGGGATGAGTGGGTCAGGGCAGGGGTGGAGATGCAGCCAGATCGAGAGAGACGTGGTGATAGCGAAAGAAAAATTGACAGTGATTCAGAGAGAGATGGTTGCTAGCTATGCGTCCGTATTTGTGGTTTGTTGCTGACTCCAGGTTGTGTGTCCGCTTGCTCATTACTTGTTGTATGTAATTCATTGCTGCCGTTGATTGCTTTGGTATTTCTAGCTGCTCTGATTGTTGTGAAAAATTGTGTGAGAGAAAGAGTAAGACATAAAGATATTATTTGCACAAGTAAGAGATATACAGAATAAGTTACTAATATTAAACTGAACGAGTATACTGTGATTTCATGTTGCGAGGCTATAATACTCTAAAAGCAGTGCTAAATACTTTCTCCATCGTAATAAGGTTGTGTAAGATTTGTCAAAATTTAAATATATCTAGACACTAAATAGCATCTAGATATATCTATATTTTAATAAATTTCAAATAACTTTTATGAAACGGAGGGACTAACAAATTAGAGAGGCCACTTGCACACAAGCAGCCAGTTATGCTAGCATGTTAGGATAAAATCATGTGTGTGCAAAATCAATCTCTCGATAACCAAGACACCCGCTGCAGTTTCATCTTCCCACACTGTCATTAGTGAATGAAACGGGTGATTCATCAATCGGTATTGGTTTGATTGGAAAATGCTGCAGAGGACGCACTAGCCTTTGCGTTTGTGCATGTACAGTTCTGTTATGCTGCTGCTGCCCCAAACGCTAAGAAATAATAGTAACTAGCAACGTAACAGTGAATATTTGTACAAGTTAACACTATTGCTATTGATATAGAAATATTTTAGCTGAGTTTCTATGTTGGAGAAATGACAACATGAAGATACACCATGGTCTGATAGCTGATAAGAAATGATGGCAAACAGCCAGAGCATCAACAAAATCTAAGGATGTCAGCAAGTTTTCCCAAATTATGAAGGTGCGTCATAACATCTCACAAAAAAAATTACTCGCGCCAACTAGGACGTGGTGAGGAGGGGAAAACACATTCTAACACTCCAATTAGCAAATCAAATAGGTGATTCATCAACCGGTGTTGGTTTGATTGGAAATTGATGGATCGCATGCACTAGCCTTTGTGTTTATGCATGTACCGTTCTGTTCTGCTGCTGCGCTCAAACGCTAAGAAGTGATAGTAACTAACAGTGTAACGATGAATATTTATAAAAGTTAACACTATTGATATTGATAACGAAAAATATTTCAGATGTGTTAGGCAGAGATTAGGCGGCTTCTTCCGACGAACGGAAGGTAGAGGCCGGTAAGAAAAGCGGCAAGGTTGAAAGATGGTGACTTTCAACCTCGAAAAAAAAAGATGGTGACTTTACCGCTTGCGACGCACAGTTATGTTTCCTATAACTTACCAAAAATAATATAACCAACATTTTATTAAATCTACAAAATATCTGAACTGCAATGTTAGGTGATTTATAGATTTTATTAAATATATAAAAAATAGCTGAAAATCATTTTAGGTAATTGAGATTCATGGACAGTATTAGACAATTAACAAAAACATATCCTCAAATATGCAATTTAGGCGACTAAGATTTATGGACAGTGTTAGACACGTGAAAATTAGCAAAAAAAACATATTTTTGAATATTCCAGATGGTAGCTGCTATTTAACTAAAATTAATCCGCCGCAACGCGCGGGCATATTTCCTAGTTTAAACTAATATAAAAACCCTCTATTAGGGTTTGGTCGGCGGCGCGGTGGCCGCCGGTGCGCCGCCTAGCCCCACAGGGCGTCGTCGGCGACGTCGTCGTCGTCCCAGGGCGGCGAGGCGCTGTCGTGGCTCGACCGCGCCGGGGACTCCGGCCACGGAGACCACAGGGCCTCCTCCCACGGCGAGTGGGGGTCCGGAGCCACCCGAGGCTGCGGCGGCGCACGGAGCGCGCCTCCTCCTGAGGCGCTGCGCCTCTCCTGCCGCGCGCGGCCGCCTGGCGGCGCCGCTCTGCCGCCGCTGCTCCTCGCGGCGCTCCTCGTCGGCGCGGCGCCTGGCCTCCTCCCGCCGCGCCGCCTCCTCCTCCTCCCGTCGCGCCTGGCGGGCCTGGGCGTAGAGCTCCCAGCCCTCCGCCTCCTCGACCTCCTGCCGGGCCGCCTCCTCCATCTCGGAGGTGCGAATGGCCTCATGGAGGTCTGGCCATTGCGCCTCCTCCTCCGCCGCCGAGATCATCTTGGCGGCGCGGAGGTCCGGGTCCTCCTCCGAGGACTCCGGCTTCGGCTCGAGGAGGAGAGGCGGCGGTTGCGGCAATGGCGCACCGCCGCGGGCGGCCTCTCCGATGTGGAGGCCGCGCTGGTTTCCTCCCGACGGCCGCAACGCCGGCGGACGACGGCGGCTGCTGCTAGCCTCGTCGCGTTCGCTCCGGGAGCGAACCGTCGCGGGGCCATGGCGGCGGTTTTGCTCGGGGAGTGGAGTGGGGACTGGAGTGGATGGCCGATCCTCCAGTCCCCATTTAATAGTCTCCCTGGTCACCGACAGGTGGGCCCAAGGGAGACGAGGCGACCAGCGCGCGGACGCGAGCGGACGGCGCGTGCCGTCCGCGGCCACGCAAACCCGGCCCAGATTTGGGCCGGGTTTGCGTCGTTCCGGACGCGGCGGCCGTCCGCTTTTGCGGTGCGTCCCCGCGTTGGGCCGCGATTTTGTCCGGCTGGACCCATCCGGACGCGCGGGATGGGTCGCCCGGTTGGAGATGCCCTAACTGTACTAGATTTAGATGTACGCCTTGGCGCACGACTCCGTGAAATTCATCATGATTTAGGTTTTGTATAACGACAACAAAAAAACAGGTATGATAATAGTACGCTTTTTAAGTTTTATAAAACAAAGTAGATAGAGTGAAATTAGGATAAAGCAAGCAAAATGAAGAGCAGCATGGTTAATTACTCCGTGCTGCTCTTAATTAGGATAAATCTCTGTGTGATGGCCTTCTTAATCTATCAATAGTTACAACATAAAGTATTGTGATGCTGGGCACAAGTTATACAATAGGTGTAGAGATCGGCTGTAAAAGGGGAAACACGATTGTGAGAAGCGAGGACACACGGTTAACGGGGCACAAACGTTTGGTACGACACAAAAGGTAGCATCCTATAGGACAACAATAACAGACAGTGGATCCATGGGGAGAGAACCAATATAGCGAAGTCAAGGAGGAAAGACAGTATATATGAGATCAAAGTCGCCTGCAACTGACACACCGAACGTGAACATCCAACACCCTGCAAAAGTAAGAAATTAGGTAAGTAACTATTTCACTTTAAAATGAAAATGTCAAAGGAACACGAAAATAGGGAATGTTTTGGATTTTATAAAAATAAATTTCATTAAAATCCGAAAGGAAAATGGCAGTATGTAACCATAAGTCTATAATCTCTATTGGAATCTATATGTTTTACAACAGCTCACGAAATGGTTACGACCGCAGCAAATAATTTGTGTTGAACATATAGAGGCCAAGAATAAAGAAAAGGAAATGTATGTATCAGGCTAACCATACATCTGCATATATACTATTTTTCTGTGAACCGTCTTTTCACATGCATATGTCCTTCTGGTAGCTATATATTCACAATATAAGAAAGCTGAAGTAAATAGAAATGTTGGGATATACTGATGCAAACTGAACTTAATTCAGAACTTCAGTCTAAATGCTGCTCTGCATTCTATAGCTGAGCTTTACATGACAAATTTATTCCCCTTTGTAGGTGTTAGAACTGAAATGCTTGACATAACTAAGATAAAGTTGCAAATTTTCTCTATAACTCTAGCCGTGAGATTCTATTCTCACCATCTACCACCAATTATAAAACCAACAATTTATACAATAAAAACAATGCATAAGTTGAGTCATTGATCTACCGCTACGATTGCGCACTATGCTGCTAGCAATAAAACCTCCAAGCTCCAGGTCAACTTCAGCGATAGAAGTGATCCTACTGTTAAGTGGAGTACACTATGAGAAAGGCGTGTGGGCCGTGGGTACTCAAATTGAAGAATATAACTACCCGATTTGTAAAACCAACATTTTTGAATAGGAAACCCATGGACTTGCACTTGTAGCCATGGATGTGAATAGAAACCCTCCTTCCACTTTTCATTTATCACAAATAATTAAATATTGCAATTGTGCCAACCTAGCCTTGTTGGCACCAATTCCCAAATATTATACACATGAAAATCTACAGGGGGAGGTGTGTTTAAAAACACATACTTTCCTCCCAAGGGAGCTGAGCAGACGTAACAACAACCAACAAAAAACATCCTCCCATACCTCCTATACTTTCCAATCAAAACAAACACAAGGATATAGGATAAATGAATGTTCAGAGACATATACAGTAAGGACCAAATTTATATGATAGCAACATCATTGTCTAAATATCTCAGCCGAACTCAAATACCATAAACTTGCACTTTCAATCCCTTTTAGATCACAAACTTTGGATACAAAAATAGCAAGCATGAGACATCTGAACTTTAAATCGTTACAATATAAATGTGATAGATGATTAGATGGGGTTCATTTCCAGAGAGCTACGAGCAAATCCATCAGATGCTTCTATGAAACTGCATTTCCAAATTTACACTAAATTAAGGCAGATGCAAAATGTCCATTTCCTTGTAAGAGATTCTTAGTGCATGATGAATATGCAATGCATATCAAGGGTGAAACATGGAGGGGTGTAGCTGCAATAGTAGTTACCTCTGAAGAAAAAGAAATATCTTAAAAATTCAAAAAGGTCCAACCAAAACCTTCTCGAACAGCAAGATTTTGACACAATATTATTTAGAACGAAACCTTCTCTGAAGAATGTTAGTAGGTACATCTGATAGATGTAGGTACATTATTGCAAGGTGCAAAATCTACTTGAAAGATAAAAAACAGAGTACTAAGTATTCTATTTTCTATAGATCAAGAGGACCCATGTAATATAAATAAAGGTTTGTGCTTTTAGTACTCACTCCTTCCGACAAAGGATGTCTCAGTTTATTCTGAATTTGAATGTACCTAGACTTGATTTAGACGAAGTTGAGACACCCTTTATTTGACAGAGGAAGTATTTATCTTGTAGTCAGAACGATGTATGAAATCGGAGCAGCAAATGAATATAACAGGGGCTTGAGATGTTGATACAAATCATTCACCCCAAGTGCCATTTCAACAAACATGGTAGATTGCATCCCACATTTCTATACATTATACATATAAAAATTGATTTAGAAACTGCATTTGACACATTTATTTTGCCTTTAGTGAAGCACACAGTAAACTGTAGAACCAGGAGTTATCTCTCAATATATGCTTTCCATGCCTTTAGTGAAGATCTGCTTACCATGAAGGAGTTATCTCTGTCGAACCAGGAGTTATCTCTGAACAAACATGGGGTGAAGCCTTTTATTCCATAAGCATGAATACCTTTATCTATCTCGGCGTAAATATTTGCTTCCTTAGCTCTGCGTCCTAAAGAAATTGCAGGTGATAGAGAGAAAATTGGCTAACAATTTAGCATTACAAACTTATATTACAAAGTCATAGTACCCGCAAAATATACAGACATGCCTCAGTAACCACAGATTTTGCATCTATTATAATGCTGCTCAGCTTGATCAGTTTTGCCTGCAAGGCAAAATAAAATATGGTAAGAACTTATATGCTAAGAAGATTATTAATCTGATGACATTTCTTTAGTGCACATGAAGGAGCATGACACAGTGGAAGAATATTTTCACAAATTTACCACCCGTGCTACAGAAAATGGAGATTCCATTTGTAGGTGGCAACCAGTAGGAGTGTAGGACTTCAAATCCTCAAAGCTAAAGAATTTCTAACCAATTATCCATGCAACCTGATGATCTGCAATCACCTTCTTGAGCTGCATAACATAATAATAAAATAAAAATATAGAATCACATGGAGTTATACTCACAATACTGCAATCTGTAAATATAAAAATGATGCTGAAATTGAAATCAACACCTAATTCTTGTAGTGATGGCTTTGGTTCTTGGTTGCAGCACAGTTAATGTCAACACCCAGATTTTTAAGTCCAGATGCCTATTATGTCATACATCGCAATCCCAGGAATATTGTTGTTGCGAGACATAATAGTTGAATATCGTAGAGTCATCATTTATTACAACACATAAGCATCTTACAAAGGTAGATCATATGATCCAATATTACAACAGTAGTTGATCTATTGATCAACAAACATCACAAATAGCGGAAGCGAAGTAGTAGTGGACTATCTAATCCACTGGCCAACGCTTGACGTCAGGAGCGGTCCTAGTTGTCGTAGACATCCTGTTGTCCATCTTCCTCGTACTGTTGTTCTCCTTTGTAGTCTGGCCATTTGAATAGCCAGGGACAAAGCCATGAGTACTTTAAAGTACTCGCAAGCTAATACTAGTGTAAGCACTATCAATTTTAGTATGGGGATACTAAGCTCTAGGTTTATTTGCATAAAGCCAAGTTTATTTTATAAACATTTAGTAAGGACTCTTCATTTGCTAAACTAACTCAAGTGGGAACATTAGTGTCATTCCCACAACTCTGTTGTGATTCAATTCAAAGTCACCATTCACCTTTCAAATTCAGATCACAAGTCACATGTCACATTTTTGAAAATGGTCTGATGACGGAACAGTATGGCCTTCCCAATCGTCCGTAACCGTGGACACGGCTATTCGAATAGTTCTACACTTTGCAGAGGTCGTACACTTGTGCCACAATATTTGCAATAATCCGTCAGGGTTAACTGGCCCTGATTTATCACACTCAGTGCGCGGACTACCAACCATAACCTTTCACTTACATACCCTAGTATAGGCACCTCTCCCCATGAGCTTGGCCACCCAGTGAAGACAAACCGTCATTCTGGGAACTGCACAGGGCTTGGGCCGGACAATTCACCTCATTCACGTCATTTCACATCAGTTCACATTTCAACTGAGGCAGCCTCGGCATAACCCCTATGACGCTTGTTTAGAGGGAACCCATACTAGAGCACATAAATTTCTAGTTAAGCCCTTACCCATAATCAGGTTGGGGGTACTTGTAAAATTGGAATGGTATCGCATCCGAACCCAACCATCAGTTTTCGTAAAATTCACCAAATCATTCACAAGTCATATTCACCTTCACAATCCTTCAATAGAATGATTCATCATTCCAAGGTTTTCAAAGTCATTTTATTTCACATTGGTTCCCATCTAGAGTAGCCAATTTTACTTATCTAGCAATAGCAACTAATCATGAGGGGTGCTATCTAGTTGTCTTTGCTTATCCTAAATTTGATGCTCTTGTTCTATTCTAGACCAAGTGAATCATGAATCAAAAAGTAGATTTTGAATTACAATGAGTAAAATAATAGTAAGGCAAAAACATGGGATAGGATCATTAAGCATAAAGTATCATGTAATGGTGCCTTGCTCTTAAAGAGCTTTGCATTAGGGTGGCTTGCCAGAATATTAGCTTGCAACAATATAACTTGTATTAGTCTAGCTTGCATTGGTAATAGCTTGCCTTCATTGGTGAGATGATCAAAGTTCTCTTCTTCTTCCTCTTGGTAGAAAACCTCCTCCTCTTGATAGTCTCCGGTACTAGCGTCTATAAACGAACACGAGGATACGATCACCAAACAATACTTAAGTGCTAGACTAATCACACACATGGTTCACACAAGCTATTCTAGCATCACCATATTATTAACATGTTGGTTGACTTGGTTTTCTTTTAAAGAAAAATAATTTCCTCTCATTACAAATATTAATTTAAGGTCTTTACTTAATTCTTTGAGAAATAATTTCCTCTCATTGAAATATTTATTAGTGTTTCTATTTATGTATTCTTGGGAATTAATTTCCTCTCATTGAAATATTTATTAGGGTTTCTATTTATTTATTCTTGGGAATTAATTTCCTCTCATTGAACCTTGTTAAGATTTAATCTCCTCAAATGACAAGGTATGATCACATGTTGACCAAGGTCAACACTTCAAACTTATCTCTTGAGAAATATGACTTAAATGAGGGATTACACCTCATGCAATTTAATACTAACATGAGGTTTATTAGATTAAGGTCATTACCTTATGTTGCATTACTTGAGATAAAGATTTAAATGAGACCAATACATCTCATATGATTTAATAAGTAGATTTGAACAATTTAAATACTACTATCAACATGATTTAATATCTTCAGATAGGAACATATGGGTCATGAAGACTAATGTCATCACCTCATGCATTTTAAATGCTACTAGGGTTTAAGATTCTTAAGTGAGCAAGTATGAGACCATGCAACAAAGGTCATCACATTACTTTATAATACTTGGGAATGTGATTTAAATGAGGTGCTGCACCTCATAGATTTAAATGCCTAAAATTTGAAATAGTTGAAAGGGGCTAGTATTGACTACATAGCCAATATTCTGCTTCTAGCCCATGATCATGTACAGAACCCATATCATATTTTTACATATTAAATTAGAGTTGGTGAAATGTGAATTATGAGAGGTGGATTCACCTCAAAATTCAATATGGTTTGTTTTCTAGATTTATTTGAATACTGAAAAGTCTCTGACTTGTTATTTTTTCTATTCAAATTATAAACAAGCTATGAGGTTGAAACCAGTGAGGTTAGTTAGATAATTTCATAAGCTTTCTAGAACATTTCGAATCACTCAATTTGGGTTTGTAGATTTGAAACTATTAAATTTATAGCAAAGCATCAGTATTGAAATTCTCTGAATCAAAATGATTTGAATTAATCTAAATGGGCTAGGCGGGAAAAGAATTGGGCCGAAAGGTTTAAAACGCAGAAGGGCCAGCCCAGTAACGCTTCAGCGTGCCACGGGCCAACTGACAAGGGGTCCCACTGGTCGGCGACTCAACGCACCCGAAGCGGTATGTGCTAACCTGGACCGTGCGATTAGATGAAGATCCAACGGCGGACCGTCGTCGTCGTCGTCGACGAGAGAGGCATGCTGGCTCGGCAGAAGTAGGGGGTCGGCGGCGATCTGGGGCTCCGGCGAGGGGCGGCGCTGGCGCTAGGCGACGTTGTCGACGATGGGGAGTCGACTGGTACCAGTGGCAACTCCAATGATGGCCGAATTCGACGGGTTGATCTGCGGCGGACTCCGGCGATCGACGGATCAATTGGAGCGGTGTGAGGCTTAATCAGGGTGGAGCAGGTGTTGAGGAGGTCGAGGAGGAAGAGGGGAGCAGAAATGGTGTGGAGGAGGAAGTGCGGGAGGGGCGCTGACGTGGGCATAACCCTTCGGGTACTCGACATTGCCATACCCGGTGCAAACTATGAAGGTGGACCAGCACGAGGACTCGACAAGCTGGACCTGCACGCACCTCAACTTGGACTACAAGGAAAGAAGACTCCAATACGAATCCTACTAGGACTCTTGTAAACCCTAGCTTGGCTGATATATAAAGCTAGGCAGGGGCACCCCTTAGGCACACACAATCAGAAACATAATTTTAGAGGCAACACGCCTAGACACCGCAACCCGCGGATTAGAACTAGACTAGATCCAACAACTCCGCCTATGGCGGCCCCCTGTATACATATATTCATATAGTGGATTGCTAGCAGGACGTAGCGACCCTCCACCGCGGGCGTGAACCTGGGTACGTCGTGTACCGCCTCGCTCCCGGAACTTCCGTCGTCGCCTTTCTCTAAAACCCAAGCCCCTCATGGTGGGCATTGCCGAGGAACCGCCTCGACAATTGGCGCCGTCTGTGGGAGAGAAGGGAGAGGGAGAGGTAGGAGGAAAATAAAAGAAGGAAAGTAAGAGAAAAAGAAGGGAGGAGATGGCGCTAGAAGGAGGGAAAGAAGATAAGAAGGCGCTAGAAGGAGGGATAAGAAAAGGCGATCAGCTCACGCATACAGAAAAGACACTTTCAGGCTCAGCTGTCACAGACCCGACGAGTCAGCGCTCATATTGCGTTGACAACTTGGAAAATACTTTACCTTCGCCGCGGCGCAACTTCATCGCCATCGAGTCCAAAAGAACCTACAATGTCATCGGTATTGAAGGGGTCAACATTGCCTTCAGCCACATCAGCTTTGACTGCTCGGCTCAGCTAACCGCGCCCGCCATCGCGCACTCTTCTTACTCAGGGGCTCGCCTGCCGCGGACCCGACATTACGGACCCGATATATTCGGATGCTCACCCGCCGCGGATCGGCCATATCGACTGCATCTTCTTCATCGACCGCGTTTGCCTGGCGCCCGCCGCGTGGACTATCTCTAGCCGCGGAACTATTTCGACTGCGCCTGCCATATGGATTATCTTTGGTGGCGTTTCAACTGCGCCCGCCGCGTCAACTATTTCTGGACGGATGATTACTTCGACTGCGCCCGCAGTGCGACCTGCTTCCATATTGGCCTCAGCCGGGCTACTGGATTTATCTTCTTCAACTCTGGATATATCTCCTCCCGATGCACTCTCGGGTCGGTGGATTCATCATCTGGAATATTTAATGAATATTATATTATATTGACCCGATGTGCTCTTGTCGGGAGCGCTGGAATTACTCGGGAGCTCTTGGAGTATTTTCAAACTATTGCGTTTACTCCCATCGGGAGCGCCGGTTCGCTGGAACCCGAGAAGACATGAAGACTATTACTCCCATCGGGAGCGCCGGTTCGCTGGAACCCGAGAAGACATGAAGACTATTACTCCCATCGGGAGCGCCGGTTCGCTGGAACCCGAGAAGATATGAAGACAATTACTCCCATCGGGAGCGCCGGTTCGCTGGAACCCGAGAAGATATGAAGAATTGCAGTAATTCGGGACACCCGAACTGCATCGTCAGGAACCTTGTTCGTATATTACAACAAACCTCGGGGCTCACGGTCCCTTGAAGATTCGACTGGGCTCACGGTCCCTTGAAGATTTGACTGTGCTCACAGTCCCTTGAAGATTCGACTGGGCTCACGGTCCCTTGAAGATTTGACTGTGCTCACATCCCTTGAAGATTCGACGGGCTCACGATCCCTTGAAGATTTGACTGTGCTCACTCCTTGAAGATTCGATGGGCTCACGGTCCCTTGAAGATTTGACTGTGCTCACGTCCCTTGAAGATTCGATGGCTCACGGTCCCTTGAAGATTTGACTGTGCTCACGTCCCTTGAAGATTCGACTAGGCTCACGGTCCCCTGAAGATTATTTCGGGGACCTTGCTCTTTTCCTTTGCTATAGATGCCTCAAAGAGTGCCGCAAATAGCAAAGATCTTGAAGCAACGAAGACCTTGCTCTTTTCCTTAGCTATAGATGCCTCAAAGAGTGCCGCAAATAGCAAGGATCATGAAGCAACGGGGACCTTGCTCTTTTCCTTTGCTATAGATGCCTCAAAGAGTGCCGCAGATAGCAAGGATCATCAAACACGTACGAAAACGACCTACGGTCAAGACATGCATCGGTTGAAAGCAAAGTTGCACATACAACGGGTTTAGCAAGACCCGCAACACGAGCTGATCACTCAAACAATTTGCTGACCAACGAATACACATACGCTTAAACGGGCAATTAAGATTTGCTCCTTCAAAATTTGCCAACGGCATTAACACGGTAAAAGTGCATATACATGTACCTACCGAAAAACTTACAAACAATGGCATCAACGATGCTCAAAGGGGCATTGAGGATTGCCCCTTGAGATAAACAACAATGTGTCAACGGCACCTGAAGAAAACTATAAACATCGGGTTGCTCAACTTGAGTCTACTCACGGTTGCAAGCATCGTCAGCACGGGGGCTACTTCCATCGGGAGCGCTGGACGCGCACCCGATAAAATCATCGGCTCCCCTCAGGGCCATCATCTCAATCATCGGCTCCTCCTGGGTATCATCTGAATCATCGGCTCCCCTCAGGGCCATCATCCTAATCATCGGCTCCCCTCAGGGCTATCATCCGAATCATCGGCTCCCCTCAGGGCTATCATCCGAATCATCGGCTCCCCTCAGGGCCATCATCTCAATCATCGGCTCCCCTCAGGGCCATCATCTCAATCATCGGTTCCTCCTGGGTATCATCCTAATCATCGGCTCCTCTGGGATATCATCTGAATCATCAACTCCTCTATCTATGGCATCATCAGAGTCATCGGCATCAAGTTCTCGGAACTTGAAAAAGTTTACGGTGTTTGACTTAGCATTTTTTACACCCTGTACATAACTATTTCATATTTATCTACAGGCTCGGGGACTACTCCCATCGGGAGCGCTTGCCGCGCACCCGATAAAAATACGGCAACTTCGTCAACAAAGAAGAATAAAGTTGAAGACATCGGCATCAACAATCAAGATCTTCGAGCAGTACAACTTGAGTCTATGCGTGGCTGCAGGCACCCGCCCATAGACTCGGGCTACTCCCATCGGGAGCGCTTCGCGCACCCGACAGAAAGCAACTTCGACTCTACATCAAGCACAAGATTCAACAGATGATCAAGACATTCGGCAAAGACAACTTTAGTCTCTGCCCGAAGCTTCACTTCGGCCACACTCGGGCTACTGACGTGGGCATAACCCTTCGGTACTCGACATTGCCATACCCGGTGCAAACTATGAAGGTGGACCAGCACGAGGACTCGACAAGCTGGACCTGCACGCACCTCAACTTGGACTACAAGGAAAGAAGACTCCAATACGAATCCTACTAGGACTCTTGTAAACCCTAGCTTGGCTGATATATAAAGCTAGGCAGGGGCACCCCTTGCACACACGCAATCAGAAACATAATTTTAGAGGCAACACGCCTAGACACCGCAACCCGCGGATTAGAACTAGACTAGATCCAACAACTCCGCCTATGGCGGCCCCCTGTATACATATATTCATATAGTGGATTGCTAGCAGGACGTAGCGACCCTCCACCGCGGGGCGTGAACCTGGGTACATCGTGTACCGCCTCGCTCCCGGAACTTCCGTCGTCGCCTTTCTCTAAAACCCAAGCCCCTCATGGTGGGCATTGCCGAGGAACCGCCTCGACAGGCGCTATTTATAGTTGCGCATGTGCTGCAAGGGTGCCGTGGAGGTCGTCGACGGCAATGGCGCTCCAGGGCGCGAAGGGGCAAGGGATGGGGCGCATGAGGTAGGCGACGTCTAGGCGGTGCTAGGGAGCTTGATGGCACGGCTAGGGGGGACGAGGGCGTGCGGCATCATTGTCGTCCTTGCGGTACCGGCGCGGCAGGGGTTCGATGATGTCTTCGTCTACGGCGCAGGCGACGGCCAATGGCGGTGTCTGGCGGTGTCCTGGTGCGGTGTGGAGTGCTCGTGCGCAAGGAGAGAGGAAGTGGAGGACGAGGGCGACCAGACGAGGCAGTGCTCTGGCGCGTCCAGAGACGTGCCAGTGCACGCTCTGGCGCGCCGTGGCCGGCATGGGCGCGTCTGGGCGTGCGGCGTTCTGGCCAATGCCGTGTTCTCCTTCGACCAGGGCGGGTACGAGCATGCTTAGGGGAGTGTGGGCGTGCTTGCTGACATGGTGAGAGGGGTAGGAGAGGACCAGGGCGATCGAGTGCTTGTGGGGTGTGCATGGTACACGACATGGCAACAATGGTGATCATCTCTCCACTTTCTTCAAGGCTGCAGTACATGGGATGATGTAGTGGAGGTACAGGAGCAACAATGATCAATGATCAAGAGGGTTTAGGCAATGGACCAGAGGTTAAAAGGGTGTGTGCCAAACTGAAAATTATGCCTGCCAAGTGTTTGAGGAAATGGCCGCAAGAGAATTTTGTTAGAATTTTGAAAATCTTTTTGGGGCATCTTATTCATATAAATAAAGAGGTAGAATGGTGGTGGTGGTGGTCAATTTGGTAGTGGTTTGCAAGGATTCAAAATGGGGGTTGATCTTCTCTTTATTTCAATGTCTCTTCTTGTCTCATCTATTCTGGTCAACCTGGTCAAAGGCAGTACTGGTGGTCAACAGAAAAGTGGTTCACCTTGACATGGTCTTGGATGAGGTGGAAAGAGTTGACCAAGTTTGGTTTAAGAAAAGTCAAAACCAGGGGTGCAAAGTGGTGAAGATTTTATAAAATGGTCACATGACCATTATCATATGTAAGTTGGAATTTGCATGTTTCTTTGATTTGATTCTGGTTTCTTTGATTCAAAAGGGTTTGTTTTTGATATATAAGTGTTTTACATGCAATGGCACAAGCCTTGGTGGCCTTGGTTAAAGATTTGAGAAATTGGCCCATGTGTATGTGAGTGAAAAATGGGATTTTCTCACTATTTTATTTCTTTCTATTTGATTTGATTTTTATTGACTCCAAAGTGATTCTTATTAGTTTAGGAACATTTTACAACCTTGAAACCATTCCCAAAAGGTCTAGCTCAAAGATTTTCCAAAAATGGCCATAACACATAAGAGGTGATATTCTTATTTTTTATTATTTTCCTCTTTTATTTATCTTGTATTACTTGGGCATGGGTTAGGGTCCAATTAGTGTGAGATTAGGTTTAGAGAGGGTTTCACACCATTTGGTCAAGATATAATTGCATAGGTCAAGGTTTGGGTAAATTGGTGATGTGCCACATATGCCTCTATGCATATGTTGCATTTGAGTGTTAATTTGATTTGGCTTGACCCAATTGATGTTGTTGAGTGTTGAAATGGTATAGAGGAGTGATCCAACCATTCACCACAAGTCTTAGGGTCGAGATCCTTAAATTCACAAATTTGCCTTTTACCCACATATGCCTCTATGGCATTTTTATTTTCTTTTTATTTACTTTAAGGTTCACCTTGGATTTGGTTTGATAAGTACTAGGTAAGGTTTATGAAAGTTTTCTCACCTCAAAACAAAGTAGAAAGGTTTAGGGTAAAGTTTCACAAGAATAGCCATAGGCTCATATGCCCTTTTCTTATTTAATTTCAATTCTTTTTATTTACTTTCTATTGGATGGGGATAAGAGGGATGAGGTTTAGGGTTTAGTGGGGTCTAACAATGGTTCACCATCATTGAGAAAAGTAAGAAGGGTATTAGTCAAGATTTGCATACTAGGCTATATGCCCACATATGTCTTTTTATTTTATTTTAGTTTTCTTCTTGTTTGACCTATTGGGTTCTGAGAAGGTTAGGGTTTAGGGTTTTGGAATTATGTTTAATGTAATAAACAAACCATCATGGCAATAACACAAGTATTAAGCAGGGTCACTATGTATCAAACTAAATTTAATAAAAGTTTTTGTTGGTTCCCAAAATTTGGGAATTGGGAAATTAATTTTCTTTGTTTTTAAATTTTTGGGATGTTACAAACCCTTCCCCCTTAAACAAATCTCGTCCCGAGATTTTAAGAAAAGTTTGGTTTCCTAAGAGAGATTGAGCAATGTGATTAACCGGAAAACCTACTTGGCATGGTCTGGGGTGCTTCCTGGGCTTCAGTGGCGTTCATGTGGTAGAAGCGGCCGTTGTTGTTGTTCTAGTTCCTTCTACCTGCGAAGCGACGTTGTTGTTGGGCAGGTGCAGCAGTATTGGGGGTAGTTTTGGCAAGTTTCTTGGGGCATTCATTTGAGTAGTGGCCTACAGTGCCACAATTATAGCAGGTGATTGTTGCCTTGTCCTTGGGGGCGATGGGCTAGCATTGCTTCCAGTCCTCGGCCCAGTGTTGGTGTTGTTACTGTTCCCATTGGGGTGGTGGTTGTTGTGGTTGGGGTTGCTGTTGTTGTTGTTGTGGTTGCCTCCGGGCTTCGGGGGTCCTCCGTTGTTGTTGGTGTAGTTGGGGCGATAAGTCTGAGTAGTTGGCTTGTTGTGTCTTGGGGTAAATCCTCCAGAGGAATTGTTGCGGTACTTCTGGGTATGGTGGGGTCCACTCTGGTTCATCATCCTGCGCTTGCGGTTCTCATTGGCCTGATGCAGCTTTCCTTCCATTTGTATGGCTGAGTCCACGAGGGCTTCGAGGTCAGCGAACGGAATGTTTACTAACACCGTTTGCATTTCATCATGCAGTCCATTCAGAAATCTTTCCTTCCTCTTCTCGTTAGTGTCGGTCTCATCCGGGGCGTACCTTGACAGAGTGAGGAATCTGTCGCGGTATTCCACTACGGACATTCTTCCTTGCTTGAGTTCGCGAAACTCGTCTCTCATTTTCTTGATCAGTCCTTGGGGTACATGGTATTTGCTGAACTTCAGCTTAAAGTCTGCCCAGGTCATCATTGGTCCATCATTCATTGCACGGGCACTTGTCCACCAGGCTCTGGCAGGTCCTGACAGGTAGTGGGTGGCAAATAGTACTTTCTCTGCGGCTTCAACTCCCGCAACTTCTAGGTTTTTCTCCATTGTTTGGAGCCAATCATCTGCGTCAAGTGGCTCTTCGGTCTTGCTGAATATGGGTGGGTTGGTGTTCTGAAAATTCTTCAACTTTGACCCAGGGTGGTCGTGGTTTCCATGGCCTTGATTGTTCTGAGCTATTTGTTGGAGTGCAGCAATGTTGGCTTGTCGTTCAGCTCTCTCGGCTTCTCGGTCTGTCATCAGGGTCTGCAATAGTTGCATCATTGCGTCTTGATTCGCACCGCGATTCGGAGGGGCCATCTGAACAAGTAGATAGATCATGAGATAAGAGGGAATTTTCTATGGCTGGTTTTGGGTTAAGTTAAAAACTTAAAAAAATGGATTCTTTTTGATGATGAAAATAACACACATTCATTCATTCATTCAGCATATATTACAAACTAACATATCATACTAATGGTTTTAAGAACCATTCTTCTCCAGCTACGATACAACAGGCGGGGATACAACTCACACCTACATAAGTGACTAGTGCAACTACTCCTCATCATCTTCATCCACATCGATGGGAATGATCCCATCCTCTCCTGACTCCAGAAACTCGTAGTCCTCCTCATCAGTGAACTCATCCTCCTCAAAGTCGTCGTCGTCACTCATGAAGTCCTCGCCTCCCTGAATGTCCTCTCCATCTTCCTCCATCTCCTTCAGCTGGTCCTCTTGGGCCTTGACAGTGGTCTCCAAGGTGAGTATCTTCGCGCGGAGGCGCACAATGGTAGCGTCCCTCTTGGCGCGCTGCAGGCGGAGTGACTTGCGGTCCTTGGCGAGCAGCTTGATGGCATCGGCATGGTGAGCCAAGGTCATACGAGTATGGTTGGCGTAGACACGCTGAAAGGACACGGATGTCGCCTAGAGGGGGGGTGAATAGGCGATTTAAAACTTTTACGAGATGGGCTTAACAAATGCGGAATAAAACTATCGTTTACTTTGTCAAGCCCAAAGCCTATATACTATGGTTCACCTATGTGCACCAACAACTTATTCTAAGCAAGAGTTCACCTATGTGCACCAACAACTTATGCTAAGCAATACAAGCAAGTATGTGATAGCAAGATATATATAACTTCAAGCACGATGGCTATCACAAGGTAAAGTGCATAAGTAAAGAGCTCGGGTATAGAGATAACCGAGGCACGCGGGAGACGATGATTTATCCCGGAGTTCACACTCTTGCGAGTGCTAATCTCCGGTGGAGAGGTGCGGTTGCTTAGTGCTCCCGAACGCCACAAGAGGCTCACCTTGAGGTGTGGTTGCTCGATGCACACCAACGCCACAAAGGCCTCACCCCAAGATGCGGTACTCACACCACACACCGAACGCCACGAAGGCGCCTCACCTAAATCTCCGGTGACCCTCGCCACAAAGGCCTAGGTCACGGTTCCACTAAGGGATTTCCTTCGAGGCGGAAACCGGGCCTTACACAAAGGTTGGGGCACACATCCACAACTTAATTGGAGGCTCCCAACAAACCGCCACAAAGGCCTAGAATCCGTCTAGGGTTCCAAGAACCCAAGAGTAACAACTTTCTTGCTTTCACCTCCACGAATCACCGTGGAGAACTCAAACCGATGCACCAAATGCAATGGCAAGAACACCACAAAGATGCTCAAGTCCTTCTCTCTCAAATTCCAACAAAGCTACAAAAGCTATTGGGGGAATAAGATAGGAAGAACAAATAAGAGGAGGAACACCAAATTTCTCCAAGATCTAGATCTAGTGGATTCCCCTCACAAAGAGAGGGATTTGATTGGTAGGAATGTAGATCTAGATCTCCTCTTCCTTTTCCCTCAAAAAGATTCAAGAAGCATAGGAGGAGTAGAGGGAAAGGGAAGCTCTCAAGGTCAACAATGGTGGAGAGCACAAAGGGGAAGAGGTAGCTGCCCAAGGAGGAAGAAGGGGGGCTTAAATACCCCCTCCCATCGAAATATGACCGTTTGGGTCAGCTCAGGCCGGATTTTCCGGGCCGGATATTTGCAAAATATCCGGGCCCCGAAAAACGGCTAAGGACATGAGAAAACTGCTCTCAGGATGGGGGCCGGACATTTGGCCGGATATTTGCCCGGATTTGTCCAAAAACCGGATTTTTCCGGGGGGCCGGATTATCCGCCCCAAACTTGGGCCGGAATATCCGCCCCCCTGAAAACTGGCAGAAACATCAAACTGAAACGGGCATAACTTTAGCATCCGGACTCCGATTTTGATGATCTTGGGCTTGTTTTAAAGCTAGGAACAAGCTATACAAGATCATGCAGGAAACCATCATAGTACAACAAGGGAGGATAGAAACAAATGATGAAAGGTTTGACCTATCTAAAAAAGACATACCGGTAAAACCTCCAATCTTGAAAATGCAACAAGTTGCCCGTGCAAAAACCATTCTTGATGAACTAGAGCTTGTCATGAGAATAAGCACAAGCTCTAAATCATCACATGGATAAGATCCAAATAATAACCAAGAAAGATGATGAACCAAACTCGAAAACGCAACAAGTGATCTATGCAAAATCCATTTTCGATGAACTAAAGCTTGTCATGAGAATAAGCACAAGCTCTAAAACATCACATGGATAAGGTCCAAATAACAACCAAGAAAGATGATGCAAGGATGCAAAGGTTTGAGCTCTCTCCGAATGATACGATCGAGTTACTCACTCGAGAGCCCTCTTGATAGTACGGCAACTAAACTATAAACCGGTCTCCAACTACACTATGAGACCGGTGAGAAAGAAACCCTATCAAGAGCAAACCTTATACTTGCGCATTCCACTTGAGCTTGATGACGACGATCTTGACCTCAACAAGATGGAACGCCTTTCTTGCTTGTGTTTGCTTGACGAAGTCTTGTGGATTGCTCCCCCATAATCCACCATGGGAGAGCTTCTTCTTCGGCGCATCTTCACATAACCATGACCACCATGTGGATTGCTCCCCCATAGTCCACCATGGGAGAGCTTCTTCTTTGGCGCATCTTCGCATATCCATGATCACCATATGGATGGCAAGACTCAAGCAAAGGACCTCTTCGAGATGGCTCATCTTGAACTTGCACTTCATTTCTTCATTCTTCATCATGTTGATGTCTTGAAGTAACTTGAGGGCTCACTTCATCTTCATCTTCAAGACATACTTGACACTTGATATCCTTCACCAAATTCTTCTTATTGCAACCTTGAAGCCAACATATGGTTCAAGAATTGCCTATGGACAACTCCTACAAATATAACTCAATGCAAACATTAGTCCATAGGGATTGTCATTAATTACCAAAACCACACATGGGGGCTCCATGCACTTTCAATCTCCCCCATTTTGGTAATTGATGACAATCTCTTTGAGAGGGTTTATATAAGGAATTTAAGTAACAAATAAGTTGAATATATAGAGCAAACTCCCCCATAATATATGCATGTGTGAATGATCTTGACTTTCATTGCATATAATGGCATTCAAAGCCTAGTGGAGTTTCCTCTAAATATTCAACTATGCAAAGCAACAAGATGCAATGCAATAAAGGCACATGCTTAAGCACAAAGCAAAGACATAACCAAATTCCCTTAAACCCTCCAAACTTCTCCCCCATTGGCACCAATTGCCGAAATGGGTGAAAAATTTAGAAGGCCAAAATAGTGAGAGTTCCTCCATAGCGTGTGCATTTCTCATAATTTGAGTGGAATCAAATGCACATATCCAATGACGAATATTCGGAAGGAATCACACTATAGATAGGATCAAAGATTGCAAAAAAGATAACAAAGTCAAGAAGCTTCAACAAATGAAGTAAGCAACCAAATGAACCACAAGGAAGATACCGAAAGAAAGATAGATATTATGATAAGATCAAGAAGATTACTCTAAATAATATGAGGAAGCTCCCCAAGGTTTGTGCACAAAACTAGACAAATTGCATTGGAGAATAAAGTGCATAAACATGGAATCATCACTCCCATAATATCATTCAAAACAAAAGATACCAAGTGAATCAAACTCTAATGATCACCACAAAATAGTGCCTTAAATAGAATGAGGAAGCTCCCCAAGGTACATGCATAAATTAAAATGTTGCATTTGAATACAATATGCATAACATGGAATCCTTACTCCCTCATTACCATTTAAAACACAAACATTTGCAATAGATCATAGAAAGAAAATTAAGCTTAACACTTGCAACAAACAAATGGTTGAGCAACAAGTAGGAGGCACCATAATAAAAGGCTCAACCAAGAGGATATGTGAAAGGCATGATAAAGCATATTATAAGACTATTACAAGGATGAGCAAAAAGCATCATCATAGTCTTCAATGAATTATATTGCTTAGCATGACCAATCAACATGCAACAAATAAATAAGATATCAAATGGAGATGTATCATCTCTTATGTGTATAAGTTTCTCTAAGTGAGCAATATCACAAAGATATTTATCCACAAAGAAACATGCACACACAAAATGGATACGCAAGAAAAATAGTATGATATCCAAGACGAAGTCATGCAATATACCAATAAGAATTTTTGCTTAATAGCATGGCCAAAGGCTCAATTTTATCTTATTGTACATTCATGAACTTCAACCACAAACAACTAAAATACATCACAAATATCAACAAGGGATAGAAGATAGTTGGGATGCATTTGAGAAAGGCAACAAGTATCACAAACGGGGATACCAAAAGAAGTAACTAAATTTGCACTTTCATCTATATTGCACATGTGAGAGCCTTGAGGAATTGATATGCAACAAAATTGCTAGATAGGCATAGTTGGGATGGATGAATCATGAGCATGATTTAAAATACTTCCCAACAAATGCACTCATCTCAAATTACTCACATTCACAATAAAGAGGTTTCATTAAGACTTTTGCAAGAAGCACAATATTTGCAAATCAAGAGATTCATGCCAAGATGCAACCATAAGGTTGGATACAACAAAAGTATGCATGAGAAGATACTTGTTACCAAGATAGCATTGGTGTGGATGTAGTAGATATGTGTTCGTTGATCATCCTATCTTGCCTCACGTTACCATTGAGTCACCACTTCTTTCCAAGAGTGAGACAAGCATTCAATGCATATCCATTGTACCTAACACAAAGGTAAGTACAAAATGGTCCCCAAACTAATTGGGTCCGAAGTAGTTAGACACACTACAACATATAGGACAAACTCCACAATTCTATGTGCATATAGATATGGAATTGAATTTCATGCACATCTTAGTCAAATTAGGATTTGATGGAGTTTACCCTATATATTGGATCAAAGAAAGTGACACATGCCATAAGATATACATATATTAAATATGCATGCACAATACTTTCAAGAACCAAAGGAAGATACAATTTGGACAAAACACCAAATAAACCAAGAGACAATGGTTGTCCAAATTATATCAAAGAATCAAATCAACACAAGATTGACTCCAAAGACTTATCTCATTATAAGAAGCTAATTAAACCTAAGCACAAAGGAATGAGATAACCAACTCCCAAGAGAGCAAGGTTCCAACAAATAAACCAAACCCTCGACACTTTTTATGATGGCACAAAGTACCAAAAAGAAAATTTTATGTCTCCCAAAACCCAATTTTTGATAAAGATCAAGAGATGTTAAGCATTCTAATAATATAGAAGAGCTCCCCCAAGTTTGGTGCATTATCAAGGATTTTTTATATGAATACAAAATGCACAAAACTAGGATCATCACGCTACCTATATCTTCTAACAATGCTAAGAAAGTTTGAATAGACAACTTAGATCCATAAGATGCAAGGAAGACACATGGGAGTCAAAGCACAACAAATTCATGGCAATAAATAAGGCAAAATAAATACAAGAGCCAATGTAGATATGATCAATAAATATCTACCTCATAATTGATTACCAATTGTCCTAGGACAAGAGGTATTAGGAAATATTTCCCGGTGGTAGTTTGTAAGTATACATAAGATCATATTTACAATGAACAAAGCATATGGTAAAAGATAAGAGTTAACCATCATGCAAAGATAGTTTCTTGATAGCTTCATTTAGTCATACCAACATGCAAGGCAATTAATAGTATTCATACCAACATGCAAAGCAATTAATAGTATTCATACCAACATGCAAAGCAATTAATAGTATTCATACCAACATGCAAAGCAATTAATAGTATGACTTGAAGCACATGGTTTTCCAAAAAGGTATTGAGGGACACGTTGTGAAAAACCATGCCAAGAAGAACTTTCACAAATAAGATCCACAAAGATATTAGCAATGAAGCCATTTAAGCAAATTGGAGCTTGTTTGAGCAAACATGCCACATAGGAGAGAGATAATTTACGGTATCAATTCTATGTGACACAACCTCAAATGTTCACATTTTCTAGGCTTGTAATATGCACAAAGCTTATTACTCCCCCATAATGTGATAAGGAATTTATTTTCACAAGAGGCAAATAAGATCCAACTAGAGATATTAATGGACATTGGAATTTGAATTTCTCATGAAGATGACATACCACATAGAGACTAGATAATCTTGCAATATCAATTCTAAGTGATATTCCTCATGTACACACATTGTTAGGATCATGAAATTCCCAAAGGAATATCACTCCCCCAAAATGGGATAGTCCATTAATCGCTCATAAGAGCCATATAAGATACAACAAGATGCAAAGTGGCTCCAACACAAACACAAATACATGGTGTGCAACCCAACATACATAGACTTGATTTCTCAAGAAAAGCAAGTAGGAAGCACAACATATACAAACACATGCTAGGAACAAAACTAACACATGCAAAGGGGCGAGTAACTTTCAATATAAATGAGTTGAGAACATGTTACCGCAAGGAGGAACATTGGATATATGATAGTAGCAAGATAATCAAAAGACTTGGCTTGAGATAATATAAATGATGAAGATCCCTTAATTCTTCATGATGTAGCCAAGTCTCCAATGCCCTCCAACAAGCACCTATTGATCAAATTTTGGATTGTTGGTCCCCAACTAAGTTGGGTCCTAAGAGGTTAGTCACAATAGGCTTGGCAACCCAAATGGTTCTTTTCTTGACACCACTTTGAGCACCAACAAATTTGGCAAACACATTGCCACCCTCATCCTTACGAAGAGAATAAACATCATCAATGGTGATAGAGTTGGATGAGGTACCAATAGTGCACAAGGAGGAGATGTGGCCCTTCTCACGGCATATGTAGCAAGTTCTTTTCTTCTCCTTCTTCTCACTAGGTTTCTCCACAATGGGAGCATTGGCTTGTTTCTTCTTGGGAAGTGGCATTTCTTCAACTTGAGGTTGAATATGAGTTTGAGCTTGGGGCCGCTTCCCTTTTTGCTTCTTCTTCAAAGGGCAAGATCTAACATGGTGCCCTTCAATATTGCACTTGAAGCAAACAATCTTGGCCGGTGACATGGGCATACCCTTCGGGTACCCATTATTTGTATACCTGGATCGGCTCGGCCCAATATGGAGAAGGCCCAACAAGGCAACCCGAAGAAGTAGTCGACTAGGACTCTTGTAAAACCCTAGGCTGGTTGCATATATAAAGCCAGCTAGGGCACTCGATAGAAAGGGGCCAACAGATAGACAGAATATAGACAGCATAGTTTCGCCTACGGTGGCACCCTGTAAACATACTTGTGATCATATAGTGGATTGCTAGCAGCACGTAGGGATCCTCCACCGAGGGGACCCGAAGCTGGGTACGTCGTGTGCCTAATCTCGTTCCCGGAATCTCCATCGTCGCTATTCTCGAAACCCAAGTCTACAATACGTAGGCATTGGCGAGGTGATCCCTCGTCAATTGGCGCCGACCGTGGGGATCGCGACGACTGGATTTCGTGATCCGGGCGGGATACATCGGATTGATCATCAGCAATATCGGCAAGATTGAAGACAGGAAAAAAGAAGCAGATCGGCTGTGGAATCGGGAATCGTCGTTCTTCTTTTAATCCACGATTCGTCGACTAGATTTTAATTCACGAGATGGCATCCAGTCTGCACCGCGGATTGAAAGTACGTACGCGAGTCGGCAAGGATCACGAAGGCCAACGCTAATCCAACTAGCGAGTCAAGAAAAAAAAAACAGCCGAAGATTAGACCAATCGGGCGCTGTCCCACAAAAGGATTGCAGGCTGTGTTCCGTGTGTGAGCTGGAGTTTCACGTGTTACAAGAGCAACAGAAAAAGAAGCATCGACCAAGAGGCTGTAAAAAAAAAGGAAAAAAATTGCACTATGACCGTACATAATAGACGAGGAGAGCAAAAGACTGTTTATTTCACGCAAGTCCGCAGTATCTACTAGTATACTGCATCAATGAGTCAGCTTGGAACAATACTTTCGTCTTCGTCGCGGCCCTCAACGACTTCAACTACGGGCAACTTCATCTCCGCCAAGTCCGGAGAACTGATATCTTTAGCGGCTCTGGCGGAACATATGTCTTTGTGGGTTTCGGAGGAGCCGACATTCGCCCATCCGATGCAACGACCATCAGGTGCTATATTTTCAATTAATTACTGTTCGTAAAATTTATTTGACCAAACATTTTTTTGGCACGTACTGTCATTTGCGCGCAGAACTTTTTGCACTTCAATATACTTGCAGATTGGAATACTGACCCATTGCACACTGGCCACACTCGGGGGCTCACCCGACGAGGATCCACATCACGTATTCTTAAACGACTGTGTCCACCGCGCGACTACTTCGGCATCATAGACTCGCCACGCTCGGGGGCTCGCCGTCCACTCTGTTCGCCGTATCGACGGCGTTCGTTACTTTGACCACGTCCACCACACGACCTGCTTCCACGTCGACTCCGTTGCACCCGATAAAAAAGATAAGTGTTTATCTTCCAATAGTCAATTATTATTTACTTTCGTCGCACCCAATATTCGGGGGCTGCGTTCTTGCATCATTATAGAAATACACCCGATTACTCGGGTACTGCAAAGTAAATTATCAAGATAATGGGGTCTACGCCTCCATATATTTTTTCGACTTTGATCATCTGATACCTCACATGTGATATTCTTTTGGTGGATTTTATCTTTTATGGTTACATAATACAGAGCCGATGCACTTCGGAATCAGTGTTTTCATCTTTTATGGTTTTCAATGGATTTATCTTTTATGGTTATATAATACTACTAGATGTACTTTCGGGTTATTGGATTCAGCTATATAGTTATCATTGATTTCTTCTTATATAATACTACCCGGTGCACTTTCGGATGAGTGGATTTGTCTTCTTCGGGTTATCATTGGTTTCTTCTAAATACAATACTACCCGACGCATTTCCGGGTCAGTGGATTTATCATCTATGATATTACAGGATTTATTTTCTTCGGGTTAGTGAATTTATTTTATTCGGATTCATCTATATGGTTTACTCTTACATTACTACCCGATGAGTTTCCGGGTCAATGGATTCATCTCCTATGGTTATTACTGGATTTATTTTCTCCGGCTCAATGGATTCATCCTCTATGATAGCAACGGATTCATCTTTTATGGTTATTACTGAATTCTTCGGCTCAATGGATTCATCTTCTATGATATCGGCGGATTCATCTTCAATATATGATGGTGTAATCTTTAATATGGATTCATCTCAAGTACTTCATCTCGGACTTCATCTTCAGTATTTCATTCTTAATGGCCTTCTTTTGGCGACACGGATAATACTCGAGGGCTCGACAATGACTTCGCCCCAAGTAATAACTGTGACACGGTGTCTAAGCAACAATAATGACATCACCCCAGCAGCGCTCGGGGGCTCGGCTAGTTCTTCCTCACAAAATATGGCGGCATTTATTTTCGCTATTTGGTGGTCTCTACTTCGGCTCGACTTCTTCTCCGCACTCGAAGACTTCATCGCGCCGACTCCGTCGTGCCCAATAAGCTAAGTGATTCCTTTGTTTTACATAAAGTTAATTATCATTTACTTTCGCCGTACCCCACACTCGGGGGCTGCGCCATATTTCTTCACTATACATCTCAGGTTGGCAAAAGAAGAACTGTGCCTACAAAAATTTCTTCAAGAGAGAACCCGACGAAATCCTCAGAGAGGACCCGACGAAATCTTCTTCAGGGAGGATCTGACGAAATTCCCCTCAGGAGAACCCGATGAAATTTTCTTCAAGAGAGAACCCGACGAAATTGTCTACTGAGAGAACTCGATGAAATTGTCTTCAAGAAAGAACAGGACCCGAAGAATTATCTTCAAGGAGGTCCCGAAGAATTATCTTCAAGGAGGTCCCGAAGAATTATCTTCAAGGAGGTCCCGAAGAATTATCCTCAAGGAGGTCTCGAAGAATTATCTTCAAAGAGGACCCGAAGAATTATCTTCAAAGAGGACCCGAAGAAATTTTCCTGAAGGAGGAACTCGACGAAATTATCATCAAGGTGGAACCAAAAAAAAAAAAAAAGAGGATGGACAAATCTTCGGGTCCACTTGACTCATCATATCGTTGCGAGCGAGAGCATCGGTGGTGTACCCGACAATATAGAATAACCAATATATTCGGCTGTCTCATCAAGCCCGGGAGAAAAATAGAAGAACCCGCAAAATGGGTCATTGCATCAGCCAAACAAGGCACTTGACAAAATATTCTCAGAACGCCAAAGTTGCGATCAATTTCTGAATGCCGCAAATTTGCGAAGGTAAGACCCCAGATCCGTTCTGCTGGGCGTGGCATCGCCAAAGACTGCGCTCTGCTACTTTTATCCGTATCAACAGATACGAAGAAAAATCCTAACGGACGCGTTAGGTACCCGATAAACATGACTGGGACTCGACAGAATGGTAAGACCTTAAGCGGCACCTGTCGAAGTTTACACCAGTATCCCGAGATCATGTCCAGGGACGTGATCTTGAAGTAGGTTTTTGCGGATTGCCACTAGAGCAGTTAACTAGTACCTGATCCGTCAGATGAACTAGCCCCAACTACCATTATCCCTGTACAATATAGATATGGATGTCAAATAAAAATAGCAACGGCCTGGAGTCGATAAAAAGAGGGGCTGCGCCAAGTTGTTTATCGAGTAGTACAACTTGAGCCTATGCCTAGGTGCAAGCACCTGCTCATAGGCTCGGGGGCTACTCTTATCGAGAGTATTGTTCACCCTCCCGATAAGAAAGAGGAAAAATTGTGGAGTCAATTACAAGCAAGTTGAGCCTACACCCAAGTGCAAACACTTGGCTGTAGCCTCGGGGGCTACTCCCATCGGGAGCGCTGGTCGCGCACCCGATAGAAAAATAACTTCGACAGCATCTATGACAATCAAGGTTTGTAGACTCAACTCGATTCTACGACTCGAGTGGAGCCTACTCCCATCGGGAGCACATGGATTTCATCAAGTCCTCCAGAAATATAGTTAAGTTCTTCATCGAGTAGTACAACTTGAGTCTATGCCCAAGTGCAAGCACTTGCCCATAGACTCGGGGGCTACTCCCATCGGGAGCGCTGCCGCGCACCCGATAATTTCAAGAATCATCGACATCATCTACGCTACACATGATCTACGACATGGACCTCGCCTTTTATTTTCTTCGACTTCGGAGATGGTTATGCTTGGAGTTTCTACGCAAGTCTTCGACTTCCCTATAAACTCGGGGGCTACTGACATGGGCATACCCTTCGGGTACCCATTATTTGTATACCTGGATCGGCTCGGCCCAATATGGAGAAGGCCCAACAAGGCAACCCGAAGAAGTAGTCGACTAGGACTCTTGTAAAACCCTAGGCTGGTTGCATATATAAAGCCAGCTAGGGCACTCGATAGAAAGGGGCCAACAGATAGACAGAATATAGACAAGCATAGTTTCGCCTACGGCGGCACCCTGTAAACATACTTGTGATCATATAGTGGATTGCTAGCAGCACGTAGGGATCCTCCACCGAGGGGACCCGAAGCTGGGTACGTCGTGTGCCTAATCTCGTTCCCGGAATCTCCATCGTCGCTATTCTCGAAACCCAAGTCTACAATACGTAGGCATTGGCGAGGTGATCCCTCGTCAGCCGGGTCTTTGACTTGTACTTGGCCCTTCTTCTTGTTGTTGTTCATGGACTTGTTCTTGTTGTTGGATTTGAAACCAAGTCCACTCTTGTCATTGGGGGATTGTTGCATACTCAACATCGTGTCAAGTTTGCATTTCCCTTCATGACCCTTTACCAAGTCATTCTTCAAAGAAGTGACTTGGGCCTTGAGCTCTTTGATTTCCTCTACATGGTTAGTAACAACACAAGCACTAGAGGAAGTAGAATCTTCATTGTTAGAGCAACAAGGCAAGGAAGATAATTCATCACAAGATTTAGCAATATTATGAGTGGATGAATTACTAGGACTAGCACATGGAAATATAGCATTTTGAGTAGTAGTGCTAGTATCCACATGAGGCTCACAAGGTGTTGCCTTAAATATGATAGCCTCATGAGCTAACTTTAGCCTATCATGAGAGGCTAGAAGATCCTCATGGGAGCGAGAAAGCTTTCCATGACTTTCTTCCAATTTCCCATAATTGCAAGTTAGCAACTCAAGTTGAGCCCTTAGCTCAACATTCTCCTTCAAGATAGATGCTTCACAAGAAGTAGAGTTAGTAGCACAAGCATCAATATTAGTAGTAATAGAAGAAGGCAAGTTGGCATGCTCTTTTAGATAAGAAGCTTTAAGTTGCTCATGCGACTCGGTGAGTTTGGCGAGCGCACTCTCAATGACCCTTGAGCCCTTTTTGAGTTGCTCAAAATCCTCAAGGAGTTTAGAATTAACAAACACAAGCTTATCATTTTTTAGCTTTAGTTCATTTGCCATCTCAAGAGCTCTATCATGGTTTTCCTTTTCTCTAGACAATTCTAGAGCAAAGGTCTCCTCAAGAGCTTCCTTGATGGTTTGTTCTTCTTCAAGTTCATTTTTTAATGATGCTACATCATCGGCATACTCTCGTTCAAGAGCACCCTTTTTATCAATGGTGTTCTCATGCATCCAAATAAGTTTTTGGCTCTCAATAGCGGTAGTCAAGATTTCAAAGAAGTGAGTGCTAGCAATTTTATCTTTGCAAATAACCTTGAATACGCTCTTACCCTTATCGCGTAGAGAGACAACCCAATCCTCTTCTTCATATTCATCCTCATCCTTATCACCACGAGACATATTGGGTTCCATGGTAGGAGGTACCGTGGAACCCTTGGCCATAAGGCATATATGAGGACCGTGAGATAAAGAGGAGGAGTTACTTGAGGCTCCTTTCAAGATCTTGTCTTGACCAATAGAATCTTTGGTTTCCTCTACATTGTTAGACACACAACAACTAGAGGAAATAGAAGCATTTTTATCATGGCCACAAGACAATGCAAGCATATCATCATTAGATTTATTCAAGCAACTTACACATGATATGCAAGGACTATCAACACAAGCATGTAAATCATTTCTAGTGCTAGATGTGTTTAAGTCCGAAGATGAAGCATTGCAATGAGATAGAGATGACGAATCATCAATAGTAAGCTCAATATCAACATTGCAATTTTCATCACCACTCACCATATCATTACCTTGTGTCTTACCACACTTTGGTGAAGTGGAAGAAGATGAGAACTCATCACGGCCGGAAGTGGAAGCAATACAATCATCCTCAATAATCTTGGACACATCATATTTATCTTGAAGCTTTGTCCATAATTCATGAGCGCTCCCAAAAGGCATGATTGAAGAAGTAACTACATTGCTCACAACAATGGAAAACACATGAGAAGCAAGAGCATCGAGACAAGAGTTTTTCTCCTCCTCAAGAGATAAATTTTGAGGATCCTTAGGAGAAGAAAAACCCATGTCAAGAAATCGCTCCATGTCCGGGGACATACGCCGCAAAATATTAAGCACATAAATTTTCCATAGATCATAATTTGTGCCATCAAATATAAACAAGTTATTGTGCGCTAATCCCCTAGCCGACATCTTTACTCTCAAGGCGGTGAAGCCTAAGAATGAGAGACCTCGCTCTGATACCAATTGAAAGGACACGGATGTCGCCTAGAGGGGGGGTGAATAGGCGATTTAAAACTTTTACGAGATGGGCTTAACAAATGCGGAATAAAACTATCGTTTACTTTGTCAAGCCCAAAGCCTATATACTATGGTTCACCTATGTGCACCAACAACTTATTCTAAGCAAGAGTTCACCTATGTGCACCAACAACTTATGCTAAGCAATACAAGCAAGTATGTGATAGCAAGATATATATAACTTCAAGCACGATGGCTATCACAAGGTAAAGTGCATAAGTAAAGAGCTCGGGTATAGAGATAACCGAGGCACGCGGGAGACGATGATTTATCCCGGAGTTCACACTCTTGCGAGTGCTAATCTCCGGTGGAGAGGTGCGGTTGCTTAGTGCTCCCGAACGCCACAAGAGGCTCACCTTGAGGTGTGGTTGCTCGATGCACACCAACGCCACAAAGGCCTCACCCCAAGATGCGGTACTCACACCACACACCGAACGCCACGAAGGCGCCTCACCTAAATCTCCGGTGACCCTCGCCACAAAGGCCTAGGTCACGGTTCCACTAAGGGATTTCCTTCGAGGCGGAAACCGGGCCTTACACAAAGGTTGGGGCACACATCCACAACTTAATTGGAGGCTCCCAACAAACCGCCACAAAGGCCTAGAATCCGTCTAGGGTTCCAAGAACCCAAGAGTAACAACTTTCTTGCTTTCACCTCCACGAATCACCGTGGAGAACTCAAACCGATGCACCAAATGCAATGGCAAGAACACCACAAAGATGCTCAAGTCCTTCTCTCTCAAATTCCAACAAAGCTACAAAAGCTATTGGGGGAATAAGAGAGGAAGAACAAATAAGAGGAGGAACACCAAATTTCTCCAAGATCTAGATCTAGTGGATTCCCCTCACAAAGAGAGGGATTTGATTGGTAGGAATGTAGATCTAGATCTCCTCTTCCTTTTCCCTCAAAAAGATTCAAGAAGCATAGGAGGAGTAGAGGGAAAGGGAAGCTCTCAAGGTCAACAATGGTGGAGAGCACAAAGGGGAAGAGGTAGCTGCCCAAGGAGGAAGAAGGGGGGCTTAAATACCCCCTCCCATCGAAATATGACCGTTTGGGTCAGCTCAGGCCGGATTTTCCGGGCCGGATATTTGCAAAATATCCGGGCCCCGAAAAACGGCTAAGGACATGAGAAAACTGCTCTCAGGATGGGGGCCGGACATTTGGCCGGATATTTGCCCGGATTTGTCCAAAAACCGGATTTTTCCGGGGGGCCGGATTATCCGCCCCAAACTTGGGCCGGAATATCCGCCCCCCTGAAAACTGGCAGAAACATCAAACTGAAACGGGCATAACTTTAGCATCCGGACTCCGATTTTGATGATCTTGGGCTTGTTTTAAAGCTAGGAACAAGCTCTACAAGATCATGCAGGAAACCATCATAGTACAACAAGGGAGGATAGAAACAAATGATGAAAGGTTTGACCTATCTAAAAAAGACATACCGGTAAAACCTCCAATCTTGAAAATGCAACAAGTTGCCCGTGCAAAAACCATTCTTGATGAACTAGAGCTTGTCATGAGAATAAGCACAAGCTCTAAATCATCACATGGATAAGATCCAAATAATAACCAAGAAAGATGATGAACCAAACTCGAAAACGCAACAAGTGATCTATGCAAAATCCATTTTCGATGAACTAGAGCTTGTCATGAGAATAAGCACAAGCTCTAAAACATCACATGGATAAGGTCCAAATAACAACCAAGAAAGATGATGCAAGGATGCAAAGGTTTGAGCTCTCTCCGAATGATACGATCGAGTTACTCACTCGAGAGCCCTCTTGATAGTACGGCAACTAAACTATAAACCGGTCTCCAACTACACTATGAGACCGGTGAGAAAGAAACCCTATCAAGAGCAAACCTTATACTTGCGCATTCCACTTGAGCTTGATGACGACGATCTTGACCTCAACAAGATGGAACGCCTTTCTTGCTTGTGTTTGCTTGACGAAGTCTTGTGGATTGCTCCCCCATAATCCACCATGGGAGAGCTTCTTCTTCGGCGCATCTTCACATAACCATGACCACCATGTGGATTGCTCCCCCATAGTCCACCATGGGAGAGCTTCTTCTTTGGCGCATCTTCGCATATCCATGATCACCATATGGATGGCAAGACTCAAGCAAAGGACCTCTTCGAGATGGCTCATCTTGAACTTGCACTTCATTTCTTCATTCTTCATCATGTTGATGTCTTGAAGTAACTTGAGGGCTCACTTCATCTTCATCTTCAAGACATACTTGACACTTGATATCCTTCACCAAATTCTTCTTATTGCAACCTTGAAGCCAACATATGGTTCAAGAATTGCCTATGGACAACTCCTACAAATATAATTCAATGCAAACATTAGTCCATAGGGATTGTCATTAATTACCAAAACCACACATGGGGGCTCCATGCACTTTCACACGCGCATTGTCTAGCTCCTTCCGGGTCTCGTGAAGCATGAAGTCCAAATGCTCCACATGATGCTTGAGCACCGGGTGCGAAGAGAGTGCCATGGGCTCTCCAATGGTGTCATGCCTCGCAAAGTGAGCGAAGCGAGTACCCTGGAGTGCAGCGATGTTCTGTCCGCACACACGAGCAAGTGCCTCCTGAAGGGCACGAGCAAGTCCGTCCATCCAGTTGCTTGCCTTGATGGAGAAGAGGATCCTCTCAGAAGTCGGAGGCTCCATCTTGCCCCTCAGGTCAGCGGTGATCATCCACTGCGGTTCCCCTCCGGGCTGGTTGTTGATCTGGACTCCGTGAAACTTGGGGTGCGGGCGTCCGAGCCTCTCAGACACCGAGTCCAAGTCCCTCTCGAAAACCAAGCCTCCACCATTTCCCAGCTGGTAAAACTTGGGGTAGGCTCCCTCCATCTGAAAGTGAATTGGATAAGTAAGTTAGAGATGAACAAGTGTGACACATTTTATGTAGATTTACAAGGTAGAGCATAACTTAGTGATGCGCGTAGATGTACACGTCCGTTGGGAACCCCAAGAGGAAGGTGTGATGCGCACAGCAGAAAGTTTTCCCTCAGAAAGAAACCAAGGTTATCGAACCAGTAGGAGCCAAGAAGCACGTGAAGGTTGTTGGTGGAGGAGTGTAGTGCGGCGCAACCAAAGGCGCCAACGTGGAACCTGCACAACACAATCAAGATACTTTGCCCCAACGTAACAGTGAGGTTGTCAATCTCACCGGCTTGCTGAAAACAAAGGATTAAGCGTATCGAGTGGAAGATGGTGTTTGTTTGCAAAGAACAGTAAAGAACAATGATTGCAGTAGATTGTATTCAGATGTAAAAGAATGGACCGGGGTCCACAGTTCACTAGTGGTGTCTCTCCAATAAGATAACTAACATGTTGGGTGAACAAATTACAGTGGGCAATTGACAAATAAAGATTCAATACATATCAATGATGATTACTATGAGATTTAATGAGGGCATTACGACAAAGTACATAGACCGCTATCCAGGATGCATCTATGCCTAAATAATCCACCTTCGGGTTAGCATCCGCACCCCCTCCAGTATTAAGTTGTAAACAACAGATAATTGCATTAAGTATGGTGCGTAATGTAATCAACACAAATATCCTTAGACAAAGCATTGATGTTTTATCCCTAGTAGCAACAACACATCCACAACCTTAGAACTTTCTGTCCCAGATTAAATGGAGGCATGAACCCACTATCGAGCATAAATACTCCCTCTTGGAGTTACAAGTATCAACTTGGCCAGAGCCTCTACTAGCAACGGAGAGCATGCAAGAACATAAACAACACATATATGATAGATTGATAATCAACTTGACATAGTATTCTAGATTCATCGGATCCCACCAAACACAACATGTAGCATTACAAATAGATGATCTTGATCATGTTAGGCAGCTCACAAGATCTAAACAATGATAGCATAAGCGGAGAAGACAACCATCTAGCTACTGCTATGGACCCATAGTCCAAGGATGAACTACTCACGCATCAATCCGGAGGCGGGCATGATGATGTAGAGCCCTCCGGTGATGATTCCCCTCTCCGGGGTGCCGGAGGCGATCTCCGAATCCCCGAGATGGGATTGGCGGCGGCGGCGTCTCTGGAAGGTTTTCCGTATCGTGGCTCGGTACAGGGGTATTCGCGATGAAGGCTTTAAGTAGGCGGAAGGGTAGGTCAGGAGGCGGCGCGAGGGCCCACACCATAGGCGGCGCGGCCCCTCCGCCGCGCGGCCCTATGGTGGCGGCGCCTCGTCCCCCTTCGTTATCCCTTCGGTCTTCCGGAAGCTTCGTGGAAAAATAAGACCCGGCGTTGATTTCGTCCAATTCCGAGAATATTTCCTTTGTAGGATTTCTGAAACCAAAAACAGCAGAAACAAGAAGGCGCTTCGGCATCTTGTTAATAGGTTATTGCCGAAAAATGTATAATAATGATGTAAATTATGTATAAAACATGTGAGTATTGTCATAAAAGTAGCATGGAACATAAGAAATTATAGATACGTTTGGGACGTATCAAGCATCCCCAAGCTTAGCTCGCCCTCGAGTAGGTAAACGATAACACAAATAATTTCTGAAGTGACATGCTACCAACATAACCTTGATCAACATTATTGTAAAGCATATGAGATGAATGGAGTGATCTGAAGCAAAAGATTGCTAACAAAAGATGATGACTAAACAAATGAATCATATAGCAAAACTTTTCATGAATAGTACTTTCAAGACAAGCATCAACAAGACTTGCATAAGAGCTAACTCATAAGCAATAAATTCAAAGTAGAATGCATTGAAGCAACACAAAGGATGATTAAGTTTCAGCAATTGCTTTCAACTTGTAACATGTATATCTCATGGATATTTGTCAACATAGAGTAATATAACATGTGCAATAAGTAAACATGTAAGAATCAATGCACACAATTAACACAAGTGTTTGCTTCTAAGATAGAAAGAAGTAGGTAAACTGACTCAACATAAAGTAAAAGAATGGCCCTTCGCAGAGGGAAGCATGGATTACTATTTTTGTGCTAGAGCTTTTGTTTTGAAAACATAGAAACAATTTTGTCAACGGTAGTAATAATTAATATGTGCTATGCATAATACTTCCTACAAGTTGCAAGTCTCATGCATAGAGTACTAATAGTGCTCGCACCTTGTCCTAATCAGCTCGGATAACACGGATTATCATCACATGACATATGTTTCAACCAAGTGTCACAAAGGGGTACCTCTATGCCGCCTGTACAAAGGTCTAAGGAGAAAGCACGCATTGGATTTCTCGCTTTTGATTATTCTCAACTTAGACATCCATACCGGGACAACATAGACAACAGATAATGGACTCCTCTTTTAATGCTTAAGCATTCAACAACAATAATATTCTCATAAGAGATTGAGGTTGTATGTCCAAACTGAAACTTCCACCATGATACATGGCTTTAGTTAGCGGCACAATGTTCTTCTCTAACATATGCATACTCAAACCATTTGATCATGAAATCGCACTTACTTCAGACAAGACGAACATGCATAGCATCTCACATGATATCCAACAAAGGTAAAAAGTTGATGGCGTCCCCAGAAACATGGTTACCGCTCAACAAGCAACTTATAAGAACTAAGACACATAACTACATATTCATCACCACAATAGTTTTTAAGCTATTTGTCCCATGAGCTATATATTGCAAAGATAAAGGAATGAAATTTTAAAGGTAGCACTCAAGTAATTTACTTTGGAATGGCAGAAAAATACCACATAGTAGGTAGATATGGTGGACACAAATGACATGGGTTTTGGCTCAAGGTGTTTGGATGCACGAGAAGCATTTCCTCTCAGTACAAGGTTTGGGCTAGCAAGGTTGTTTGAAGCAAACACAAGTATGAACAGGTACAGCAAAACTTACACAAGAACATATTGCAAGCATTATAAAACTCTACACTGTCTTCCTTGTTGTTCAAACACTTTACCAGAAAATATCTAGACTTAGAGAGACCAATCATGCAAACCAAATTTTAACAAGCTCTACGGTAGTTCTCCATTAATAGATTAAACTACATGATGCAAGAGCTTAAACATGATCTAATGAAAGCTCAAAACAATTGCCAAATTTCAAGTTATTCCAAACCATATGCAGCATCTTCTGATTCCAACCAAATAGCAATTTAACGAAGCAATTTCACCCTTCGCCATGAACATTAAAGCATAATTAAGAACACAAGTGTTCCATATGAAAAAGCGGAGTGTAATATCTCCAATATAAGGATGTTTGGATCCAACTTTATTCAAACCAAAACAAAAATAAAAGCAAACCGACGCTCCAAGTAAAGAACATAAGATGTGACGGAATAAAAATATAGTTTCACTAGAAGTGACCTGATAAGTTGTCGATGAAGAAAGGGATGCCTTGGGCATCCCCAAGCTTAGATGCTTGAGTCTTCTTAAAATATGCAGGGATGAACCACCGGGCATCCCCAAGCTTAGACCTTTCACTCTTCTTGATCATAGTATATCATCCTCTTCTCTTGACCCTTGAAAACTTCCTCCACACCAAACTTCAAGCAAACTCATTAGAGGGTTAGTGCATAATCAAAAATTCACATATTCAGAGGTGACACAATCATTCTTAACACTTATGGACATTGCACAAAGCTTCTGAAAGTTAATGGAACAAAGAAACTCATTCAACATAGCAAAAGCGGCAATGCGAAATAAAAAACAGAATCTTTCAAAACAGAACAGTCCGTAAAGACGAATTTTGCAGGGGCACTTAACTTGCTCAAACGGAAAAACTCAAAACTAATGAAAGTTGCGTACATATCTGAGGATCACGCACGTAAATTTGCAGATTTTTTGACTCTTCTACAGAGAGTTCTGCGCGAATTCGTGATGAGCAATGATGTTTCTCGCAATCCAAATCTAGCATCAACTTTACCATAGAAACTTTACTTGGCACAAAAACATGATAAGGAGAGGTTGCTACAGTAGTAAACAACTTCCAAGACTCAACAATACAGTAATAAAATAAAACATGGGTTATCTCCCAAGAAGTGCTTTTCTTTAACTCCTTTCAGCTAGGCGCAGAAAGTGCAAATCAAGTATTTTCAAGAGAAGAAGCATCAACATCATAATTTGTTCTAATAATAGAATCAACAGGCAAATTCATTCTTTTTCTAGGGAAGTGTTCCATACCTTTCTTGAGAGGAAATTGATACTTAATATTACCTTCCTTCATATCAATAACAGCACCAAGTTCGAAGAAAAGGTCTTCCCAACACAATAGGACAAGATGCATTGCATTCAATATCCAAGACAAAAAAATCAACGGGGACAAGGTTATTGTTAACCGTAATGCGAACATTATCAATCCTCCCCAAAGGTTTCTTTTTAACATTATCAGCAAGATTAACATCTAAATAACAATTCTTCAATGGTGGCAAGTCAAGCATATCATAAATTTTCTTAGGCATAACAGAAATACTTGCACCAAGATCACATAAAGCATTACATTCAAAATCATTGAATTTCATCTTAATGATGGGCTCCCAACCATCTTCCAACTTCCTAGGAATAGAAGCTTCAAGTTTTAATTTCTCTTCCCTAGCTTTAATGAGAGCATTTGTAATATGTTTTGTAAAGGCTAAATTTATAGCACTAGCATTGGGACTTCTAGCAAGTTTTTGTAAGAACTTTATAACTTCAGTAATATGACAATCATCAAAATCTAAACCATTATGTTCTACAGCAATGGAATCATTGTCACCAATATTTTGAAAAATTTCAGCAGTTTTATCACAAGCAGTTTCAGGCAATTTTGCACGCTTTGTACTAGGAGTAGAAACATTGCCAACACCAATTATTTTACCATTGATAGTAGGAGGTGTAGCAACATGTGTAGAATCAATATTACTAGTGGTGGTAATAGTCCAAACTTTAGCTACATTATTCTCTTTAGCAAGTTTTTCTTTTTCTTCTCTATCCCACCTAGCATGCAATTCAACCAACATTCTAATATTATCATTAATTCAAACTTGGATGGCATTTGTTTTAGCAAACCTAGCATCTTTAACTTCCTCAGGCATAACTTTCAGTTTTAAAAGATCAACATCAAGAGCAAGACTATCAACCTTAGAAGCAAGAACATCAATTTTACCAAGCTTTTCTTCAACAGTTTTATTAAAAGCAGTTTGTGTACTAATAAATTCTTTAAGCATCACTTCAAGACCAGAGGGTACACTCTTATTATTGTTGTAAGAATTACCATAAGAATTACCATAGCCACTACCATTATTAGAAGGATATGGCCTATAGTTGTTGTTACCATAATTATTCCTATAAGCATTGTTGTTGAAATTATTACTCTTAATGAAATTCACATCAACATTTTCTTCTTGAGCAACCAATGAAGCTAAAGGAACATTATTAGGATCAATATGAGATCTACCATTTGCAAGCATAGACATAATAGCATCAATCTTATCACCCAAAGAAGAGGTTTCTTCAACAGAATTTACCTTCTTACCTTGAGGAGTTCTTTCAGTGTGCCATTCAGAGTAATTGATCATCATATCATCAAGTAGTTTAGTCGCGGCGCCCAAGGTGATGGACATAAAAGTACCTCCAGCAGCTGAATCCAATAGGTTCCTTGAGGAAAAATTCAATCCTGCATAAAAGGTTTGGATGATCATCCAAGTAGTCAGTCCATGGGTAGGGCAATTCTTTACCAAAGATTTCATTCTTTCCCATGCTTGAGCAACATGTTCATTATCAAATTGTTTAAAGTTCATAATGCTACTTCTCAAAGATATAATCTTAGCAGGAGGATAATATTTACCAATAAAAGCATCTTTACATTTAGTCCATGAATCAATACTATTTTTAGGCAAAGAAAGCAACCAATCTTTAGCTCTTCCTCTTAATGAGAAAGGAAACAATTTCAGTTTTATAATATCACCATCTATATCCTTATACTTTTGCATTTCACAAAGTTCAACAAAATTATTAAGATGGGCAGCAGCATCATCAGTACTAACACCAGAAAATTGCTCTCTCATAACAAGATTTAGTAAAGCAGGTTTAATTTCATAGAATTCTGCTGTAGTAGCAGGTGGAGCAATAGGAGTACTTATAAAATCATTATTATTTGTGCTAGTGAAATCACACAACTTAGTATTTTCAGGAGTACCCATTATAGCAGTAGTAAAAGTAAACTAAGCAAATAAAATAAAGACAAGACAAGTAACTAATTTTTTTTTGTATTTTCGATATAGAGCTAGTAAATAAGACAAAAAGTAAAGTAACTAATTTTTTGTGTTTTTAATATGAAGCAAACAAGACAGTAAATAAAATAAAGTAAAGCAAGACAAAAACAAAGTAAAGAGATTGGATGTGGAGACTCCCCTTGCAGCGTGTCTTGATCTCCCGGCAACGGCGCCAGAAAAAGAGCTTGATGGGCGTAGATGTACACGTCCGTTGGGAACCCCAAGAGGAAGGTGTGATGCGCACAGCAGCAAGTTTTCCCTCAGAAAGAAACCAAGGTTATCGAACCAGTAGGAGCCAAGAAGCACGTGAAGGTTGTTGGTGGAGGAGTGTAGTGCGGCGCAACACCTGAAACCGGCGCCAACGTGGAACCTGCACAACACAATCAAGATACTTTGCCCCAACGTAATGAGGTTGTCAATCTCACCGGCTTGCTGAAAACAAAGGATTAAGCGTATCGAGTGGAAGATGGTTTTTGTTTGAAAAGAATAGTAAAGAACAATGATTGCAGTAGATTGTATTCAGATGTAAAAGAATGGACCGGGGTCCACAGTTCACTAGTGGTGTCTCTCCAATAAGATAACTAACATGCTGGGTGAACAAATTACAGGTGGGCAATTGACAAATAAAGATTCAATACATATCAATGATGATTACTATGAGATTTAATCAGGGCATTACG
This sequence comes from Lolium multiflorum, assembly GCA_030979885.1. Taxonomy (NCBI): domain Eukaryota; kingdom Viridiplantae; phylum Streptophyta; class Magnoliopsida; order Poales; family Poaceae; genus Lolium; species Lolium multiflorum. The sequence goes on along the minus strand of CM061748.1, from coordinate 136,804,266 downwards.
ACAAAGTACATAGACCGCTATCCAGCATGCATCTATGCCTAAATAATCCACCTTCGGTTAGCATCCGCACCCCCTCCAGTATTAAGTTGTAAACAACAGATAATTGCATTAAGTATGGTGCGTAATGTAATCAACACAAATATCCTTAGACAAAGCATTGATGTTTTATCCCTAGTAGCAACAGACATCCACAACCTTAGAACTTTATGTCACTGTCCCAGATTAAATGGAGGCATGAACCCACTATCGAGCATAAATACTCCCTCTTGGAGTTACAAGTATCAACTTGGCCAGAGCCTCTACTAGCAACGGAGAGCATGCAAGAACATAAACAACACATATATGATAGATTGATAATCAACTTGACATAGTATTCTAGATTCATCGGATCTGTCAACACCCGGATTTTAAAGTCCGGATGCCTATTATGTCATACATCGCAATCCCAGGAATATTGTTGTTGCGAGGCATAATAGTTAAGTATCATAGTCATCATTCATTACAAACCATAATGTCTTACAATTTGGAATCACATGATCCATATTACACGAATAGTTGATCTATTGATCAACGAACTGATCAACGAACAAACATAAGTTCATAGCGGAAGCGTAAAGATAAAGGGACTCTATAGTCCACAGGCCAACGCTTGACGTCAGCAGACTCCTAGTTGTTGTAGACGTCCTGCTGACCGTCCTCCTCGTACTGCTGCTCCTCTTCATAGTCTAGCCATTTGAATAGCCAGGGACACAGCCGTGAGTTTAAGTACTCGCAAACTAATACTAGTGTAAGTGCTAGCAATTCTAGTAAGGGGTGCTAAGCTCTAGTTTCTTTGCATAAAGCCAATTTTAGTTCACAATTATTTGCTAAATACTTATTCATGTGCTAACTAACTCAAGTGGGAACATTAGTGACGTGGGTATTACCCTTCGGGTAACCACTATTGCTCTACCTTATACGGCCCAGGTGGAGGCCCATGAAGGTACTCGAAGACAAGATGGGCCACTAGGACGGTGCGGCGAAAGATTACTTGAAGTACAAGACGCGGAAAGAGCCGAAGAAGGAAAGATTAGAGATAGATCTATTGTAAACCTACCCGTACTCGACTAAACCTCTCGGGACCTGGCCACCTATATAAAGGCCAGGAGAGGGGCTATCGAGGGGACAATCAATCTTAGCAGTCTTAGCCAACAGAAGCTTAGAACTAGGTTACCCTAGCGTTTAGCTATCTCGACGAGATCATAGTCGAACTATTCGGCACCCCATTGTAACACTGTTTTCATCATAATCAAGAACAGACAAGCAGGACGTAAGGGTTTTACCTCATCGAGGGCCCCGAACCTGGGTAAATCGCTCCCCCCGTTTGTCTGTGTACCGATGTCTCGTATCAGCTTGCATGATTCCATCAACCCTAAGTCCCAATCGGAGGACATTGTCGAGGAACACCCCCGACAATTGGCGCCGTCTGTGGGAAACCTGCAGGACCAGATCAGTCATCGGCAGATCCGATCATGTCATCGACATCTTCATCGGCACCGCCATCACCAACTCTGGGAGGTCCGATCCGATTCGGCTCCTACGAGTTCACCCCGCATAGCGATTCTTCTCGCTCGAACTTCTCAGATCTGCAAGGAAACATGGAGATGACCATCGGCAGCGTCCACTACAACGTCAACGCGGAGGGAATCCTCCAGCTGCTAGAGTCGCCCACCTCCGGATCAATGAGTCCTAGCGCGTCGTCATCGCTCGACCTATTGGCTGGCCTGACAGAGTCGATGAGCTCGCCCGCGCCTTCGACTCCCCGTTCAGCGTCCTCAATGTCGGTGGGATCCGACGAACCCATGACTTCAGAACTAACCTCCTACTACTGCTCGAATGCGACGCCAGGCACGGTTTGGGATCAAGCGACACACCGTTCATCTGCAATGCCCGATACTCGTCAGGAGAAGACAGCGTCGGCAGCATCGCCCGAGAACCACCCGAAGAACAGCACACCATCAGGTCTACGTCGCCAACAACACAGGAAATACAAGGCACGGAGGAGACGGAGACCGCACGCCTCGTTCCAGCAGAAGGGCGAGCTTCGAAAATAGCGCTAGCAATCGCGACAGCGACTACACCATCGCGGACGAAGAGTGGGCTGCGGCTAGGACAGCCGTGCTCAATGATACGTCTCCAACGTATCGATAATTTCTTATGTTCCATGCTACTTTATTGATGATACCTACATGTTTTATGCACACTTTATGTCATATTCGTGCATTTTCTGGAACTAACCTATTAACAAGATGCCGGTGCGCCCTTTCGCTGTTTTTGGTTTAAATCCTAGTAACGAAATATTCTCGGAATTGGACGAAATCAACGCCCAGGTTCCTATTTGCCCGGAAGCATCCAGAACACCCGAGAGCGCCGGAGGCCTGTGGGCCCAGATGATAGGGTGGCGCGGCCGGGCCCGGGCCGCGCCCCTATGGTGTCGTCGCCCTTCGACCTTCCGACGCTGCCCTTTCGCCTATAAAGCCCCCGCATCGAAAACCCTTACGAGGAAGCCACGGTACGCGAAACCTTCCAGAGCCGCCGCCATCGCGAAGCCAAGATCTGGGGACAGGAGTCTCTGTTCCGGCACCCTGCCGGACGGGGAAGTGACCCCGGAAGGCTTCTCCATCGACACCGCTGCCATCTCCACCGCCATCTTCATCACCGCTGCTGCTCCCATGAAGAGGGAGTAGTTCTCCATCGAGGCTCTGGGCTGTACCGGTAGCTATGTGGTTCATCTCTCTCCTATGTACTTCAATACAATGATCTCATGAGCTGCTTTACATGATTGAGATTCATATGAGTTATGTATCACTAGTATCTATGTGCTACTCTAGCAAAGTTATTAAAGTAGTTCTATTCCTCCTGCACGTGTGTAAAGGTGACAGTGTGTGCACCGTGTTAGTACTTGGTTTATGCTATGATCATGATCTCTTGTAGATTGCGAAGTTAACTATTGCTATGATAATATTGATGTGATCTATTCCTCCTACATATGCATGAAGGTGACAGTGTGCATGCTATGCTAGTACTTGGTTTAGTCTTTTGATCTATCTTACACTAAAGGTTACTAAAATATGAGCATTATTGTGGAGCTTGTTAACTCCGGCATTGAGGGTTCGTGTAATCCTACGCAATGTGTTCATCATCCAACAAAAGTGTAGAGTATGCATTTATCTATTCTGTTATGTGATCAATGTTGAGAGTGTCCACTAGTGAAAGTCTATTCCCTAGGCCTTGTTCCTAAATACTGCTATCACTACTTGTTACTGTTTTACGTTACTACTGCTGCGTTACTACTGCATGTTTACTTCCCGCAATATTACTACCATCAACTGCACGCCAGCAAGCTATTTTCTGGCGCCGTACTACTGCTCATATTCATTCATACCACTTGTATTTCACTATCTCTTCGCCGAACTAGTGCACCTATTAGGTGGACACAAGAGACTTCTTGCTTTGTGGTTGCAGGGTTGCATGAGAGGGATATCTTTGACCTCTTCCTCCCTGAGTTCGATAAACCTTGGGTAATCCACTTAAGGGAAACTTGCTGCTGTTCTACAAACCTCTGCTCTTGGAGGCCCAACACTGTCTACAAGAATAGAAGCACCCGTAGACATCAAGCACTTTTCTGGCGCCGTTGCCGGGGAGGGAAGGTAAACGGCACTCACACATTGGCAAGCCCGGCAACTAAGCACTTTTCCTCCCTCGTCAACTACGCGCCAAGCACTTTTCTGGCGTTGCCGGGGAGGAAAGGTAAAAGGCACTCATACTCCGGTTCCAGGTAACAGTACTTTTCTGGCGCCATTGTGTGTTTGCTCGAAGCTATTTCCTTTAGACTCTGCAATTGCGACATTTGGTTTCTTGTTTACACTAGTTAGGCATAATGGACAACAATGACCTTTTTATTCTATTTCCTGATTTAAGACATGGATGGTTTGATGCGAAAATTAAAAAACCCATGGAACATATTAATATGAATGCTTTGAACACTATTGTTGCTAATGCTATGGAAAATTCTAAGCTTGGGGAAGCTGGCTTTGATGAGCATGATATTTTTAGTCCCCCAAGCATTGAGGAGAAAATTTACTTTGATGATACTTTGCCTCCTATTTATGATGATTATAATGATAGTAGTCTTTTGTTACCACCTGTGATGGAGGATAAATTTGATTATGATTACAATATACCTCCTATATTTGATAGCTACTTTGTTGAATTTGCTCCCACTACAACTAGTAAAATTGATTATGCTTATGTTGGGAGTAGTAATTATTTTATGCATGAGACTCATGATAAGAATGCTTTATGTGATAGTTATATTGTTGAGTTTGCTCATGATGCTACTGAAAGTTATTATGAGAGAGGAAAATATGGTTGTAGAAATTTTCATGTTACTAAAATGCCTCTCTATGTGCTGAAATTTTTGAAGCTACACTTGTTTTATCTTCCTATGCTTGTTACCTTGCTCTTCATGAACTTGTTTATTTACAAGATTCCTATGCATAGGAAGCATGTTAGACTTAAATGTGTTTTGAATTTGCCTCTTGATGCTCTCTTTTGCTTCAACTTCTATTTCTTGCGAGTGCATCATTAAAACTGCTGAGCCCATCTTAATGGCTATAAAGAAAGAACTTCTTGGGAGATAACCCATGTGTTTATTTTACTACAGAAATTTTTGTTTTGTTGAGTCTTGGAAGTTGTTTACTACTGTAGCAACCTCTCCTTATCATGTTTTTGTGCCAAGTAAAGTTTCTATGTCAAAGTTGATGTTATATTTGGGATCGCTGCGCAGAAACAGCATTGCTGTCTGTCACGAATCTGGGCACAGTTCACTGTAGAAAATTCAAAAAAATATGCCAATTTACGAGCGTGATCCTCAGATATGTACGCAACTTTCATTAGTTTTGAGTTTTTCCATTTGAGCAAGTCTGGTGCCAGCTTTAAATTCGTCTTTACGGACTGTTCTGTTTTGACAGATTCTGCCTTTTATTTCGCATTGCCGCTTTTGTTAAGTTGAATGAGTTTCTTTGTTCCATTAACTTTCAGAAGTTTTGTGCAATGTCCAGAAGTGTTAAGAATGATTGTGTCACCTCTGAACATGTGAATTTTTGATTATGCACTAACCCTCTAATGAGTTTGCTTGAAGTTTGGTGTGGCAGAAGTTTTCAAGGGTCAATAGAAGAGGGTGATATAATGTGATCGAGAAGAGTGAAAGGTCTAAGCTTGGGGATGCCCGGTGGTTCATCCCTGCATATTTTAAGAAGACTCAAGCATATAAGCTTGGGGATGCCCAAGGCATCCCCTTCTTCATCGACAACTTATCAGGTTCCTTCTAGTGAAACTATATTTTTATTCCGTCACATCTTATGTACTTTACTTGGAGCGTCTGTGTGTGCTTTTATTTTTGTTTTGTTATCTTAGTTCTCTGAATAAGTTCATCCTTGTGTGGGAGAGAGACACGCTCCGCTGGTTCGTATGAACACATGTGTTCTTAGCTCATAATATTCATGGCGAAGTTTCCTCTTCGTTAAATTGTTATATGGTTGGAATTGGAAAAATGCTACATGTAGTAATTGGTAAAATGTCTTGGATAATGTGATACTTGGCAATTGTTGTGCTCATGCTTAAGCTCTTGCATCATATACTTTGCACCTATTAATGAAGGAATACATAGAGCTTGCTAAAATTTGGTTTGCATAATTGGTCTCTCTAAGGTCTAGATAATTTCTAGTATTGAGTTTTGAACAACAAGGAAGACGGTGTAAAGTCTTATAATGTTTACAATATGTCTTTTATGTGAGTTTTGCTGCACCGGTTCATCCTTGTGTTTGTTTCAAATAACCTTGCTAGCCTAAACCTTGTATCGAGAGGGATTACTTCTCATGCATCCAAAATCCTTGAGCCAACCACTATGCCATTTGTGTCCACCATACCTACCTACTACATGGTATTTCTCCGCCATTCCAAAGTAAATTGCTTGAGTGCTATCTTTGAACAATTCAAAAGTTATTACCTCTTATTTGTGTCAATGTTTTATAGCTCATGAGGAAGTATGTGGTGTTTATCTTTCAATCTTGTTGGGCAACTTTCACCAATGGACTAGTGGCTTCATCCGCTTATCCAATAATTTTGCAAAAAGAGCTGGCAATGGGATTCCCAGTCCCAAATTAATTAACAAAAATAGACACTCCTCCATGGTATGTGATTGTTGGACGGCACCCGAAGGATTCGGTTAGCCATGGCTTGAGAAAGCAAAGGTGGGGAGGAGTGTCATCATAATAAAACTAAAATAAAAAGGCACTCCTTCATGGTATGAGATTGTTGGCAGGCACCCGAGGATTCGGTTAGCCATGGTTTGTGAAAGAAAGGTTGGAAGGAGTGCCACCCAAAAATAAAATAAAATGGGAGCCGCTCTTTGAAGGTTTGTCTGGCAAGGGGGTTAGAGTACCCGCTACCATTCGTTGACAACAACAAACACCTCTCAAAATTTTACTTTTATGCTCTCTATATGTTTTCAAAACCAAAGCTCTAGCACAAATATAGCAATCGATGCTTTCCTCTTTGAAGGACCTTTCTTTTACTTTTTGTTGAGTCAGTTCACCTATTTCTCTCCACCTTAAGAAGCAAACACTTGTGTGAACTGTGCATTGATTCTTACATACTTGCTTATTGCATTTGTTATATTACTCTATGTTGACAATTATCCATGAGATATGCATGTTGAAAGTTGAAAGCAACCGCTGAAACTTAAATCTTCTTTTGTGTTGCTTCAATACCTCTACTTTGAATTATTGCTTTACGAGTTAACTCTTATGCAAGACTTATTGATGCTTGTCTTGAAAGTACTATTCATGAAAAGTCTTTGCTTTATGATTCATTTGTTTACTCATGTCATTACCATTGTTTTGATCGCTGCATTCATTACATATGTTTACAAATAGTATGATCAAGGTTATGATGGCATGTCACTTCAGAAATTATCTTTGTTATCGTTTTACCTGCTCGGGACGAGCAGAACTAAGCTTGGGGATGCTGATACGTCTCCAACGTATCGATAATTTCTTATGTTCCATGCTACTTTATTGATGATACCTACATGTTTTATGCACACTTTATGTCATATTCGTGCATTTTCGGAACTAACCTATTAACAAGATGCCGAAGTGCCAGTTTTTTGTTTTTGGTTTCAGAAATCCTAGTAACGAAATATTCTCGGAATTGGACGAAATCAACGCCCAGGTTCCTATTTTGCCCGGAAGCATCCAACACCCAAGAGCGAGGAGGGCCCTGTGGGCCCCAGATGATAGGGTGGCGCGGCCAGGGCCCGGGCCGTGCCCCCTATGGTGTCGTCGCCCCTTCGACCTTCGACGCTGCCCTTTCGCCTATATAAAGCCCCCGCATCGAAAACCCTTACAGAGGAAGCCACGGTACGCGAAACCTTCCGAGCCGCCGCCATCGCGAAGCCAAGATCCGGGGACAGAGTCTCGTTCCGACCGAGACGGGGAAGTGCCCGAAGGCTTCTCCATCGACACCGCCATCTCCACCGCCATCTTCATCACCGCTGCTGCTCCCATGAAGAGGGAGTAGTTCTCCATCGAGGCTCGGGGCTGTACCGGTAGCTATGTGGTTCATCTCTCTCCTATGTACTTCAATACAATGATCTCATGAGCTGCTTTACATGATTGAGATTCATATGAGTTTTGTATCACTACTATCTATGTGCTACTCTAGCAAAGTTATTAAAGTAGTTCTATTCCTCCTGCACGTGTGTAAAGGTGACAGTGTGTGCACCGTGTTAGTACTTGGTTTATGCTATGATCATGATCTCTTGTAGATTGCGAAGTTAACTATTGCTATGATAATATTGATGTGATCTATTCCTCCTACATATGCATGAAGGTGACAGTGTGCATGCTATGCTAGTACTTGGTTTAGTCTTTTGATCTATCTTACACTAAAGGTTACTAAAATATGAGCATTATTGTGGAGCTTGTTAACTCCGGCATTGAGGGTTCGTGTAATCCTACGCAATGTGTTCATCATCCAACAAAAGTGTAGAGTATGCATTTATCTATTCTGTTATGTGATCAATGTTGAGAGTGTCCACTAGTGAAAGTCTATTCCCTAGGCCTTGTTCCTAAATACTGCTATCATGCTTGTTATGTTTTACTGCGTTACTACTGCTGCGTTACTACTGCATGTTTACTTCCCGCAATATTACTACCATCAACTGCACGCCAGCGAGCTATTTTCTGGCGCCGTACTACTGCTCATATTCATTCATACCACTTGTATTTCACTATCTCTTCGCCGAACTAGTGCACCTATTAGGTGTGTTGGGGACACAAGAGACTTCTTGCTTTGTGGTTGCAGGGTTGCATGAGAGGGATATCTTTGACCTCTTCCTCCCCGAGTTCGATAAACCTTGGGTAATCCACTTAAGGGAAACTTGCTGCTGTTCTACAAACCTCTGCTCTTGGAGGCCCAACACTGTCTACAAGAATAGAAGCACCCGTAGACATCACTCAACAACACCCCGCTCCCTGCAGGAACCTCGGTTGGAACCCTGAACGCATACCGCTCTATACTAGAGAAAAACCGGGAGCACCTGTCGAGAGAGCAAGCTACCCTCGAGAGACGTTTATCTGCGGCAGAACGATCCAGCGAGCGACGGAGAGCCTCGCAAGGAAGCGCTTCCCAAAGCGCTCTTGGAGCAGGAAAACATCGATCAAGGATATCCAGGCTCTCAGAAGACGATGCCAGAGAAATAACGTCGAATCTAACCAAGTCTTTCATGACCACGGATACCGCAGGCATGCCACGGCCGAAGAACGTTGCGGGAGCAACAGCCAATCTCGCCGCGTACCTCATCAACCAACGCCCCGAAGGATCCATGGCGCAAGCTCATCGCGGTGCCCTAGAAAGTCTCGCCATATTGGGAAACAATCTAGTCCCGCAGAAGGAGAAAACCACGGCACAGGCCAGTGGTTCGAAACATCGGGCGAGAGATGCTCGGGATGAAATCACCCAGAGCCGAATCGATAAAGCAAGACGACGACGCGCCGCCAGGAAGGATGACGACAGCGACTCCTCAGACGAGGATCAAGAGTACGATGGTGAACTAAGGGGAGCCGATTGCTTGAGTTACAAAATCCGCGAGTCGATGCCACCCAAGAAATTCAAGCCTACTCCCACCGACGCTGCCAAGTATGATGGGCAGCAGGAACCAAGATCTTGGATAGACGATTACCTGCAGACTGTGATTCTGCATAAAGGGAACCAGATAGCAGCAATGCAGTGCTTGCAGCTCTACTTAAAGGACTCAGCGCGAGCTTGGTTAAGGGGGCTGCCGAAAGGCTCCATCAAATCATGGGACGACCTGGTGGATGCCTTCGTTGCTAACTTCCAGGCAACGTACAAAAGACCCGTCGGGATTGAGGAGCTACGCAGCTGCCAGCAGAAGCAGAAGGAATCGATGCGCTCTTACATAGGGAGGTTCACCAAACTCCTAAATGCTGCCGAAGATGTATCTGTAGACAGAGCAATCGACGCTTTCAGCGATGGCGTCCGACGCGAAAGTTACATAGAAGAACTTGGACGCAAAAAGCCAAAAACCATCACCAAACTGATGGAAATCGCCAACAGTTGGGCTGATGGCGAGGACAACGTGCGAAGACCACGACAGCGCAGTGACGACGAAGACGATGACCAGCCAAAACACGACTCGGGCAGCGAAGGGATCGGAACAAAAGGAGGAAAAATCGCAACTACGACGACAACAATCTGGTAGCCGCAGGATACTCCGATCGACATGATGATCGGTATGATGAAAGAAGAGACGATCGACAAGATGGCAACCGGAACAACTCTGGAAACCGCGGCAATTATAAGCCACGGCAACAGAGGGCTCCCGAGTTACCCTATGCTGAACAGATCAACGCCCCCTGTTACTTGCACTCGTATGTCGACTCCAAGGACGGCAAAACGAAGTCAAGCCACCTTCTCAGGGATTGTCGACAGTTCCTCGACATGCATAAACTCATCCAGCAGTCAGGACAGCAATCGCTACCACCTCCTCCTCAACCTCCACCACAGCACCAAGTCCAGCAGGCCCAACCTCATCAACCCAACGAGGCGTTCCCACCACCACGAAACGGGTGTCTCGAGGAGAGAGATGAAGAAGCTCACCCGAGAAATTAATCTGGCCGAAAGCATCATGGCAAACATCCCTGAGTATGTCGAGTGGTCCTCTCAGAACATTACGTTCAGTCGAGCAGATCACCCGATGACCATACCGAAACCGGGACACGCTGCCCTGGTAGTTGAGGCACAGATAGGGGGATTCAAGATGAGCAAAGTCTTTATGGATGGTGGGAGCGGGTTAAACCTGATTTTCGTCGACACAATCAAAAGTATGGGGATCACCATGGGAATGCTGGAAGAGACAGACACTTGCTTCCACGGGATTTTGCCAACTGGACCAGGTTATTCCCTTGGAAGAATTTACCTGAACGTTGTCTTCGGCAGATCCGACAATTTCTGGAAGGAGAAGATCGAGTTTGAGGTAGTGAACTGGGAGTCACAGTATCATGCTATACTCGGGAGACCAGCCTACGCCAAATTCATGGCCGTGCCGCATTACGCCTATCTCAAGCTGAAGATGCCTGGCAACAAAGGGACAAACATCACAGTCCATGGAAGTTTTTCGCGCTCAGACAGTTGCGACCGCGATTTCCAAAGGATCGCTGCGAAGTTTGGGAGCAAGCAAGAAATTATTAAGCCTCCACCTAAGTTGTTGTTGCGTGAAATCAAGGAAGAAAAGGATGACAGGGGAAGCAAAAAGAAGCCAGCCGACCTTGCCCTTAAAGCCTCGACAGCAGAAGCCTCAGCAGCAGGAGCTTTGGCAGCAAAAGCTTCGGCAGTCAAAGGTTCGGCAGTTGATGCCGAAGGCATAGAAAACAGCAAGACGCTGGCAGTCACAGCTCAAACCCCTGGTGAAATCAACAACGCTGCGGCTACCCCTAACGTGGTGAAGAAGCCAGAGGAAGAGAAGAACCCCTTCCTTGCTTAAACAGTTTATCAGCATTTTATTTTTGTTTCTCCTTTAGTATAAACAGGGCTTTCCCTTTCGCCCTCTAGCATTGTGCTTACCTTATTAATAAGAACTTAAGTTTCGATTCTTTGTTAAGCATTGCAGTGGCTACAAACTTCTAAGCCCCATCACTATACAAACATAGTACAGGGCAGAAGATCGTGCTCCAGAAAGCCTCTACGAGCGCTAGAAAGAAGTTCACTCTTCCCTCTGTTATAGATGCCTCTACGAGTGCCATAAATAGCAAGAGTTTGGAAATACACATAAACAACAACCCACGTTCGATATTTCGCTTATGGAAATATCAAGGAACAACGGGCTCATCGACAGAATCACTACACCCGAAATATTCGGGAGTGTTTGTCGAAATTTACAACGGTTGAAAGCAAAGTTGCGCACACAACAGGTTTAGCAAGACCTGCAACACGAGCTGATCACTCACATGATTTGCTAAACCAACCAACATACATACATTCAAAAACGAGCAACCAAGATTCGCTCAAAATTGAAACTTGCCAACGGCAATAACATGGTAAAAATACATATGCATGTATCTACCAAATGAAAAGGCGTCATCCACACGCTTGGATAAAATTGTCAAACTATTTACAAACAGTTATTAAAACCCTGAGATCACCCTTGTGGAGTTTCTTTTTCTTCAGGTACCTTCAAATCTCTCTCGAGTCTGTCGACAATTATGTTCGCGGGCAACAACACCTTCGGATACAGTGCTTCCAACTCTCCAGTAACGTTGGCAATCGAGAGTAAACCTGCTGAAGGATAACGGGCAAGTACAAGAGCAAGCGTAAACTTGGCTCCTGCAAAAACTTGCGCACGCACCAAGTCCCGGATCTTCCTGGCGTTACCAAACTCCGACATTAACGCAAGAAGCGTGGGGGGAACTGCGTTCAAAGGAAACATCGTCTTCCAAACCACCCTCATGGCTCTATAGCATTTGTCGAAGAAGTGGTGGACCTGTTGAACTCGATCTTGAAACCGTGCGACAGCCGATGCCTTCGAGTGTTCTCGCCAGAAAATTTCTTCGGCTGAGGATAACTCGACCAAGGCATTCACACGATCGTGAATCCGTTTGCTCTCTTCCGCACGATTCAGAGCTATGACTGATAAGGAAGCAAAAAAGGATCAGAGAAAATGCTATCAACCAAAGGGTAAAGAGATTAAAGGACTCACAGTTCAAGCTCTCGGTAGCCTTATGTAGCTCAGTAAGAGCATACCGCTCCACGTCGGCTGCAGTCTCGCTCTTCTTGTTGATAATCGCGGCCAGGGCATAAGTGCTGCGCAGGTCTTTCTCCATCTGGGCGATCCGATCCTTCATCCGTTGGATCCGATCGTTTTCGGGAACAACACCAGAGGAGTCATCAACAAACGAGGGCACTGGGAAAACCTGCAGGCAACAGTGTTAAAGAGGATAGTATGGTCAAATTAAACATTCAGCAAAACTCCCATCGGGAGAGGTATAAGCAATCCCTATCAGGAGAAGCACAAGTGAAGATATTACGATAAAAACATGCTGGCAACATTGCCGGCATAATATTCATTACAAACTTAAAGTTCTCACAGCAGAATAATGTTCCATGCTAGCCCAAGGGTAAAAATGTTACAACAATCAAGGAGCCTGAGTCTGGGTCGACAGGCTAGGGCCAACCAATGTTTTTCTCGAGACTAAATCAAGGAGCTGGCGAGCACAAGTACGGGCAGACGCCGTAAAAGTACTCAGATCAATAGATTGCCCATCTTTTCCTTTCGGCAGCTCCTTAGTCATTTCTTCAATATCAGCCTTAAAGCCGTAACCCATCATAAGTTGGAAGGCAAGAAGGGCGCCATAGGTACGCGAGGTACGCTTGAATACCTCAATGACCTCCTTGGTGTCGATTGCGAAAGCATCGATTAGCTGCCCCAGAGTCTTCTCCTGCGTGGCCTTGGGGAATATCATCGAGTGCATCCGCGCCAGAGCACCCTTTCCTTTGTCAAGGAGCCCCCGGGTGAGTTGGTGAGCGGCGAGAACCGTCGACACACCGTTTGCCGGAGAATTGCTCGGAACTTTGTCCAAGGCAGTAGCAGGGATGTCGGCAGCTTCTACAAGGAGTCAAAAAGAAGTCATTGACGAAGAAGCAGACCCATAAAAAAAGATCTACATGGGACGCAGGAACTTACCAAGCAAGGCCAAGGCAGATTGCCGGAGGAGTTCATCTTTTTCTGCCGTCCGAGCTTCCTCCTCCTTCAGCCGCTCCTTCAGCTTCTTTAGCTCTTCAGGGAGTCGACCTCCTGGCGAGCTATGGCGGCCTTTTTGATGGCACTGTCCAACTTTGAAGAGGAAGACTTGGCCTCCTCCTGCAGCCGGATTTTGTCCGCCTCTAGAGAGGTGAATTGAGAGGCAAAGGCCTCCAAAGAGGATATCACACCTCGTAGATCCTTGCAAAAAGGAAATGTTCGACAAGGATCGTTAAGCAAAAACATGTTCTGAAAGGTCCTCGTTAGATTCAGCAAAAACTTACAGAAGGAGGAGCTGCAGCAGCAGCAGGAGCATCCTTCCCTTTGGAAAGGGAGGAGGCTGTCGACGCCTGCATCACACGAGCCGCTTTAAGAGCTGAAGCTTCGGAAGCCGCGGCAGCCGGTGAAACAACATCAGTTTTGGCCCTCTTGGGCGGAGGCTCAGTAAAAGTATCATCGCTGCAAGGAAGATTCGATTAATCAAGTTATTTGAAGAATTTGAAAAAATCAAGAAAGTTGAAAATAGTAAGAAGAAAAGCACTTACAAATCAAGGAGGTCATCTTCGTCGGCAAAACCGCCGATTGACCTCTTCATAGGAGAAGCCCTGGTCTCCTCCGCAGCTGCATCAACAAAGGCATTGTGATCAGCGACGTCATTGCGCACTGATCCCTCTGTGTCGCAAGTATCACCGGCTGATGGGGGAGATTGGCATGGGCAGTTTCAGAATCTATCGGGTCATCAGGCTCGTTGAATGGGCTTGTGTGCTCAACAGTACGAAAGTCAACAGGCTCTGAAGAGCCTCTTCCTTCGGAAGTGTCATTTGGTAAGATATGTAAATCCTCGGAGGCTGCGAAGGTCTGTCGAAGGGAAAAGTAAGTGAGGATAACTGAAATACATGACGGTAGCAGCATACCAAGAATTTAAGGGGAAAATTACCTCTGGTGCTGGATGATCAGCATCGAAAGGAATATATGGAGATATCAGCGGGATCGAATCCTCTTGACTAAAGGAAGTGAGGCGACGGACTTCATCAAGCAGTTCCTTTTCCGATAATTCGGCAGCGTTGATTCTAGTTTCATCTTTTGGGCCTGAATACAACCACATGGGTGGACCCTAGCCATGATTGGTTGGACTCGACGTTTCAGAAACACTGCCGCTACTTCTGTACCGACCATGGTTTGACCGTCAGCCTCCTTGATCCGAAGGAATCTGGCAAATAATTCATCGACTGTTGTCTTTTCGTCGGGAGAGAGGACATTTTTCCAAGAATTCTTAGGCTTGGCCTCAAGGACGTCGACAAAGCGAGGGAGCTGGCATTCGGGTGACGGAGAATCCTTGATGTAGAACCACTTCAATCTCCACCCTTGCACGGACTCTCTCATTGGGAAATTGAAATAATTAACATCTGAACGAGCTACGAATCCTACTCCTCCAGTAACAAAAGATCCATTGCTACTGCTGTATCTCTTCACGTAAAAGATTTTCTTCCACAAACCAAAATGGGGCTCAACGCCCAGATATGTTTCGCAGAGGGTAATGAACACAGCAACGTGAAGAATCGAGTTGGGAGTGAGTTGCCACAATTGGACTTCGTAGGTTCGCAGGAGATAGAGGAGGAATTCGTGAACAGGAAGGGAAAGGCCTCGGTACAAGAACGATAGGAACATCACGGTAAAGCCGGCAGGAGGGTTAGGTCGAGAAATCGCACCTGGAAAGATTACGTTCCCCTCATCGGAGGAGATCAGTCCCAGGCTTCGGGACCTTTTCTCGTCACGCTTGGTGACGGTCGAGGCTGTCCAATCGCCAGGCTTGGCTGTTGAACTTGGTGGCGCCGGCGGCGCCGGAGCTGGAGGAGGAGCGTTGGGGGCGACCTCCTTCGCAAGAACCGAAGAAGATCTGGCGGCGGCACCGACGCTCGTGGAGCTGGCGGCGGCACTAGGGATTTTCTTCTTCACCATTGCGAGATCTGAACGAATCGGAAAGATAGTGGTGGCGGCGCGAGCTCCAGTCGCGAACACAAAAAGAGCAAGAACAACGAAGAAGACGAATGGAGGAGAATGAAAGGGGTCTTTTATCTCTTAAGGAACTTAAGGAAGGCTTCGTATTGTTAAATGGGCCTTTCTCCAGTTAATGATCGCGGAAATCGAGGAGGTGCCTTGTTAACCGTGTAAAGAGGAGCAGGAATTGCTTGAAAACAGGGCTGGCAGGTCATGTCTTATCAGTCAAAATCAGGAGGACAGAAAAACGTCATCAATGACGTCATGGAGAATGATTGCATGCGAAGGGATAAGAAAGAATCGGGTGATCAACTTGAGTCTACGCACGGATCGCGAGCATCCGTACCTAGACTCGGGGGCTACTCCCATCGGGAGCGCTGACGCGCACCCGATAAAATGAGGACTCGAAGGAAATAATTGACTCAAGTCTGCGCCCAGGCGTAATACGCCCGCGCCCAGACTCGGGGGCTACTCCCATCGGGAGCGCTGGATGCGCACCCAGTTTTTTCGCACTCCAGATCATGCCCGGGGACTTGATTCTGTGTAGGGTAACGTTGTTTTGCCTTCGGCAGTTAACCAACAAAAGTTGGGCACGTTATTCGTTATCCCTTGTATAAAGAAAATGTATCGGATGCACTACAAGAGGCTTGCAGAAAAAGCTTCGGCAGAAGAAGATGTTCGAGTGGTACAACTTGAGTCTACGCACGGATCGCGAGCATCCGTACCTAGACTCGGGGGCTACTCCCATCGGGAGCGCTGACGCGCACCCGATAGAAGACAGAAGAAATGCAAGAACGACCAAGGAAAAAGAGTTCGGAAGAAGACATGCTTCAGTCTCTACCCGAACTATGTTCGGCTAGACACTCGGGGGCTACTGACGTGGGCATTACCCTTTGGGTAACCACTATTGCTCTACCCTATACGGCCCAGGTGGAGGCCCATGAAGGTACTCGAAGACAAGATGGGCCACTAGGACGGTGCGGCGAAAGATTACTTGAAGTACAAGACGCGGAAAGAGCCGAAGAAGGAAAGATTAGAGATAGATCTATTGTAAACCTACCCGTACTCGACTAAACCTCTCGGGACCTGGCCACCTATATAAAGGCCAGGAGAGGGGCTATCGAGGGACAATCAATCTTAGCATCAGAAGCTTAGAACTAGGTTACCCTAGCGTTTAGCTATCTCGACGAGATCATAGTCGAACTATTCGGCACCCCATTGTAACACTGTTTTCATCATAATCAAGAACAGACAAGCAGGACGTAAGGGTTTTACCTCATCGAGGGCCCCGAACCTGGGTAAATCGCCCCCGTTTGTCTGTACCGATGTCTCGTATCAGCTTGCAGGATTCCATCAACCCTAAGTCCCAATCGGAGGACATTGTCGAGGAACACCCCCGACAATTAGTGTCATTCCCACAACTCTGTTGTGATTCAAAAACAAGTCACCATTCATTTCATCAATAATTTCAAGATCTAATACTGGAAACTGTATGGCCTTTCCAACCATCCGTAACCATGGACACGGCTATTCGAATAGGTTTACACTCTGCAGAGGTTGCACACTTGTGCCACAACATTTGATTTCATCCGTCGGGATAACCCCAAATCATCGTAACACAGTACGCGGATCATCAACCATAACCTTTCATTTACTAACCCTAGTATGAGCACCTCTCCCCATGAGCTTGGCCACCCAGTGAAGACCAACTGTCCACCTGGGAACTGCACAGGGTTTGGCCGTACCATTCACTTTAGTTCACATCATTTCTCAACAACGGAGGCAGCCTCGACATAACCCCTATGATGTGTGTTCAGAGGGAACTCATAGTAAGACACATAAACGTCTAGTTAAGCCCTTACCCATAATCAGGTATTGTGGGGGTACTCAAGAATTGGAAAGGTATCGCATCCAAACCAATATTAGTTTTTAATCAAAAATCACTATCTTCTCTTGGTCATATTCACCTTCAAAATTCATTCCATAATTTTCATCATCATCATTTCACCACACATGTTCCCATCTAGAGTAGTCATTTTTAATTTAGCACTAGCATCTAAGTATGAGGGGTGCTAAGTACTTTGCTTTGCTTCTAGGCTAACTTTGATACTCTTGTACTAATCTAACATTAACCCCATTGAGTCATGAATCAAAAAGTACTTTGATAAAACCACGGTAAATAAAGCTTGGAAATAAAACTGGGAAGTAGGCTCATGAACATAAAGTAAAATGGGTAATGCCTTGCTCATGGTGAGCTTGGCACTTTGCAAGAGTATTATCTTGCCTTGGTTGGGGAATTGATCAAAGTGGTCTTCTTCTCCTTGGAAGTAGACCTCCTCCTCCTCTTGATACTCCTCGGTACTAGCGTCTAAAATACGAATAAGGGGTACACAATCATCACACCAAACTTATTTACTAAACTAATCACACACATGATTTACACAACTTAAACTAGCATCACACATTACTATTAAGTTGGTGGATGTGTTTTTCTTATTTAAGAAAAATAATTTCCTCTCATATTAACTTAGGTGTTATTATTATTTATTTAGAGAAATAATTTCCTCGCATTATCTTATTAAGATTTAGTTTCTCTCATGAATAATATATGACCTAGGTTGACCCAAGTCAACCTCTTCATACTTATCATTTAAGAAAATGATTTAAATGAGGTGTAGCACCTCATACCATTTAATCCTAGCATGGTGAATATTTAATATCATCAACAATCCATATGAGACCTATATGACCAGAGTCTCTACCTCATTTTGGATTGTTCATGACAAGATTTAAATGAGGGAAACAATCCCATATGATTTATTAATATTTTTGGACCATATATTTGACTAGAATTAGCCATATAGTCCTTTAATTAAACTAGGCCATGATCATTCAAGCATTTGTGGTTGATTTTTAATAATTTTTCTAAGGCAGAAAAGTCCCTGCCTTGTTTATTTTCTCACTTTAATTCTATAATAGATCTAGGGTTCAATCCAGTGGCATTGTGTAGATAAAATCCTAAGCTTTCCAAATATATAAAATTTGTAAAATTTGGTTTGGTGGATTTTATCCTATTTAATTTTGAAAACAGCACCAGAGAGTATTTAATTAAATTCGAAATTTTCAGTTTAAACTAAACGGGCTGGCGGGAAACGCTACCGGGCTAAACAAGGGAAACCAGGGATGGGCCGGCCCAGTAGCGCGTCCAACGCAACGGGCCAACTGACAGCATGGGGGCCACGCGTCAGTGGGAGTTACTCACCGAACCGGTACGCGGCGTGTGGAGCGTTGGATCAGGCGATGATCCGACGGTGGGGAGTTGTCGTCGTCGACGGCGAGAAGCAGGGGCTCGCACGGCGGAGAGGGGGTCGGAGAGCACGTCGGAGCTCCGGCGAGCGTCGGAGTGGTGCGTGGCGACGTGGTCAACGATGAGGATCACCCTGGTAGCAGCGGCGTGTCCTGGGGTGGCCTCCTTCTCCAGCGAGCTCCGTGTACTGGCGGCGACGGCGATCTTGCAATTGGGGCGCTCCGGTGACTAATCGAGCCAATTGCGGGGTCGAGGAGAAGCTGGGAGAGGATAGGAAGAGATTGGTGTGCTCAATTTGAGCGAAGGGGTCCTCCTTTTATAGGAGAGGGAGGTGGCCGTGGAGCGGAGCTAGGGTCGCCGGCGTCATCGTCGATCCAGGGCTGCGAAGAGGCAAGGCATGGGCGCGGAGTGTTGGCGACGTCCAGGCGAAGCTGACGCGCGTGATCGTGGCGCCGTAGGGGCTCTGTGGCGATGGCGCATTTGATGGGAAGGGGCAGTGCCGTGGCGGGTCTCGTCGACGGTGACGATGGCCACAGCGTTCCCGCGGTCAAGTGGCCGTGTCCTGGAGCTTGCTGGTCGTCTGGCGCGTCTACTGGCGAGCGGAGCAGGTGAGTGGGGGCGAGGCGCGTCGACGCTCGTCACGCTCTGGCGCGTCCAGGGCGCTCGCCGTGCGCGCACTGGCGCGTGCGTGTGCACGTCTGGGCGCGTCTGGCCACGTCGATGCTGGCGTGTGCAGGCGTCGTGGTGACCAAGAGGAAGCACGGGCTGGCTCAGGGGAGTACAGGGAGAGTCCAGGACATGGTGGAGCATGCTGGAGGTGATAGGTGAGGGAGATGGCACGAGCTGGCCATGCCATGCCACGGCATGGTCATGCTCTGGTCAATGTAGGTCAGCAGAGGTGATGGCAAGTGGTGGCACTGGTGTTGTGAAGTGAGAGGAGGCTCCAGGAGTGCAGGGGTGGCCAAAGTTGGACCAAGTCCAAGGTGAAAATGCAGTATGGGCAACAATCTTTACCCTGCCTGCAAGGTGTTTGATGTAATGCCCGCAAGAAAAATAATTTTGAATTTTGCAAATCTTTTTGGTGAGTTGAGTATATTGGTGGTGGTGGTGGTAAAAATGGAATTGAAATGCAAAAACCCAATTTGCATAAGATCTTAAATTTGATTCGAAGTCCTCACTTTGCTTGCTTGCCATTTGAAATAGGGACAGAATTTGGGGTGATGGTTTTGGGCAAAAATGTTCACCATGTTGTTGTCTTGGATGAGGTGCAAAGAGTTGGTCAAGTGTAGAAGTGAAATCTCACAAACCAGGGGCTCAAAGTGAGCATCAGGCTAAAAGTGTCCCATATGACCATAATCACATGTGAGCTCATATTTGATTCAAATTTGATTTGAATGGTGTTTGATTGTTTCCAAAGTTGTTAATATGTGTTTAGTATCCATTCACACCCAATGGTGCAAACCAAAATGGTCTAGATCAAAGATTTGTAAAAATGTCCTAAGCCTTATGTGTGTGTTGAAATGGATTTTTATATTTTCATTTCTCTCTTCTTTTTCTTTGTATTGGATGATCAAGAGATCATGGTGAGTGGTTTAGAGCAAAGTTAACACATAAGCAAGCATCATGGCAATTGCACACTCAAAATAATTAATAAGGTGATCTACATGCATAGTCCTATATGATGAGAAAAGGTTTTTGTTGACTCTAATTTTTGGGATTCTTGGAATCTCTCTCTTGTTCTTTTATTGAAAACTTGGGATGTTACAAAACCTTCCCCCTTACAAAAGATCTCGTCCCGAGATCGAGAGAAAACTAGGTACTAAAGAGATCTGGGTATTCCTTCTTCATATCTTCTTCACGTTCCCAAGTGGCTTCTTCTTCGGTGTGATTGCTCCACTGAATCTTCAAGAACTTGATACTCCTGGTGCGGGTGGTTCTGTATGCTTCTTCCAGAATGCGAATCGGCACTTCGCGATACGTCAAGTCCGTGTTGATATCCACTGATCGGTGATCTATATTCTTGAATACTTCAGTCTTCTCCGGTACTTCCAAGCATTTCCTGAGTAGTGAGATGTGAAACACATTGTGCACAACCGCCATTTCTTCGGGTAGTTCCAGTTGGTAAGACACTTCTCCTCGGCGACTCAGAACTTTGAAGGGTCCAACATATCGGGGCGCGAGCTTTCCTTTCAGTTGGAATCTCTGCATTCCTTTGAGGGGTGACACTTTGAGGTAAACAAAATCTCCAATCTCGAAGGTCATCTCTCGGCGTCTCTTGTCGGCGTAGCTCTTCTGTCTGGATTGCGCAGTCTTGAGGTACTCGCGAATCTTGTGCACCTTCTCTTCGGCTTCTCGAAGAACATCCGGTCCAAAGACTTGGCTTTCTCCGACTTCGGACCAGTTCAGAGGGGTACGTCACTTCCTTCCGTACAGGGCTTCAAAGGGCCATCTGTAAACTGGCTTGGTAACTGTTGTTGTACGAGAATTCTGCATAAGGCAAGCAGTCTTCCCACTTGGATCCATATTCCAGTACACAGGCTCTCAACATATCTTCCAGTATCTGGTTGACTCTTTCAGTTTGTCCGTCCGTCTGCGGGTGATAAGCGGTGCTGAAATTCAGACGGGTTCCTAGTCCTTCATGCACTTTCTGCCAGAATCTTGAGGTGAACTGTGATCCTCTATCTGACACAATCGACTTCGGGGTTCCGTGCAGGGCGACTATTCTTGAGATATATAGCTCAGCTAGCTTTGGTCCTTGGTAGGTGGTCTTGACAGGGATGAAATGGGCAACCTTGGTCAACCTATCGATGACTACCCAGATGGAGTCATTTCCTCTGCTAGATTTGGGCAATCCTGTGATAAAGTCCATACCGACAGAATCTCATTTCCACTCAGGAATCTGTATAGGTTGCAACAGTCGGGTCGTTGGTGTTCTCGCCTTGACTCGTTGGATATCGCACTTGGCGATGTAGCCTCCTATCTCTCGCTTCATTCCGTGCCACCAGAATTGTTCCTTCAGGTCTTGGTACATCTTGGTTCCTCCGGGTGAATGGAATACAGGGTGTCGTGAGCCTCCTTCGTATGACTTGCTTCAATTCTGAATCTGATGGTACACACAGGCGACCGTTGTACCAAAGTACTCCTTCTTCATCTATGGTGAATCCTGGCGCCTTTCCGGCAGCTATCTGACTCTTAACTCCGTCAATGCTGGCATTTCCCTTCTAGGCTTCTTTGATCTGGCCAATCAAAGTAGGCTGCAGCTCTATGCTGGCTAGGTATCCTTCACTAACTAGCTCCATTCTGAACTGTTCAAACTCTTGGTATAGGCTAGGCTGTTCTTCTGCTATCATGGAGTTTAACTGACACGGCAGTCTACTCAGGGCATCCGCTACCACATTGGCCTTGCCGGGGTGATAGTGGATTTCCATATCATAATCCTTGATTAACTCTAACCATCTCCTCTGCCTCATATTCAGCTCCTTCTGTGTGAAGATATACTTCAGGCTCTTGTGATCAGAATAGATCTCGCATCGATTACCCATGAGGTAATGACGCCAAACCTTCAGGGCTAACACTACGGCTGCAAGTTCGAGGTCATGGGTTGGATAGTTCTGCTCATGTTGCTTCAGTTGCCGGGACAGATATGATATCACTTTGCCTTCTTGCATCAACACACATCCAAGACCAATCTTGGATGCATCACAGTAGACGTCAAATGGCTTGGTGATATCCGGCATGATCAAAATTGGGGCTGTGGTCAATCTGCTCTTAAGCTGTTGGAAACTTTCTTCACATTTGGCAGTCCATTCAAACTTCTTATCCTTCTTCAACAGTTGGGTCATGGGTCGGGCTATGCTGGAAAATCCTTCAACGAATCGGCGGTAATATCCCGCTAATCCGAGAAATGCGCGGACCTCGGTCTGAGTGGTTGGGGCTTTCCATTCTGTGACGGTCTTGATCTTGGCGGGATCTACAGCAATTCCTCCTGCAGACAAGATATGTCCCAGGAATCCTACTTCCTTCAACCAAAACTCGCACTTGCTGAACTTGGCATACAACTTGTGTTGCCTAAGGGTTTCTAGGATAACTTCCAGGTGTTGCTCATGTTCCTCTTCTGTTTTGGAATAGATAAGGATGTCGTCGATGAAGACAACGACAAATTTATCCAAAAAGTTCATGAAGATCTTGTTCATGAGGTTCATGAAATAGGCGGGGGCATTGGTTAATCCAAACGACATGACGTTGTATTCGTACAACCCATATCTGGTGGTAAAGGCAGTCTTGGGGATATCCGTTGCACGGATCTTCAGCTGATGGTAACCAGTCCTAAGGTCAATCTTGGAGAATACTGTGGCACCGGCCAACTGGTCAAACAGGTCTTCTATCTTTGGCAAGGGGTATTTGTTTTTGATGGTGACATCGTTAAGTTTATGATAATCCGTACATAACCGATTGGCACCATCCTTCTTATCCACAAATAAAACTGGTGATCTCCAAGGCGACGCACTTGGTCGAATCAGACCTTTGTGTAACATATCATCCAGTTGCTTCTTCAGCTCCACTAATTCTGCCGGGTTCATGCTATAGGCTCTCTGGGCTATAGGTCCAGGAATAAACTCGATGATAAACTCGATATCCCGATCTGGGGGCATACCGGGTAGATCATCCGGAAACACATCGGGGTATCGACAGACGACCCTGATCTGATCCAAGGTTGGTTTGGCTAAACTCTGGTTGCAGGTGAATTTTCTGGGTAGTTTCTCAGACACATGTTCTATTTTTATTCCGGTGCTACTAGTCATGGTGATGGCCTTCTTGGCGCAGTCTATCAATCCATGATGTTTCGCCATCCAATCCATACCCAGTACTACTTCCAATCCTTTTGTTCCCAGAACAATCAAGTTTGCATAAAAATCTATTTCATGAATTCTGATGGGTACATCTTTGCAAAATTTTCTAGCTTTAGTTGTTGATCCAGGTATTTGAACTATCATGACATTTTTCAAGCTGATGGGTTGAATCTTACTAGTGCACACAAAATCTTCTGTAACAAATGAATGCGATGCTCCTGAATCAAACAACACTCTTGCTGGTATTGAGTTAACAGAGAACATACCCAGCACCACGTCTGGTGCTTCCTGGGCTTCCTCGGCGTTCATGTGGTAGAGGCGACCTCCACGGTTGTTCGGGTTGTTGGGGGCGAACTTCTTGTCGGTGGAGACACGGCGTTGCTGCTGAGCAGGGGCAGCGGTGTTGCCGGCGAGCTTGGCCAGCCTTTTGGGGCACTCATTGGAGTAGTGTCCCACAACTCCACATTCATAGCAGGTGATTGTGGCCTTGTCCTTGGTTGCAACGGGGATGGCGTTGCTTCCTGTCCTTGGTGTTGTGCTGGTGTTGTTGTTGGGGTTGTTGTTGGGGGCTCTCGGTGGAGCGCGGTTGAAATTGTTGTTGTGGTGCACATAGGAGTTACTGTTGTTGTGGTGGGGCCCTCCTGGCCTTGGGTTTCCTCCACTCCGGTTCTGAAAACCGGGGCGCGACATCTGGTTCGGGGGCTTGTTGTTTCTGGGGGCAAAACCACCGCTTGAGCTAGGGCGATACCGTGGGGTATTGCTGGGCCCGCTTTGGTGCATCATGCGGCGTTTGCGGTTCTCATTGGCCTGGTGCAGTTTTCCTTCCATCTGAATGGCAGAGTCCACTAGGGCTTCGAGGTCGGCAAAGGGGATGTTGACTAGTACTCTGCATCTCGTCGTGCACCATTCAGGAATCTCTCCTTCCTCTTCTCAGTTGTTCGGCTTCGGGGCGTACCTTGACAGGGTGAGGAACCTGTCGCGGTATTCTACCACCGACATCCGTCCTTGCTTCAGTTCATGGAATTCATCCCTCATCTTCTTGATCAAACCTGGTGGTACATGATACTTGCTGAACTTGAGCTTGAAGTCAGCCCAAGTCATCATCTGTCCTGCATTCATGGCACGGGTGCTGGTCCACCAAGCTCTTGCTGGTCCTGCGAGATAGTGCGTAGCAAACAACACCTTCTCATTCTCATCAACTCCAGCTACTTCCAAGTTGTTTTCCATTGTTTGCAGCCAATCATCTGCATCTAAAGGCTCTTCGGTCTTGCTGAAGACAGGTGGGTTGGTGTTTTGGAAATTTTTGAGTTTGGACCCTGGGTGATCATGGTTCCCATGGCCATGCTGGTTGTTGGCTAATTGTTGCAGTGCTGCTATGCTGGCTTGACGTTCAGCCCTGTCAGTCTCCCTGTCTTCCATCAGGGTCTGCAGCAATTGCATCATAGCATCCGGGTCGCGTTGCGATGCGGACGAGCCATCTGAACAGGTAGATAGATCATGAGATGAGAGGGAATTTTTTATGGCTTATTTTGGGGTATGTTTTAAAACTTAAAACTTGAAGTCTTTTGATGATGCACATAACACACAAACATTCATTCATAACAAACAACACACATTACAAGCTAACACACTAAGGGTTTTAAGAACCCTTCTTCTCCAAGCTACGATACATGGGGCGGGATACAACTCACACCTACATAAGTGAAGCTAGTGCAACTACTCCTCAACATCGACGTCCACATCGATGGGGATGATCTCATCCTCGGCGGCCTCCAGGAACTCGTAGTCCACCTCCTCGGGGTCCTCGTCCTCCTCGAAGTCGCCGTCGTCACTCAGGAAGGCTCCTGCTCCCTAAAGGTCGATGCCTCCATCGTCATCCTCAATCTCTCTCAGCTGGTCCTCCTGGGCCTTGACGGTGATCTCCAAGGCTGCTATCTTGGCGCGAAGGCGCACTATGGTAGCATCCTTCTTGGCACGCTGCAAGCGGAGTGACTTGCGGTCCCTGTTGAGCATCCTGATGGCCTCACCATGCTGAGTCAGTGCAAAGTGAGTCTGGTTCGCGTAACCACGGGAGTTATCCAGCTCCTTCTGGGTCTGGTACAGCATGTAGTCCAGATGGTCCACATGGTGCCTCAGCTGGGGGTGCATCGGTACCTGCATGGGTACTCTAAGGGCATCACGCCTTGCATGGTGAGAAAAGCGAGACGCGAGCACAGTGATACGTCTCCGACGTATCGATAATTTCTTATGTTCCATGCTACTTTATTGATGACATCTACATGTTTTATACACATTATATGTCATATTCGTGCGTTTTCCGGAACTAACCTATTGACGAGATGCCGAAAGGCCGTTGTGTTTCGCTGTTTTGGTTTCAGAAATCCTAGTAAAGAAATATTTTCGAATCGGACGAAATCAAGACCGAGGACCTTATAATTCCCGGAAGCTTCCAGAGCACCGGAGAAAAACGAGAGGGAGCCAGGGGCCCCACACCACCCCGCGGCCCGGGGGCGCCCGTGGTGTGGGCACCCCGTGGCCCCTCCGACTTCGTCTCTTCGCCTATTTAGTCGTCCCCGACCTAAAAACACCGACAGAGAAGACGAGACCCGAGAAAACCTTCCAGAGCCGCCGCCATCGCGAAATCAAGATTCGGGGACAGAAGTCTCTCCCTGCCGGACGGGGAATTGCCCCGGAGTCATGTCCACCGCCGTCTCCACCGCCATCTTCACCGCCATCGCTGTCTCCATGATGAGGAGGGAGTAATTCACCCCCGGGGCTGAGGGCTCCGCTGTAGCTATGTGGTTCATCTCTCTCTTTATGTGATCTAGTTGAATATTATCTATGTGCTACTCTAGTGATGTTATTAAAGTACTCTATGTGCTACTCTAGTGATGTTATTAAAGTACTCTATTCCTCCTTCACGGTGTAATGGTGACAGTGTGTGCATCCGTGATAGTACTTGGCGTAGATTATGATCATAATCTCTTGTAGGTTATGGAGTTAATTATTACTATGATAGTGTTGACGTGATCTATGCCTCCTTCATGGCGTGATGGTGATAGTGTGCATGCTATGTTAGTTCTTGGTGTAATTATGTTGATCTATCTTGCACTCTAAGGTTATTTAAATATGAACATTGAATTGTGGAGCTTGTTAACTCGGCATTGAGGGTTCGTGTAATCCTACGCAATGTGTTCATCATCCAACAAAAGGGTGTAGAGTAGTCCTATTATGTGATCATTGTTGAGAGTGTCCACTAGTGAAAGCAGGATCCCTAGGCCTTGCTTCCAAGCATCGAATCTCCGTTTGTTTACTGTTTTGTTGCATGTTTACTCGCTGCCATATTTTATTCAGATTGCTATTACCACTCATATACATCCATATTACTTGTATTTCACTATCTCTTCGCCGAACTAGTACACCTATTAGGTGTGTTGGGGACACAAGAGACTTCTTGCTTTGTGGTTGCAGGGTTGCTTGAGAGGGATATCTTTGACCTCTTCCTCCCCGAGTTCGATAAACCTTGGGTAATCCACTTAAGGGAAACTTGCTGTTGTTCTACAAACCTCTGCTCTTGGAGGCCCAACACTGCCTACAAGAATAGAAGCACCCGTAGACATCAAGCACTTTTTCTGCGCCGGGGAGGAAAGGTAAAAGGCACTCATACTCCGGTTCCAGGTAATGCTTTTCTGGCGCCATTGTGTGTGTGCTCGAAGCTATTTCCTTTAGACTCTGCAATTGCGACATTTGGTTTCTTGTTTTTATTTTTCACTAGTTAGGCATAATGGAAAACAACAAAAAAATTAGTGAGCTTTTTAATCTTTTTCCTGATTTAGAATTGTTTGATACAAAAATTAAAAAACCTATGGAACCTTATTTACATGATAGTAGCAATGTTATTAGTATGAATGCAATTACTGCTAATGCTATGAAGAAGTCTAAGCTTGGGGAAGCTAGTTTACATAAAAATAATCTTTTTTGCTCCTCCGCTTTGGAAGAAATATTTTGCTCTGATGATGCTTTATCTCCCATATGCGATAACTCTAATGATGCTTCTGATATTTTAAATCCACCTGCTGAAAGTATTCCGTATAAAATACCTATGGAAATTATTGAACGTGTTGTGGATAACCGCTATGAAGGGGATGGAACTGTCCATCCTGGAATCATTTACTTTTTGCATGAATTATGCGGGTTATTCAAGTGTGCGTATTTCAATGGATGAAGTTAGGAAGAAATTATTTGTTATGTCGCTATCTGGTGAAGCGGCGCATTGGTATAAACTGCTGAAGGACGGGCTCTCTTGATTGGAAGGATATTGTGCCTCTATTTTATTCCAAGTTCTATCCTCCAAGTGAAATTCACAAAGATCGAAACCGTATATATAATTTCTGGCCTCATGATGGAGAGAGTATTGCCCAAGCATGGGAGAGATTGAAGTCTTTAATGCTCAAATGCCCCAATCATAAGCTTCCAGGTAATATCATCATTGATAATTTCTATGCAAGACTTTCTTTTCAAGATAAGACCTTGCTGGATACTACTTGTTCTGGATCATTCACGCGCAACAAAGAAGAGTTTAAAAGGGACCTTCTTGATCGGATTAAGGAGAACGCTGAAGATTGGGAGAACGACAAAGGTAAAGAGTCAGGTATAAATTATGATTATGAATGCATTGAAACTTTTATGGATAGTGGTAAATTTCGAAATATGAGTGCTACTTATGGTCTTGACTCTCAAGTTGCTGCAAATCTTTATAAAGCTTTTGCTTCTCACATTGAATTGCCTAGGAAGAATTTTGATAAGTATCATGAACCTTTTAAAGACGCTTGCATGAAGGATGAAACTGTTATTAATGATTGCAATGAACATGTTGAAACTTCTGAAAATGCTATTTCCTATAAGCATGTTAATTTTTGTGGAATGCATAGACCTTGTGGAATTAATCAAATAGAAGATGAATATTGTATCCATCACAGAAATGAAAAAACTAGAAAGTGGTCTAGAGCTCTAGATGATCTTGGAGAAAAAGTGTGTGCCCTCTATCCTTTTATTTGTGAACTTTGCCATAAAGTTGGTCATTTTAATTTTCAATGCTCCTCCAATGATAATTCGAACCCCATGAGTGCTGCAAATTTGTATTGTGATGATGAAATTATTCCTAATCAGCATGATGAACTTACCTTATTTTTGAAGTGTGAAGAGTTATCAAGAAAAATTTCTTTGTTAAATATTAACGATCTTGATATTGATGATGTCCTGCATGGGTGTCTTTCTTATTGCATTAATAATTGCCATACAAATACTTACATACAGAATATTTTAGAAGATGACACCTTGCCAAAATATGATAGGACCGCTGTGTGTTTTCAATTAACTAATGAAAAGGAGGGATCCTCCCAAGTTTCTCCTATTGTTTTTGAAAGTAAATCAGGTTATGCGGACAAGCCACCCTTCAAGCCTCTTCCTCCTAAAGAAGGGAACGAGGAGAAGGAAAAGAAGAAGAAGGGAACAAAGAAGAAGAAGAAGAAGAAAAAGGAGAATAAAGAGAAAGAGGCAATGGCATATCCCCGCGTGTATGAGGTAACAATAGGTAACTGTAAGTATGTTGCGCCTAATGATTATTATGATAATGAATCTGAGTACGATGATCTTCCTATACCCTTTACCCATATTAGTGATTGTGATTTGGATGAGCACAATGCCTTTGATATTGAAAATCTCTTTGGTATTGATTATGAAAGTAATGATGATAGCATTATTCATGTCCCCTTAAACGATGATATTGAAAGCTCTAAGCTTGGGGATGTTGTGCTTGAAGATCCTGTATTTGAGACCTCTACTTTTAGTGAAAATGATGATATTACATATTCTGGTTTAGATAATTGCTATAGAAATGTATATGACACATGTTACAATTATCCTTATGAAACTTGTCATAGTTATGATGGGCTTGCCAAAAACCATTCCCTTAGTATGCAACTTGTTTACCATGTTCAAATTCTTGATAATGATCCTGCTCCAATTACTATTAATGAGAAGAGTTTTTCTTATGACAAAAATAATGATACCTTTATGCATATGAGCCATGATAAGAATGTTTTAAGTGATGGTTATATTGTGGATTTCATCAATGATGCTACTGAAAGTTATTATGAGAGAGGGAAACATGGTTATATTCATCTTAATAATATTAAGTTTCCCCTCTTTATGTTGAGAATCTTGAAGTTACTCGTGTTTCATCCTCTTATACTTGTCACTTTGTTCTTCATGAATTCATTTGTGTACAAGATTCCTCTGCATAGGAAGCATGTTAGGCTTAAACGTGTTTTGAATTTGCCTCTTGAAGCTCTCTTTTGCTTCAAATACTATTTCTTGCGGGTGCATCACCAAAACTGCTAAGCCCATCTTAATGGCTATAAAGAAAGAACTTCTTGGGAGATAACCCATGTGTTTATTTTGCTACAGTACTTTGTTTTATATTTGTGCTTTGGAAGATGTTTACTACTGTAGCAACCTCTCCTTATCTTATTTTTATTGCATTGTTGTGCCAAGTAAAGTCTTTGATAGAAAGGTTGATACTAGATTTGGATTACTGCGCAGAAACAGATTTCTTGCTGTCACGAATCTGGGCCTAATTCTCTGTAGGTAACTCAGAAAATTATGCCAATTTACGTGAGTGATCCTCAGATATGTACGCAACTTTCATTCAATTTGAGCATTTTCATCTGAGCAAGTCTGGTGCCATTTTAAAATTCGTCTTTACGGACTGTTCTGTTTTGACAGATTCTGCCTTTTAATTCACATTGCCTCTTTTTCTGTGTTGGATGGATTTTTTTGTTCCATTAACTTTCAGAAGCTTTGGGCAATGTCCAGAAGTGTTAAGAATGATTGTCTCACCTCTGAACATGTGAATTTTTGATTATGCACTAACCCTCTAATGAGTTTGCTTGAAGTTTGATGTGGCAGAAGTTTTCAAGGGTCAATAGAAGAGGGTGATATAATGTGATCGAGAAGAGTGAAAGGTCTAAGCTTGGGGATGCCCCGGTGGTTCATCCCTGCATATTTCAAGAAGACTCAAGCATCTAAGCTTGGGTATGCCCAAGGCATCCCCTTCTTCATCGACAATTTATCAGGTTTCTTCTAGTGAAACTATATTTTTATTCGGTCACATCTTATGTACTTTACTTGGAGCGTCTGTATGTTTTTGTTTTTGTTTGAATAAATGATTGTTTGGGAGAGAGACACGCTCCGCTGGTTCGTATGAACACATGTGTTCTTAGCTTTTAATTTTCATGGCGAAGGTTGAAACTGCTTCGTTAATTGTTATATGATTGGAAACGGGAAATGCTACATGTAGTAATTGGTGTAATGTCTTGAATAATGTGATACTTGGCAATTGTTGTGCTCATATAGATCTTGTTTAAGCTCTTGCATCATGTACCTTGTACCCATTAATGAATAATTACATAGAGCTTGTTAAAATTTGGTTTGCATGATTGGTCTCTCTAAGTCTAGATATTTTCTGGTTGAGGTGTTTGAACAACAAGGAGACAATGTAAAGTCTTATAATGCTTACAATATGTTTATATGTGAGTCTTGCTGCACCATTTTATACTTGAGTTTGCTTCAAATAACCTTGCTAGCCTAAACCTTGTATAGAGAGGGAATACTTCTCATGCATCCAAATACTTGAGCCAATATTCATGCCATTTGTGTCCACCATACCTACCTACTACATGGTATTTCTCCGCCATTCCAAAGTAAATTGCTTGAGTGCTACCTTTAAACAATTCAAAAGTTATTACCTCTTATTTGTGTCAATGTTTTATAGCTCATGATGAAGTATGTGGTGTTTATCTTTCAATCTTGTTGGGCAACTTTCACCAATGGACTAGTGGCTTCATCCGCTTATCCAATAATTTTGCAAAAAGAGCTGGCAATGGGATTCCCAGTCCCAAATTAATTAACAAAAATAGACACTCCTCCATGGTATGTGATTGTTGGACGGCACCCGAAGGATTCGGTTAGCCATGGCTTGAGAAAGCAAAGGTGGGAAGGAGTGTCATCATAATAAAACTAAAATAAAAAGGCACTCCTTCATGGTATGAGATTGTTGGCAGGCACCCGAGGATTCGGTTAGCCATGGTTTGTGAAAGCAAAGGTTGGAAGGAGTGCCACCAAAAATAAAAATAAAATGGGAGCCGCTCTTTGAAGGTTTGTCTGGCAAGGGGGGTAGAGTGCCCACTACCATTCGTTGACAACAACAAACACCTCTCAAAACTTTACTTTTATGCTCTCTATATGTTTTCAAAATCAAAGCTCTAGCACAAATATAGCAATCGATGCTTTCCTCTTTTGAAGGGCCATTCTTTTACTTTATTGTTGAGTCAGTTTACCTATTATTTCTATCTTAGAAGCAAACACTTGTGTAAATTGTGTGCATTGATTCTTACATGTTTACCTATTGCTCTTGTTATATTACTTTGTGTTGACAATTATCCATGAGATATACATGTTAAAGTTGAAAGCAACCGCTGAAACTTATATCTTCCTTTGTGTTGTTTCAAAGTTTTCTACTAAGAATTTATTGCTTATGAGTTAACTCTTATGCAAGACTCATTGATGCTTGTCTTGAAAGTATTATTCATGAAAAGTCTTTGTTATATGATTCATTTGTTTACTCATTATCTTCATCATTGCTTCGAATCTCTGCATTTATCTCATGTGCTTTACAATAGTATGATCAAGGTTATGATGGCATGTCACTTCAGAAATTATCTTTGTTATCGTTTTACCTGCTCGGGACGAGCAGAACTAAGCTTGGGGATGCTGATACGTCTCCGACGTATCGATAATTTCTTATGTTCCATGCTACTTTATTGATGATATCTACATGTTTTATACACATTATATGTCATATTCGTGCGTTTTCCGGAACTAACCTATTGACGAGATGCCGAAAGGCCAGTTGCTGTTTTCTGCTGTTTTTGGTTTCAGAAATCCTAGTAAAGAAATATTTTCGAATCGGACGAAATCAAGACCGAGGACCTTATAATTCCCGGAAGCTTCCAGAGCACCGGAGAAAGACGAGAGGGGAGCCGGGGGCCCCACACCACACCCCGGCGCGGCCCAGGGGGGGCGCCCCCCTGTGGTGTGGGCACCCCGTGGCCCCTCCGACTTCGTCTCTTCGCCTATTTAGTCGTCCCTGACCTAAAAACACCGATAGAGAAGACGAGACCCGAGAAAACCTTCCAGAGCCGCCGCCATCGCGAAATCAAGATTCGGGGGACAGTCTCTGGCACCCGCCGGACGGGGAATTGCCCCGGAGTCATCTCCACCGCCGTCTCCACCGCCATCTTCACCGCCATCGCTGTCTCCATGATGAGGAGGGAGTAATTCACCCCGGGGCTGAGGGCTCCGCCGTAGCTATGTGGTTCATCTCTTTATGTGATCTAGTTGAATATTATCTATGTGCTACTCTAGTGATGTTATTAAAGTACTCTATTCCTCCTTCACGGTGTAATGGTGACAGTGTGTGCATCCGTGATAGTACTTGGCGTAGATTATGATCATAATCTCTTGTAGGTTATGGATTTAATTATTACTATGATAGTGTTGACGTGATCTATGCCTCCTTCATGGCGTGATGGTGATAGTGTGCATGCTATGTTAGTTCTTGGTGTAATTATGTTGATCTATCTTGCACTCTAAGGTTATTTAAATATGAACATTGAATTGTGGAGCTTGTTAACTCGGCATTGAGGGTTCGTGTAATCCTACGCAATGTGTTCATCATCCAACAAAAGGGTGTAGAGTAGTCCTATTATGTGATCATTGTTGAGAGTGTCCACTAGTGAAAGCAGGATCCCTAGGCCTTGCTTCCAAGCATCGAATCTCCGTTTGTTTACTGTTTTGTTGCATGTTTACTCGCTGCCATATTTTATTCAGATTGCTATTACCACTCATATACATCCATATTACTTGTATTTCACTATCTCTTCGCCGAACTAGTACACCTATTAGGTGTGTTGGGGACACAAGAGACTTCTTGCTTTGTGGTTGGGGTTGCTTGAGAGGGATATCTTTGACCTCTTCCTCCCTGAGTTCGATAAACCTTGGGTAATCCACTTAAGGGAAACGTTATGCTGTTCTACAAACCTCTGCTCTTGGAGGCCCAACACTTTCTACAAGAATAGAAGCACCCGTAGACATCACACAGCTACCACGTTCTGTCCGCACAGACATGCAAGTCCCTCCTGAAGGGCACGAGCGAGTCCGTCCAGCCAGCTGCTTTCCCTGAAGGAAAAGAGGATCCTCTCAGAAGTGGGAGGCTCCACCTTGCCCCTCAGGTCAGCGGTGATAACCCACTGAAGCTCCCCTCCGCGCTGGTCGTTGACCTCGACTCCGTGAAACTCGGGGTGGGGGCGCCCAAGGCGTTCCGACAGACCGTCGAGATCCCTCTCGAAGATCAAGTCCCCGCCGTTCCCGAGCTGGTAAAACTTCACGTTGGCCGGCTCCATCTGAAAGTGAATTGGATGAGTAAGTTAGAGAGTGAACATGTGTGTCAAAATTTTAAGTACTTTTATAAGGAAGAGCATGACATATTATTTTGTAAAGATCTCAAGGAAAAGAGGGGTATAAATTTTTTGCAAATATTCATTTCCTTTGTTTTTGTGAAACTAACTTTGTCAGAACATCCATTCTAAACTAGGGTCTCCTAAGGTCAAACAATGGCTCTGATACCAACTTGTCAACACCTGGATTTTTAAGTCCGGATGCCTATTATGTCATACATCGCAATCCCAGGAATATTATTGTTGCGAGGCATAATAGTTAAGTATCACAGTCATCATTCATTACAAACCATAATGTCTTACAATTTGGAATCACATGATCCATATTACACGAATAGTTGATCTATTGATCAACGAACTGATCAACGAACAAACATAAGTTCATAGCGGAAGCGTAAAGATAAAGGGACTCTATAGTCCACAGGCCAACGCTTGACGTCAGACTCCTAGTTGTTGTAGACGTCTTGCTGACCGTCCTCCTCGTACTGCTGCTCCTCTTCATAGTCTGGCCATTTGAATAGCCAGGGACACAGCCGTGAGTACTTTAAGTACTCGCAAACTAATACTAGTGTAAATGCTAGCAATTCTAGTAAGGGGGTGCTAAGCTCTAGTTTCTTTGCATAAAGCCAATTTTAGTTCACAATTATTTGCTAAATACTTATTCATGTGTGTTGACGTCAGAAACCCACCGGCGGGCAGTGACTGGTCAACACCGTAGAGCCGGGAACAACTAGGGCTGCGGCTGGCTCCAGTCCCTCAGAGCGACGGCCCGCAAAGCCTCCTGGTCGCGCGCCGATGCAAATTGCAAGGGCGTGCCACCTGACCTATACCTGGTAAGGAAGGTGTGGATGGTGCCTCGCTTAGTTTCCTGGCATACACGTACACGTTAAATACGAGCCTCGATCGGCTCTCGGTTATCCCGTGAATCGGCTCATGGAGCCGATCCACCCATGATTCGTCCAAGGTGGCCGAATATATGGTGGTCCTGCTTGATCAAGATAAAGCATATGAGATCCACGACGATCTGGGGTTTTCACCGCATAATCGGATCATCCTACTCACGATTGGGCCTCGCGCTCACGCACGGTGATCGTAAGCCAGCCCTAGACAAGGCCTAAAAACCAACACTAGGTTGATCCTCGGAACATCCTGTCTAGGGGCAGCGAACTACACCCTACATGCCGCTGGATCCTCCAACCCTTTGTAAGGCCTAACTATTGCAGATATTAAACTAATCCTTGATGAATCAAGGAGCAATCGTAACGGATCAGATCTACTAAATAACGATCAGCGGGGTGCCGCCCCTGCACCCATGATGAGGTACAAGGACGGCTAGATGCGCAAGGGTTGCACTACAACAGCATATGATACTAAGAACAATGCTAACCCTAACACATCTATGATAACTACGTTGCTCGCCATCAAAAAGGCTTCAGCACGAGCAACGCATGAACAACTAGGCAGGCTCGTGCTGCCTAGATCGCGAGATGTGATCTAGGCAGCATGGTGCTTACCGGAGAAACCCTTGAGACGAAGGGGTTGGCGATGCGCCGAGATTGGTTTGTGGTGAACGTTGGTTGTTGTTTATTCCATAAACCCTAGGTACATATTTATAGTCCAGGGGACTTTCTAATGTGGGCGTGCACCAAACCGTGCACGGGCCAAACTCTAACTTCTACATAACCCACTATAACGATACACGGGCTAACTAGCCCAAACTTGGTAAACTAGGCCGATTCACATATCTCTTCTACATGTATATCTTCAAATCCTTCTTGATTGCGGCCCACCTCTGACTTGGCCAAATTCTGGTGATAACACATGCCCCCCTGGTTTTGGAAATGACATTTCCAAAATCATTATGCTTCCTTCCGTCGGGTCATGTCGTGGCAGCAGAACCGTCGCAGAGTCCTTCATCATGATAACTTGCCTTCTCAACTTCTCCGCACGATTTGACAGTTTTGGCACCACCTCTCGGAAACTGCTGTGGCATTGAATTTCCACTATGTCCTCTTTTATTTAACTGCCACAAACAGTTCTCCTCTGCATCTCCTTCGCATTAGCACTCCAAAAGCCCTCCTGTGCCACCATGTCTTCTTCCTCCTCTCGCCTCATCGGATCTTTCCACCCAGTCCTCCTCGTCTCGCGAGCCGACGCCGGAGTACAACCCGGCGGAGGTCCACGCGGCCAACATCCGCCGCGCCATTGCAGCCGGGGAGGAGTCGACCATGACTTCTCCATCTGGTCCGAGGACGACCAGTCCTCGACGGACGGGAGAGCGACCTCCGCTTCCTCGCCAACGGGGAATCGGAGGAGGAGAGCGATGACGATCGCTTCTCCTGGGATGACTTCACCTCCTCCGAGGGGGTGAAGGAGGAGGAAGAGGAGGACGACGACGACGACAGCTCCCCCGACGAGCCGCCGGCCAAGCGCCATTGCCCCTGGCCGGGGAATCTGAGTGACTTTCACGACGAGGACGACGACGAGGAAGATGAGGACAATGAAGGTCCCTGCGGCGGCCGCCGGCAGCGAACGAGCCGGCCGAGCGCGACAAGGCGATGACGGCGACGACGAAGGCAGCAACGGCCCGTAGATAGGGCCCTTAGCATAGGATCCGTAGAAGTAGACGGGGCAATGTACCCCTTAGTACTCCCTTTTGAGGGCAATCAGCTCTACTATGTAAGAAATCTCTCCTATTAATGAAGAACTTTTCCTCAATTTGATTTGCTGATTTCTTCTGAGTTCAATTGAGCCGATTCCCTCTTCTACTGACCTTGCCGATTCGTTTCCTTTGCCAATGTGTGATGAGCCGATAGCACCGCATCGGTCCTTCAAAATTCGCCCTTCCCTTCTCCAACTGATGATTTTCTTTCCGGTAGATACTGCGGGATCTCCAGGAGAGCCCTTTAAAATTCCCGCTACCGTTTTAAACGATCCTTTTCAGCGAACGCTCATCATATTGCGAAGAAGGTTGCGACGAAAGATCAGCCGATGGTGCCCCAATCGGTTCCTCCATAGAACATTTACCAGGGCTGCCGCTCCCCGAGTCTTTAGCCAAGGCAAAAACAGAAACGAGGACGCGCAAATTAGCGGAATGAGCCTAGGCTTGATCATGCAGAGCCAGCCGATTTTGCACATAAATCGGCTTCCCAGAGCAGAGAGCCTTCAAGGTGAGCTGCCCCCGAGTTTCTTTCAGTGCTTAGCGCCCTGCTGGTCAGATCGGCTCCTTTCCTTTGGCAGATCTAATGCGATCCATCTTTGACTGATCATGCGATTGACCCTCTCGATCGTAACAGCTATTCCTCTTGAGTCGATGGCTGCGCATCGGCTACTTCTCAATTCTAAAGTCGATGCCCTTGCATCGGCTGTGAAAATTTTTCAAATTTTTTAGGCCGATTTGTGTATCGGCCCCCATACTTGATAGTTTTATCTCGTATCCTCATGTTTTATCCATCTAGGTGCCCCCCGAGCCGATTCGTCAAGAGAATTGATGGTATCGGCTCTTCGGTAGTCCTTGTTGGGTCAAACGTTGATCCCAGGTAAAATAGATGGTGAGGATAATTTCGGCCGATTGCTGGAATCGGCCTCCACGTTGCTTGCTCGGTGAAGGTCTTGTAATGTCCCTTCATAAATTTTTGGAGGGCCGATCGCAAGGATCAGCCTCGCCACCTTTGCTTATTGACGTAGTCTTGCTACTCGTCCATGTCGGTGGATAAAACCAGCCCAATCTCTGACTTTATCACGTTGGAGCGCTTGCTGGTGTCCACCTCGGGTGCAACGTGCGATCGTGGAGGTCTACCCTTCGCCGGACGAACGAGCACCATGTTTGTGCCAGCCGATGTTTCCTCATCGGCTTTCCTTTGCTTGGGGCGCCACTCCTTTCTTTGCGGCAGTCCCTCTTCATCCAGGGTCCTCTGGACTTTCGCAGCCAACTCAGGTCGTGCCTTCCTCAGCGTATGCAAGTATAACCTTTCGGCTTCCTCCGGACCGCGCAATCGCTGAACCCTGCGCTTTTGTGAATGGCTGAGACCATCGGGCACCATCTTGGACGGTGGCACCTGTCTTCTTCGTCTTCCCCTCGTCTTCCGAATCCTCGAGATCTTCCAACGAGGGGTCTCAGCACGTCTGTTTTGTGGTGGGAGAGGCCCTAAGCGCTGAACACGACACGTTGGCTGCCTCTTTCTTTTTCTGGTTGCATTCTGGGCAGTTGCCGATCGTTGGTAATCGGCTCATTCCTGAATCCCAAAGTGTCGAAGAAGGTCCCAATGTCCGCCCGTGTCGTCTTGCTCCCTTGCGTGGCGCTCCGTCGCTCCTCATCGTGATTATGCCGACGATGCCTTCTATCGTTTCTGGCCAGACGATCTCTTTCATCATCGTCGCCGTGTCGCCGGTGTTGGTCATACCGACTCACATACTTGTTGAGGAGGTGGTCAGAGAGGGGTCGTTGATATCTTATGTTCTTCACTTCTCCCTCTGTGACGTAGCGCTTGCCGTCTTGACGGAGCCGATCGCATGGAGCGGCCTCCTCTGTGTCTTTGCTATGAGAGTAGCTGTCCTCATCCCCGCCCTTCTCAGAGTGGTGTCCAAGCTCTACCATGTTGATGTTGGCTGAGAAATCTGGCTGGCGCCCTCCGAGGTGAGTAAACTCCACCATGTTGACGGCGGGGAAGGGGTGTGTGTCGACCTTCATGGCGTACTGGTTAAAAATTAGTCGCCCATTTTCTATCGCCATTTGGATCTGCTGACGCCACACCCTGCAGTCGTTAGTGGTGTGGGTGAACGTGTTATGCCACTTGCGTATGGCTTTCCGTTCAGCTCTTGTACCGTAGGGACTTTGTGGCCTTCGGGTATCTTTATGTGCTTCTCCGCGAGTAAGAGATCGAAAATCTGCTTTTCGTCACGTCGAAGTCGAACCCTCTTGGAGGCCCCGGTGGCTTCACCCATTTGCAGGTTACTGGGCCTGCAGCTCGAGTCCACTCAGCCACCGCGACCTCTTGTTCTCCCGTAGCACCTTCATCTTCGCATGTGTCAACCATGGTAACCACGCGCTTGAACTTGTCCTGGTAGACATCGGGTGGCGCTGTTCATACGCTGACAGCTTCTGCACCATGTGTGCTAATGAAGGGTAGTCCGCTTGGGAGGCCACGTCCTTGATCGATGATGATAGACCCACCACCGCCAACTCGACTGCTTCTTTTTCGCTTACGTGAACCGAATAGCATCGGTTCCTAACGGTCCTGAAGCGCTGGATGTATTCCGCCACTGTTTCCCGCGCTTCGTCGTACTTGTGCCAAATCGGCAATGCCAGCCTCGGAAGCCTCTGAGTGATAATGCTCATGGAACCGTTCTTCCAACTGCTTCCAAGTCTGGATCGAGTTCGGTGGCAGCGATGTGTACCAACCGAAAGCCGATCCTGTGAGGGACTGTGAGAAGTACCTCACGCGCAGCTCGTCTGACGCTGAGATCATGCCCAGCTGTGCCAAATATCGGCTCACATGTTCGATGGAGCTGGAACCATCCGATCCGCTGAACTTTGTGAAGTCCGGGAGCCGATACTTGGGTGGTAGCGGGATCAATTCGTACTCGTTGGGGTACGGCTTGGTATAGCCGACCGTCTTCCTTCTCGGCATCATGCCGAACTGATCTTTCAGAATCGTACAAATCTGATCCGCGGTGATGGCTGAAGGTGCCGAACCTTGAAGATTCGTCGGAGTGGCGTACTTGACCAGCCATGCTTGTTTTTCCGGTTCTGAGCCAACTGCAGGAGCTGGGCCCTGGAGTTTTGTCGGGGTGGCGTATTTAGCTAGCCACGTTTGCTTCTCGGGTCCGCCTCCGACGTTCCTCCCGTTGCTCCAGTCCCCGCTGTTGCAACCTGGTTCGAGGGACCAGGTGCAGCTGGCACGTATGCATGCGTATCCGTGCGGGATCTCCTTGGGCGCGTCATGTAGGAATTGGTAGTCACCGGGGTCACCACCAATCTTGTAGACGACGTAGGCCGATGAGTTCGGCGCCGGGCGCTGCCAACGCGAACGGCAGCGGTGGACGGGACTGGTAGTCCCCTTGGTGAGTCCCTAGGGCTGGTCCCGACGGAGAGTACGATGGCTCATGATCTCCTGGATCACGCGCAGCGACGCGCTCCAACGTATTCACCGCTCTCAGAATGGCGGTGCAGCGAATGAGCCACCATGAAGTTGATCTCCTGACGCAGCGACCTGGTGCGTTCTTCCGACGGGGTGGATAGGTCCACTCCATCAAGCGCCTTCAGGTGAGAACCCCATCCATCTGATGCCATGGGAACGGGCCCTGTGGAAAGAGCCGATGAGGTCGGCTTCGAGGAAGGCTTTGACCTCGTCATACTTCTTCTTGAGCTTGCCATTGAGCTCCTCGTAGGTGACCGGAGTTTCTTCCGCCATCTCGATGTAGACGGCGATGTGGTTGATGTTGAGGATTGTCCCACCGGGCGTGCCAATGTGTTGACGCGAAAAACCCGGCGTGACTCAACACCGTAGAGCCGGAACAACTAGGGCTCCTGGCCCCGGCGACGGCAAAGCCCGCAAAGCCGCGGCCGCGCAAATGCAAATGCCACCCGACCTATACCTGGTCGGAAGGTGTGGATGGTGCCTCGCTTAGTTTCCTGCAGGGCATACACGTACACGTTAAATACGAGCCTCGATCGGCTCTCAGGTTATCTGTGAATCGGCTCATGGAGCCGATCCACCCATGATTCGTCCAAGGTGGCCGAATATATGGTGGTCCCGCTTGATCAAGATAAAGCATATGAGATCCATGACGATCTGGGTTTTCACCGCATAATCGGATCATCCTACTCACGATTGGGCCTCGCGCTCACGCACGGTGATCGTAAGCCAGCCCTAGACAAGGCCTAAAAACCAACACTAGGTTGATCCTCGGAACATCCTGTCTAGGGGCAGCGAACTACACCCTACATGCCGCTGGATCCTCCAACCCTTTGTAAGGCCTAACTATTGCAGATATTAAACTAATCCTTGATGAATCAAGGAGCAATCGTAACGGATCAGATCTACTAAATAACGATCAAGCGGGGTGCCGCCCTGCACCCATGATGAGGTACAAGGACGGCTAGATGCGCAAGGGTTGCACTACAACAGCATATGATACTAAGAACAATGCTAACCCTAACACATCTATGATAACTACGTTGCTCGCCATCAAAAAGGCTTCAGCACGAGCAACACATGAACAACTAGGCAGGCTCGTGCTGCCTAGATCGCGAGATG
This sequence comes from Lolium multiflorum, assembly GCA_030979885.1. Classification (NCBI taxonomy): domain Eukaryota; kingdom Viridiplantae; phylum Streptophyta; class Magnoliopsida; order Poales; family Poaceae; genus Lolium; species Lolium multiflorum. The sequence continues at coordinate 136,762,915 of CM061748.1, read as the reverse complement.
CGATCTAGGCAGCATGGTGCTTACCGGAGAAACCCTTGAGACGAAGGGGTTGGCGATGCGCCGAGATTGGTTTGTGGTGAACGTTGGTTGTTGTTTATTCCATAAACCCTAGGTACATATTTATAGTCCAGGGGACTTTCTAATGTGGGCGTGCACCAAACCGTGCACGGGCCAAACTCTAACTTCTACATAACCCACTATAACGATACACGGGCTAACTAGCCCAAACTTGGTAAACTAGGCCGATTCACATATCTCTTCTACATGTATATCTTCAAATCCTTCTCGATCGCGGCCCACCTCTGACTTGGCCAAATTCTGGTGATAACAATGTGCTACTAACTCAAGTGGGAACATTAGTGTCATTCCCACAACTTTGTTGTGATTCAAAAACAAGTCACCATTCATTTCATCAATAATTTCAAGATCTAACACTGGAAACTATATGGCCTTTCCAACCGTCCGTAACCGTGGACACGGCTATTCGAATAGGTTTACACTCTGCAGAGGTTGCACACTTGTGCCACAACATTTGATTTCATCCGTCGGGATAACCCCGAATCATCGTAACACAGTACGCGGATCATCAACCATAACCTTTCATTTACTAACCCTAGTATGAGCACCTCTCCCCATGAGCTTGGCCTCAAAGTGAAGACCAACTGTCAACCTGGGAACAACACAGGGCTTGGCCGTACCATTCACTTCAGTTCACATCATTTCTCAACAACGGAGGCAGCCTCGGCATAACCTCTATGATGTGTGTTCAGAGGGAACCCATAGTAAGATACATAAACTTCTAGTTAAGCCCTTACCCATAATCAGGTATTGTGGGGGTACTCAAGAATTGGAAAGGTATCGCATCCAAACCAATATTAGTTTTTAATCAAAAATCACTATCTTCTCTTGGTCATATTCACCTTCAAAATTCATTCCATAATTTTCATCATCATCATTTCACCACACATGTTCCCATCTAGAGTAGTCATTTTTAATTTAGCACTAGCATCTAAGTATGAGGGGTGCTAAGTACTTTGCTTTGCTTCTAGGCTAACTTTGATACTCTTGTACTAATCTAACATTAACCCCATTGAGTCATGAATCAAAAAGTACTTTGATAAAACCACGGTAAATAAAGCTTGGAAATAAAACTGGGAAGTAGGCTCATGAACATAAAGTAAAATGGGTAATGCCTTGCTCATGGTGAGCTTGGCACTTTGCAAGAGTATTATCTTTCCTTGGTTGGGGAATTGATCAAAGTGGTCTTCTTCTCCTTGGAAGTAGACCTCCGCCTCCTCTTGATACTCCTCGGTACTAGCGTCTAAAATACGAATACGGGGTACACAATCATCACACCAAACTTATTTACTAAACTAATCACACACATGATTTACACAACTTAAACTAGCATCACACATTACTATTAAGTTGGTGGATGTGTTTTTCTTATTTAAGAAAAATAATTTCCTCTCATATTAACTTAGGTGTTATTTTTATTTATTTAGAGAAATAATTTCCTCACATTATCTTATTAAGATTTAATTTCTCTCATGAATAATATATGACCTAGGTTGACCCAAGTCAACCTCTTCATACTTATCATTTAAGAAAATGATTTAAATGAGGTGTAGCACCTCATACCATTTAATCCTAGCATGGTGAATATTTAATATCATCAACAGTCCATATGAGACCTATATGACCAGAGTCTATACCTCATTTTGGATTGTTCATGACAAGATTTAAATGAGGGAAACAATCCCATATGATTTATTAATATTTTTGGACCATATATTTGACTAGAATTAGCCATATAGTCCTTTAATTAAACTAGGCCATGATCATTCAAAGTAAGCATGGCATATTTTTTCAAAAACAATTAGTACAAGTGTAATGTGAGTTATAGGAGTTGGAATTAATTTAAAAGCATTTGTGGTTGATTTTTAATAATTTTTCTAAGGCAGAAAAGTCCCTGCCTTGTTTATTTTCTCGCTTTAATCCTATAATAGATCTAGGGTTCAATCCAGTGGAATTGTGTAGATAAAATCCTAAGCTTTCCAAATATATAAAATTTGTAAAATTTGGTTTGGTGGATTTTATCCTATTTAATTTTGAAAACCGCACCAGAGTGTATTTAATTAAATTCGAAATTTTCAGTTTAAACTAAACGGGCTGGCGGGAAACGCTACTGGGCTAAACAAGGGAAACCAGGGATGGGCCGGCCCAGTAGCGCATCCAACGCAACGGGCCAACTCACAGCATGGGGGCCACGCGTCAGTGGGAGTTACTCACCGAACCGGTACGCGACATGTGGAGCGTTGGATCAGGCGATGATCCGACGGTGGGGAGTTGTCGTCGTCGACGGCGAGAAGCAGGGGCTGGCATGGCGGAGGTAGGGGGTCGGAGAGCACGTCGGAGCTCCGGCGAGCGTCAGAGTGGTGCGCGGCGATGTGGTCGACGATGAGGATCACCCTGGTAGCAGCGGCGTGTCCTGGGGTGGCATCCTTCTCCGGCGAGCTCCGTGTACTGGCGGCGACGGAGATCTTGCAATTGGGGCGCTCCGGTGACTAATCGAGCCAATTGAGGGGTCGAGGAGAAGCTGGGAGAGGATAGGAAGAGATTGGTGTGCTCAATTTGAGCGAAGGGGTCCTCCATTTATAGGAGAGGGAGGTGGCCGTGGAGCGGAGCTAGGGTCGCCGGCGTCGTCGTCGATCCAGGGCTGCGAAGAGGCAAGGCATGTGCGCGGAGTGTTGGCGACGTGCAGGCGAAGCTGACGCGCGTGATCGTGGCGCCGCAGGGGCTCTATGGCGATGGCGCGTTTGATGGGAAGGGGCAGTGTCGTGGCGGGTCTCGTCGACGGTGACGATGGCCACAACGTTCCCGCGGTCAAGTGGCCGTGTCCTGAAGGCCATACTGATCTACATGCATAGTCCTATATGATGAGAAAAAGTTTTTGTTGACTCTAATTTTTGGGATTCTTGGAATCTCTCTCTCTCTTGTTCTTTTATTGAAAACTTGGATGTTACAAACCCTTCCCCCTTACAAAAGATCTCGTCCCGGGATCGAGAGAAAACTAGGTACTAAAGAGATCTGGGTATTCCTTCTTCATATCTTCTTCGCGTTCCCAAGTGGCTTCTTCTTCGGTGTGATTGCTCCACTGAATCTTCAAGAACTTGATACTCCTGGTGCGGGTGGTTCTGTATGCTTCTTCCCGAATGCGAATAGGCACTTCGCGATACGTCAAGTCCGTGTGTTCCACTGATCGGTGATCTATATTCTTGAATACTTCAGTCTTCTCCGGTACTTCCAAGCATTTCTTGAGTAGTGAGATGTGAAACACATTGTGCACAGCCGCCATTTCTTCGGGTAGTTCCAGTTGGTAAGTGCCGGAAAATGCATATTAATGATGTAAAGTATGTATAAAACAGCAACTGGCGCTTCGGCATCTTGTTAATAGGTTAGTGCTGGAAAATGCATAATAATGATGTAAAATATGTATAAAACCTGTGAGTATTGTCATAAAAGTAGCATGGAACATAAGAAATTATAGATACGTTTGGGACGTATCACTTAGCATTTTGAAAAAGGTCTCAAAGAGAAGAAAGTGAGTAAGTTTTTCAGAAATATCCACTTCATTTGTTTTTGAAACTAAATTTTTCAGAACGTCCATTCTAACTAGGGTCTTCGAAGGTCAAACAATGGCTCTGATACCAACTTGTCAACACCCGGATTTTTAAGTCCAGATGCCTATTATGTCATACATCGCAATCCCAGGAATATTGTTGTTGCGAGACATAATAGTTGAATATCGTAGAGTCATCATTTATTACAACACATAAGCATCTTACAAAGGTAGATCATATGATCCAATATTACAACAGTTGTTGATCTATTGATCAACGAACATCACAAATAGCGGAAGCGAAGTAGTAGTGGACTATCTAATCCACAGGCCAACGCTTGACGTCAGGAGCGGTCCTAGTTGTCGTAGACATCCTGTTGTCCATCTTCCTCATACTGTTGTTCTCCTTCGTAGTCTGGCCATTTGAATAGCCAGGGACAAAGCCATGAGTACTTTAAAGTACTCGCAAGCTAATACTAGTGTAAGCACTATCAATTTTAGTATGGGGATACTAAGCTCTAGGTTTATTTGCATAAAGCCAAGTTTATTTCATAAACATTTAGTAAGGACTCTTCATTTGCTAAACTAACTCAAGTGGGAACATTAGTGTCATTCCCACAACTATGTTGTGATTCAATTCAAAGTCACCATTCACCTTTCAAATTCAGATCACAAGTCACATGTCACATTTTTGAAAATGGTCTGATGACGGAACAGTATGGCCTTCCCAATCGTCCGTAACCGTGGACACGGCTATTCGAATAGTTCTACACTCTCCAGAGGTCGTACACTTGTGCCACAATATTTGCAATAATCCGTCAGGGTTAACTGGCCCTGATTTATCACACTCCGTGCATGGACTACCTACCATAACCTTTCACTTACATACCCTAGTATAGGCACCTCTCCCCATGACCTTGGCCACCCAGTGAAGACAAACCGTCAGCCTGGGAACTGCACAGGGCTTGGGCCGGACAATTCACCTCATTCACGTCATTTCACATCAGTTCACATTTCAAATGAGGCAGCCTCGGCATAACCCCTATGACGCTTGTTTAGAGGGAACCCATACTAGAGCACATAAATTTCTAGTTAAGCCCTTACCCATAATCAGGTATTGTGGGGGTACTTGTAAAATTGGAATGGTATCGCATCCGAACCCAACCATCAGTTTTCGTAAAATTCACCAAATCATTCACAAGTCATATTCACCTTCACAATCCTTCAATAGAATGATTCATCATTCCAAGGTTTTCAAAATCATTTTATTTCACATTGGTTCCCATCTAGAGTAGCCAATTTTACTTATCTAGCAATAGCAACTAATCATGAGGGGTGCTATCTAGATGTCTTTGCTTATCCTAAATTTGATGCTCTTGTTCTTTTCTAGACCAAGTGAATCATGAATCAAAAAGTAGATTTTGAATTACAATGAGTAAAATAATAGTAAGGCAAAAACATGGGATAGGATCATTAAGCATAAAGTATCATGTAATGGTGCCTTGCTCTTAAAGAGCTTTGCATTAGGGTGGCTTGCCAGATTATTAGCTTGCAACAATATAACTTGTATTAGTCTAGCTTGCATTGGTAATAGCTTGCCTTGATTGGTGAGATGATCAAAGTTCTCTTCTTCTTCCTCTTGGTAGAAAACCTCCTCCTCTTGATAGTCTCCGGTACTAGCGTCTATAAACGAACACGAGGATACAATCACCAAACAATACTTAAGTGCTAGACTAATCACACACATGGTTCACACAAGCTATTCTAGCATCACCATATTATTAACATGTTGGTTGACTTGGTTTTATTTTAAAGAAAAATAATTTCCTCTCATTACAAATATTAATTTAAGGTCTTTACTTAATTCTTTGAGAAATAATTTCCTCTCATTGAAATATTTATTAGTGTTTCTATTTATGTATTCTTAGGAATTAATTTCCTCTCATTGAAATATTTATTAGGGTTTCTATTTATTTATTCTTGGGAATTAATTTCCTCTCATTGAACCTTGTTAAGATTTAATCTCCTCAAATGACAAGGTATGATCACATGTTGACCAAGGTCAACACTTCACACTTATCTTTTGAGAAATATGACTTAAATGAGGGATTACACCTCATGCAATTTAATACTAACATGAGGTTTATTAGATTAAGGTCATTACCTTGTGTTGAATTACTTGAGACAAAGATTTAAATGAGACCAATACATCTCATATGATTTAATAAGTAGATTTGAACAATTTAAATACTACTATCAACATGATTTAATATCTTCAGATAGGAACATATGGGTCATGAAGACTAATGTCATCACCTCATGCATTTTAAATGCTACTAGGGTTTAAGATTCTTAAGTGAGCAAGTATGAGACCATGCAACAAAGGCATCACATTACTTTATAATACTTGGGAATGTGATTTAAATGAGGTGCTACACCTCATAGATTTAAATGCCTAAAATTTGAAATAGTTGAAAGGGGCTAGTATTGACTACATAGCCAATATTTTGCTTCTAGCCCATGATCATATACAGAACCCATATCATATTTTTACATAAGTACAATATTAAAGGGTAACAAACTTTTTTCTCATAATTTTGGTTTTATTTTTGAATTAACCCTGGTTTGACACGAATGTGTTTTCGTTGTTAGATTTCCGCTGCATCATTTTTGTGTATGTTTTAGTGCTCTCTAGCAATTTTGTGAGAGTTTTTGTATTTTCTTTTCTCACATGTAAGTTATTTTGGTAGCTTAGTTCTGTGGCGGTAGCCGGGAGCCACAGGGTCAAAGCGGTGCTAAGAACGTGTTCCTACACGTAACTTTTCTCTCGATTTCTGATTCTCGCTAGATTTATCGCTTCTTCCTCTCCCGAGAATGGCCTCCACCCACGTGAGCACGTGCTCCGGCGACGCCGCTCCTCCGTGATTCTGCTCGCCGCTGTGGACCTCCGCAGGCGCAGCACACGGGGAGGAGGGGCATCTCGCCGAGTTTCCTAGGCCGGCCATGGCATCGCGGTGCCGTGCCAATATGGCCTTCACGCGAGCCCGGATGGGAGACGAGGTGTCGGCGACGCTATCGGTATGACGGTGGGACGGCGGACCCTCGCTGGCAAGAGTCCACCGAGCAGGAGGCGACCAGCCGACCACAGCCTCCCCCAACCTCCTGCAGCTTCGGCCGTGTCGTCGTGCCGCTCCGGAATCTGCGCGGAGGCCACGATACATCGACGATGTCGCGCTGGGTGGGTGCTGCCCTCGGCGCAGCTTGGTGGAGGAGGGGCATTTGATGATAACCCCCCAGTTGGCGCGACTTTGATCATAACCCCCCCTTGTGTCACTGACATGAGGAGCCTGGGGCCTTCCTGTCCTCCAGAGGCGGTTGCCGGCGTTGATGAGGATGCTGCCCCCCGGCGCAGTGTGGTGGAGGAGCCTGGGGGCCCTCCTCTCCGCCAGAGGCGGCTGCCGGCGTTGATGAGGATCTCGGCGCCCTCCTCTTTCCCCGATGTGTACTGGCTATGGGAAGAGCTTCTGCGGCCCTCCTCTCTCTTATCCACGTCCTCCGGGGTGGGGGCTGTCGCCTTCGCCGCCCTCCCTGACCGTTGTGGCCTGTACCGACGCAGTCATCGGGGATGCACGCCTTCTCACCCTACCAAGGCGGCGCAAAGGAGGAAGGCGATGGCGTTTCTTCCTAGGGCAGCAGCGGACGAGGCGACGACGGAGACGCGCGCCTCGGTGTGCAGGTACCTCTGCTTCGCCTCACCTCCTCTCTCTGTATGCCTCTTTTAGCTGCCGACGACACCACTGCAGCGCCGGCCGCACGCGAGGGTCAAATATTTTCGTTACAACTCCTGATTCTGATAGAGATACGGACTCTGGCAATTGAAGTTAGATACCATCGAGATCATATATGTGTGTCCCCAAGGCCCAAAGTGGCATTCTTTTCAGCTAATTCATTCGATTCCATTGTATGGCTATACAGCTGTTTCATGATCACATCATGGTGGGGGTTGAAGATACCCAGTTGCATTTGCTTCATTGTTGCAAATCTGACGAGGTAATCATAAAAAACAGTTGCTAGATAGAAAAAAAATCACTTGGTTACCTTTAGCAGTTGGGCTTCTTTGCTTAATACATCATATCTCTTTACAGTTATCACACCCTGGATCATCAACAGCTTGGAGACTGTACACACACTTGGGCTTCATGAATCAGCTCCTCATGTTTATCATGCAATTTGTAAAGGCTTTTCTGACGCATGATATTGCTGATGTCGAAAGAGAAGTTATTATGCCTTTGGAAAAGCAATATATGGAGACGCTAATACCTTGGAGAGATGACATATCAAAAATTCTTGAGCAGCATGTTCAGGGACTAACAAGAAGACTGTCGATAGCTCTGTATGCTATGCAAAATCAGGTATATGCTTGCATCATATCACGCAGTTTATTCAGTGGAGTTGAGGGGGTCACAGTTACTAACGACCAGTTGATTGTTCTTCACAGTTAGGAACATTCATGAATTCAGTTAAAACAATTGTAGATGTGTTACACTGCCGAATTTAGGATATTCTGGAATCATGCGCATCGTATCTAACCATAGAAAGTGGGACCACGGTTATAGCCGGTAATGATACGTATGGGGAGCCAAGGGTGATCAAGGCGCAAATTACGATGGGACATGGGAAACTCCAACGCGATGCATACAGCTGAAGAACAAGCGTACTGCTCCTCCAGGAGATGCAATAATGACTGGACAAGTTCAATGTTGCGCGCATGGTAATGATGTGCGCTCACCTCTCGGGAGTGTCTCCTGGAGATTTTACATTTTTGGAGCGGGTGTGGTATGTACCGATGAAGCCTTACTGTTTTTCGGTAACATCTTTCGCTGCTGGTATAGAATTCCATGGTCAAATATCTTCTTAATTATAGAGTGTAGAAAAGTACTTCCGATGATCAGATTGTAAAAAACAAATTAACTGAGTATTCATTGTTCTGGTTTACAACAGTAATGTGTCAATTGCTTTGTTATTGCTTGAATTGGCATCTCATAATCCTATACTCAATTTCTTTAATTGGTATCTCATAATCCTACACTCGATTGCAGAACCATATGAACTGACACCTAGAGGAAACTCTTGCATGTGAAGGGTCACAAAGACTCGAATCTTCTAGGTTTACTTAACTGCTAGAACAAAATCCTCATCTGGTGCCTTCACAATCATCCGAGTCATGACTTTTATCTTAGAAATCCTCTTCACCGCCTCACTGGGCTATCTATGGGTTGTTCGTCAATGAAGCAATTGTACTTATGCACACACACATATATAGTCACTATTGTCTTAACACAATGGCCAGGTAAATGCATAGTGACAGTTCTAGATGATTCATTAGTTTATTTACGTACAAATATATTGAAAGCAGTGAGTTGACATTCAATATCATTATATCTCATTTTTCTCTATTCTAACATAGAGTATTCAATAAATGATTTATGTGTCAACTGTCAGTACATCATGATTTTCCAGTAGCTTGAATGCTAATATTTGCAATTGTATACTTCGCAAATCTGTGCATCTCCTTGCAGCTTTTGAGGATATTGCTGTGGAGCTTTAAAAGGCAGGGGAAAGTGAGGGGCTTAGCAGGCATCATAAGCATACGCCTACTTTTGGTTGCTATTGCATTATATTGGACGTATAGATCTTGGTTGCTGAGGTGAGGTCTCTTGACAGTTAATTTCTTATGTTCTTTTGCTGGCACTATTGGCATGTAGTTATATTTATTCCAGTTTCATATGAGTAGTATGAGTATGTTCTTTTGTTTGTTCTTAAGTTCTCTTATTTTCTGTTGTATCTCCCTACTTACTTTCTATAAATATAAAAGGATGCGCAATTATGGTTTACACAACGACTATGAAGAAGCAAATGACTGAATATCATGCCCTGCAATTTTGATTTTGAGAACTTATATGTGATTGTGCTCTGGTCAGGTCAAATACAACAAATCATAAGTTGTCCGATTTCCTTAATTGAATTTAATGTTCCATGAGTTCTGTTGAATGTACTCTTCATCTGATATTAGGACTCAACATTTTGGTTTTCTAATACCTCTCAAAATAGTCATTGGTAAAAGAAGTTCATACAACAATTGTATGTTCTCTTGCATTTTGTTTTCAAAGTACTGGGGAACATAGTAACTACCGATGGTTTAGCATATCAAATTGCTGTACTTTATTATGTTCCATACCCAATGGCATCCATTTCCCAAAAAGGCATATAACTTGCATGTAGTTCACATATTTCACATTAGATATTCGGTCACTTATCCCTCTTGGTATCTAGATTTTATAAAATGAAAATTTATGAGACATTGATCTATATGAGACCTTATCTTTAGGTTCATCAACCATGGAAAAAATAAAAAAATAAACCTTCTTCCGTGCATTTTTAAAAGGTTTTGAAAATCGATGCATTTATATATACCTACTCTATTATTTTTCAGATGAATATAGCAATCAAAAACCGCAGTTGCTCAGACTATACTATTATATTTCTGCTTACATGTGTACTGTGATACCCAACTGTAGTTTGGTAGGTAGTTGCAAGATTCACCAATGCAGAGTGTTGGAGAGAAAAGGGTGATTATGGATGCAGAAGCCTGAAGCTCTATGGAGCAGCACCAACCTCCTAAGCTTTCATGTTTGTAACCAACAATTGTTGTTAAAAAATGATTAATGTGATGTTCAATAGAGTTCTGTTCACCATGTAAATTTGCTTTTGTCAACACAGTTTGCAAGAAGTGTGTTGTGAACATCTCCCAGGAACATATTGTGTGATGTTGATGCAACAAATTCCTAATGCACCGATTACAATGGCAGGGAATGACGTTGTTACCTGGTTAGCGTGGTTAATAATACGGTCTGGAGGGTACATGTGTCCAATTCAGAGGGTAGGATGGAGAAGTTTAACTATATAGAAATCTTTGTGTTCCTCTACCACCATCGGATTGTACATCTTCAAAACCTTTCTACAGGACCATCCATCTAATAATTCTATCTCTGTACATCATTATAATCCGTCTTCTATGTGAAAGAATGAACCAACAAGAACTCAACACGAACATAAAGACACACCAAACGGCGCGGAATGTAATCCTCTGTATTACAGTAGGGGCGCGGCGTGCCGCCGCGCCGGCTTCTGCTAGTATTAAATTAGAGTTGGTGAAATGTGAATTATGAGAGGTGGATTCACCTCAGAATTCAATATGGTTTCTTTTCTAGATTTATTTGAATACTGAAAAGTCTCTGACTTGTTATTTTTGCTATTAAAATTCTACACAAGCTATGAGGTTGAAACCAGTGAGGTTAGTTAGATAATTTCAGAATCTTTCTAGAACATTTCGAATCACTCAATTTGGGTTTGTATATTTGAAACTATTCAATTTATAGCAAAGCATCAGTATTGAAATTCTCTGAATCAAAATGATTTGAATTAATCTAAATGGGCTAGGAGGGAAAAGAATTGGGCCGAAAGGTTTAAAACGCAAAAGGGCCAGCCCAGTAACGCTTCAGCGTGCCACGGGCCAACTGACAAGGGGTCCCACTGGTCGGCGACTCAACGCACCCGAAGCGGTATGTGCTAACCTGGACCGTGCGATTAGATGAAGATCCAACGGCGGAGCGTCGTCGTCGTCGTCGACGAGAGAGGCGTGCTGGCTCGGCGGAGGTAGGGGTCGGCGGCGAGCTGGGCCTCCGGCGAGGGGCGGCGCTGGTGCTAGGCGACGTTGTCGACGATGGGGAGTCGACTGGTACCAGTGGCAACTCCAATGATGGCCGAATTCGACGGGTTGATCTGCGGCGGACTCCGGCGATCGACGGAGCAATTGGAGCGGTGTGAGGCTTAATCAGGGTGGAGCAGGTGTTGAGGAGGTCGAGGAGGAAGAGGGGAGCAGAAATGGTGTGGAGGAGGAAGTGCGGGAGGGGCGCTATTTATAGTTGCGCGTGTGCTGCAAGGGTGCCGTGGAGGTCGTCGACGGCAATGGTGCTCCAGGGCGCGAAGGGGCAAGGGATGCGGCGCAGGAGGTAGGCGACGGCTAGGCGGTGCTAGGGAGCTTGATGGCACGACTAGGGGAGGACGAGGGCGTGCGGCATCATTGCCGTCCTTGCGGTACCGGCGCGGCAGGGGTTCGATGATGTTTTCGTCTACGGCGCAGGCGACGGCCAATGGCGGTGTCTGGCGGTGTCCTTATGCGGTGTGGAGTGCTCGTGCGCAAGGAGAGAGGAAGTGGAGGACGAGGGCGACCAGACGAGGCAGTGCTTTGGCGCGTCCAGAGACGTGCCAGTGTACGCTCTGGCGCGCCGTGGCCGGCATGGGCGCGTCTGGCGTGCGGCGTTCTGGCCAATGTCGTGTTCTCCTTCGGCCAGGGTGGGTACGAGCATGCTCAGGGGAGTGTGGGCGTGCTTGCTGACATGGTGAGAGGGGTAGGAGAGGACCAGGGCGATCGAGTGCTTGTGGGGTGTGCATGGTACACGGCATGGCAACAATGGTGATCATTTCTCCACTTTCTTCAAGGCTCCAGTACATGGGATGATGTAGTTGAGGTACAGGAGCAACAATGGTCAATGATCAAGAGGGTTTAGGCAATGGACCAGAGGTTAAAAGGGTGTGTGCCGAACTGAAAATTATGCCTGCCAAGTGTTTGAGGAAATGGCCGCAAGAGAATTTTGTTAGAATTTTGAAAATCTTTTTGGGGCATCTTATTCATATAAATAAAGAAGTAGAATGGTGGTGGTGGTGGTCAATTTGGTAGTGGTTTGCAAGGATTCAAAATGGGGGTTGATCTTCTCTTTATTTCAATGTCTCTTCTTGTCTCATCTATTCTGGTCAACCTGGTCAAAGGCAGTACTGGTGGTCAACAGAAAAGTGGTTCAACTTGACATGGTCTTGGATGAGGTGGAAAGAGTTGACCAAGTTTGGTTTAATAAAAGTCAAAACCAGAGGTGCGAAGTGGTGAAGATTTTATAAAATGGTCACATGACCATTATCATATGTAAGTTGGAATTTGCAGGTTTCTTTGATTTGATTCTGGTTTCTTTGATTCAAAAGGGTTTGTTTTTGATATATAAGTGTTTTACATGCAATGGCACAAGCCTTGGTGGCCTTGGTTAAAGATTTAATAAATTGGCCCATGTGTATGTGAGTGAAAATGGGATTTTCTCACTATTTTATTTCTTTCTATTTGATTTGATTTTTATTGACTCCAAAGTGATTCTTATTATTTTAGGAACATTTTACAACCTTGAAACCATTCCCAAAAGGTCTAGCTCAAAGATTTGCCAAAAAGGGCCATAACACATAAGAGGTGATATTCTTATTTTTTCTTATTTTCCTCTTTTATTTATCTTGTATTACTTGGGCATGGGTTAGGGTCCAATTAGTGTGAGATTAGGTTTAGAGAGGGTTTCACACCATTTGGTCAAGATATAATTGCATAGGTCAAGGTTTGGGTAAATTGGTGATGTGCCACATATGCCTCTATGCATATGTTGCATTTGAGTGTTAATTTGATTTGGCTTGACCCAATTGATGTTGTTGAGTGTTGAAATGGTATAGAGGAGTGATCCAACCATTCACCACAAGTCTTAGGGTCAAGATCCTTAAATTCACAAATTTTCCTTTTACCCACATATGCCTCTATGGCATTTTTATTTTCTTTTTATTTACTTTGAGGTTCACCTTGGATTTGGTTTGATAAGTACTAGGCAAGGTTTATGAAAGTTTTCCCACCTCCAAACAAAGTAGAAAGGTTTAGGGTAAAGTTTCACAAGAATAGCCATAGGCTCATATGCCCTTTTCTTATTTAATTTCAATTCTTTTTATTTACTTTCTATTGGATGGGGATAAGAGGGATGAGGTTTAGGGTTTAGTGGGGTCTAACAATGGTTCACCATCATTGAGAAAAGTAAGAAGGGTATTAGTCAAGATTTGCATACTAGGCTATATGCCCACATATATCTTTTTATTTTATTTTAGTTTTCTTCTTGTTTGACCTATTGGGTTCTGAGAAGGTTAGGGTTTAGGGTTTTGGAATTATGTTTAATGTAATAAACAAACCATCATGGCAATAACACAAGTATTAAGCAGGGTCACTATGTATCAAACTAAATTTAATAAAAGTTTTTGTTGGTTCCCAAAATTTGGGAATTGGGAAATTCATTTTCTTTGTTTTTAAATTTTTGGGATGTTATAGTTAAACTCGGTAACAACCAGTAGAGGTACAATCACTAATCAAAATGTACCTGAAAATAAAATATTGCATAGAAGAACTCAATCCTTTTGCTCGATAGAGATAAATAATAAAAAATTATTGCTAATGCAAGTTGGGGTTACCTGCACCAGATCGTTCAAGGAAACAAAAAGATAATCAGGGGTTACCTGCGAGAGGGTCAATGTAGCGAGGTCATGTCGATCCAAGGCTGCAACTGGACTGGACGGATGTTCCATGCGAGCTGGGCTCCAATGGCCACTTGCTTCTCCCGTTGACGGCGAGAGAGGGAGAAGCGGAACAAAATGCCACGATAACTGCAACATAAACAAAATATCATTTTGTAGCAGCTGGCCAAAATTCTAAATCGAGACAGAGTATAAAATTAAACCAGTTTCAACAAACTATATTAGAAACCAATGTAGCATAAGTAACGTATTATCAAAAAAACAGTAAAAATTACCTTTCATGAATGATGAGGGGAAGAAAACCACCTGCTGGTTGCAATGGGAACATTAATATTCAGTAACTTCAGTGTGCCCATGTTCAATGATTCCGTTATAGTTCTTTCACCTGCTAGCATCATGCCGCATCATAATGATCTCAGGACCAAGCATGTTTCAGGCAGTCCATACATCAAGCTAAAATAATAGGTGCCCCTCCTCTAACATCCACTGATTTGCTTGCATTGGCTAAAGTTCTAAGTACTAAATACCTGAATACCTTCATGAGTAGCAAATTTGTACATCCATGACTAAACCTGTAATTTAACAAAACGATCAAGACAAGACCGATGGATGCAGATGAAGATACTATGTTCAAACACATTATAATTTGAGGACAAAAATCACCTCAAGTGTCCATGCCATCATGCCAAATATCAACTTCAAATCGTGTGTCTTCTCTGGTACCTGTCCATAATATAAAATGAAATTAGACCAAGCTAGCCAAGCACTTGGGCATGTGCTACCAGAAAAATAGGAGAACCACAGATCTAGATAATCGATATGGCTAGCCATTCGATCTAGCCAAGAACCTGACCATGTGCTATGAAAAAAATCAGACGCCAAGCTAATTACCCAAGAACTTGAGCATGTGCTGCCAAAAAAAATCATAGGACAATGGATCTAGATAATGGAGCTACCTAGCAAATTGATCTAGCAAGAACCTAACGCTGTGCTACGGAAAAAATCACATGGCAAGCAGCAAGCCAAGGATCTAAATAAGCTAGCTAGCTAATCGATCTACCAAAGCACCTGACGAGCAACGCACGAAACTGCCACCCAACCGCTGCCGCGACCACGAAAATAGAGACGAACAGCACTACAAAAGAGAGGGTTTGGGATTACCTGAACCACCCATGACCTGTAGGATGGGAAGAGCTCCACCGGCCGATCCTCCCGACGACGGCACCCTCGCCGTCCCTGCACGACATCTGCTGCTCGCGCCGCTAGTGAGAGACTCGCCAAATATCGAAGGAGGGCATGTGTGCAACCAGCCCAGCTCCGCTGCCACGCCAAGCCTCCGCCGTTGACTGTGCCGGCGCCGCTCCCTCGTGTTAGCGCCTCTACCGGCGGCGGCGCTCCAGCGCGCCCAAGCCTCTGCCGGTTGCCGTCGCTGCGCCGCTCCCACGTGCACGCACTTCCACCGGCGGCGGCGGCCCCGCGCGCTCGCGCCTCTACCTGCCGGTAGAGCTCGAGGCGGGAGGAGGACGCTAGCGATTGGGGGAGCTGGTGTGCTGAGGCACCGTGGCTCGAGGCGGCGCCGGCGACGAGAACGGGGAAGGGGTGGGGGTGGGGCAGGGGTGCGGGGCGGCGGCTGGAGGCGGCAGCGGGCGACGAGAACGGGGCGCGGGGCGGGGGCGCGTGGCGGCTAGGGTTTATTTTTTGCCCTGAGGCTCGCTTTTATGCCAGGCGACACTGAAATTACGAAAATACCCCTGCGGGCTGAGATCCACTGCCATATGCCAATGCGCATCGCTAGAGATCCTAGCCGCAGTGGCTGACGTGTGGGGCCGGCAAAGGTGGGGCCCACATGCAGCCGGAGGCGGGTAACAATCCGCCATTGCATGGGGTTAGCTAGTGAGAGGAGTGTCCAGAATGAACGGACGAGATGCGCTGATGAAATGATCCGACGGCTCACGTGCTCTGATCGATGTGAAGCCCCCATGGGGGGCAGCTATTATACCTTTAGATTTTACCAAAATGCTCATACACACACAAGTAGAACAGGACCCACCTATTGGCTATGCTCAGCCATTATGGTTTTGTGTGTATTATGACAACATGTGTGATACTCTAATCTGTTTAAGTGGTTTAGATGTAATCTATATTGTTTACATGCTGAGAAGAAAGAAAAAGGAAGAATTTGTTGAAAAGGAACAAGACGTGAAGAAACGGAATTTTCACAGGCCGAAAATTCTGGCTAAGAACTAAGCGACCGAGCTTACAGTATACCCCCGAAAATTTTGGCCGGAAATTTCAGTGGCGGATGGAAATTCGGGGGAGGGGGGCGGATATTCCGGGATTCACTTAGGCCGTAATGTCCGCCCCTGTTTTCTTCTCCAACGGCTCGATTTCGAGGGGGTATAAATACCCCCTTCTTCCCCAAGCTGAGGTTGCTCGATTTGTTCAAGTTTTCACCTCCAGCTGAGCCCAAAGCTCTTGATCTTTGGAGACTTGAAGGAGAAGACCCGATCTACATCTTCACCGAAACGATTTACATTTCCCCTCATTCGCTTGATGGCACCATTGCTAGTTTTTCTTTTGGAAACCCTAGTTGTTGTTACTTGATTTGATCTTGTTGTTGTGTTGTTACAGCTATTAAGGGCCTCCTATTCAGTTGTGGATGTGTGCCCCAAGAACCTTGTAGATTCGGTTTCCGCCTTGAGGAAATCCCTTAGTGGAAAAGTGAGCTAGACCTTTCTGGTGTTGCTCACAGGATAATAGGGTGAGGCCTTTGTGGCATTGGTTCGGCCTTCGTGGCGACCACACCCCTCCAACATAGACGTACTTCCCTTAAAAGGAAGAAACTACATGAATCATCCCTTGTATGTCCACGTGCTCCACTCTCGGTTACCTCTATCTTTTATTGCATTACTATATCTTGCTTAGTGATATCTTCTTAGTTGTGTATCTTGTCATCTAGGGAAATTTATATAGTTGCATATATAGAGAATTTATCTTTGTGTCAAGCCTTAATTGAAAAAGTACTAAAAATTGGGTAGCATCTATTCACCCCCTCTAGGTGCGGCATTCGATCCTTTCAATTGTAAAAAGGAGGGTACTACGAGGGTGTTGGACGTGCCTCTGGGCCCCATGGCGTAGGCTGGGGCGACTTCATGGGCCCCACTTTATGCCTCATGTCTCCATTGCTGATGGTCTTCTATTTGATGAAAAATCGATTCTGAAATTTTACTCTAATAATTAAGCTTAGTAAGGTATTTGAAAGAGATGGATTTTGAGAGGCTGAAAATATTAGAGATGTTCTTACATGTTATTAGAGAGTACCTTGAGTTCGATGATCATGGTAACCAAATTGTTTCCAAATTGTTTCGTCAGGTGTGTGACCGAGCCTAAGGTTAGAGGTAGACATGAATTACTACCCCTTTGTCCTCAAATAAGTGCACTTCTAGCTTTTGGCTCAAGTCAAACTTTATTACATTTGACCAACTTTATTGGAAAATGTGGCCACATTTATTGCACTAAATTAGTATCACTTTATTTTCTATCAAATGTAGTTTCATAATACACCTATATGATGTCATATATATTACTACTGTTTAATACAAGTTTGGTCAAATTTTAGGAAGTTTGACTTAAAGCAAAAGCTAGCACCTGTTTGATTCGTAGGATTCCTAGAACACAAGAATATGAAAAAATCGCAGAATTAGAATATCATGTCCAGTTGAATCCTACATGATTTGGAACCTAGAGGAGTTTTTTTTCAACTAGAAGAAATTGTAATGTGAGGTTTGAGTGGATGAAAATTTTCCTCCAAAACATAGTGCAATCCAATTATAAGGATTCAATCCTTCGAATCAAACGATGCACATAGGAAAAAAACATAAGGATAAAAATCCTACAAAATTTCTATACGATTCCTTCAAATCAAACAAGCCCTAAAAGTACACTTATTTGAGAACGGAGTGAGTAGTTCAACTAACTTAGTACTTAGTCAAATCAAAACCGACATATTTGCATCACGATACGTGTGTTCTATGAGTTACAATTGTGATTTTCAATTATAAGTGGGGTTGTAACAGCTTTTTAGTTGTAGCTAGGTTTTCTCACTTGCAAGTCGAGTTGATTTGAAATTCCAAATCAGTTGTCAGAACCACATTAACTAAAATAATTATAATCTATAACCAAGATTATTTCTAAAACCTTTTGAAGGAAAAAAACCACCATTATCCTTTCTTGGCTATGAATTGCATGTGCACAGAAAACCTGCCTGACCTAAGGGCATCTTTCTGAGGGTCGACCAAACAGTTCTGGACTGTCTGTTTCGGTCCGTGTGGACTGGCGGACAGCCCGTACACGCTCCAGCGGGTGATGCAAATGGACCGATCCATCCGCTCCGATGCATCTGCGTCCCAAATTTGGGAGACCGATGCGTCGGGCCGGACAATGCGCGGACAGCGCACGTGTTCGGCCACGCGTGCCGTGGGCCCACCTGAAAGCGACCCGATGATAGAAGGCTGACCGGCGACAGCAGCCACGCAATCAAAGCCACAACTGACTACTACCGCTGCCTAAGCTTCTGCCCGTGTGCATTGATGCCGCACACGCTTAAGCTTCTGCGCGTGCATTGATGTTGGCCCGATGGCGCTGACATCGATGCTCGTGGCCACGGCTACTTAAGTTGGCCGTGCTCCTGGTGGCCGCACCACTTGTCTCGACAGATCGCTATCCGTAGTCCGCCACCTTAGATGAAGCTACCGAGCTGGATGAAGAAGGGCGCCCATGGCCACGAGGCCGCGGGTCATCTTCCGGCAACCATCGCTAGCAGGATTCTTCGCCTCGGCGGAACCCTGCGCGGCCTCGCCCTTTTCCTCCACCGCCAAAACCTGCGCTCTTCGTTGGACCGCAGCAGACTACGGTGGCGTCGGCCCCGCAGCCTCCTCCGCACAAGCTAGGATGCAACCGGAGCTACGTGCCGGTACATGAGGCGCACCGACGGTGGTCGGAGGCCATCCCCTACCGCCACATGGATGTCTCCTTGCCACACGGGTGAAACCTCAACATGGGGAGGCTCCCCGTGCCACCTCCTCTGACAGACGATCGTCCTCTACACGAGGCGATGTGTTGCTGCATCATCGTGCTTCCTCCATCGCAGCGGTACGAGCCCGTGTACTAGCGGCCGCACGATCCGCGGCAAGCGTGACTTCCACCCCGACGAGGGCCTTCCGGACAGCGAGGATAAGGCCGAGGAGGAAGAGAACAACGACGAGGACGTGGACGAGGAGATGGAGGACGCGACGCCTCCCGCCGCTGTCAAGCTGGACGACATCGTCCCAGAGGACTACGACGAGGAGGCGGCCATTGCCGCCTCCATGGAACAGTCCAGGGCAGAGGAGGAGGCCAAGTGGGCGTGGTCGGGGCTAGAGAACGTCGTCCAGCTCTCGGCAATGGTGGCGAAGGACGTTGCCAATCTGTCTCCGCCATCATCACTACCGCCGCATGCGCCACTTCAGGCTGCGTGGGAAGGACAAATGGTGCCACCGCCGCCGGAGTACGCGCCGCAGCAGCCGCCACCAGAGGTGCCTGCTTGAGCGCAGCAGCTGTGGGTGACGCCGCCCTTCGTCAACCTCATCTCCGACACCGGAGAAGACGGCGGTGATTGAGTTAGGGTTTAGATTTTACTTTTGAACTATGTAAATTATGTTTGAATTCATGAAATTTCTATCAAAATTTTGCGGCCTTTGCGTTTCTATTTGTTTCTTGTACGGAGGCCAACTAGCGAGCAGACCGAATGGGTCACACCGCTGGGCGCTCTGTCCGGGCAGGCCGGATACCGCTGTTAGAGAGATAGTTGTATATTGTATTATCCCTGGTAGTTAGGGGGTTCCCTGCATATTTCACCCTGTACATTAACTATATATTGTGGCCTTTGGCACCCGTGGAATACAAGTTGCTATTCCTCCAACATGGTATCAGAGCCCTAGGTTAGGGCTTTTTTTAGGACGTGTGATACGTCTCCAACGTATCGATAATTTCTTATGTTCCATTCTACTTTATTGATGATACCTACATGTTTTATGCACATTATATGTCGTATTTACGCATTTTCTGGAACTAACCTATTAACAAGATGCCGAAGAGCCGTTCTTGTTTTCTGCTGTTTTTGGTTTCGAAATCCTAGTAACGAAATATTCCCGGAATTGGACGAAATCAACGCCCGGGTCCTATTTTTGCACGAAGCTTCGGAAGACCGAAGGGATAACGAAGTGGGGCGACGAGGCGCCGCCACCATAGGGCCGTGCGGCCAGAGGGGGGCCCGCGCCGCCCTATGGTGTGGGCCACTCGCGTCGCCTCCTGACCTACCCTTCCGCCTACTTAAAGCCTCCGTCGTGAAACCCCCGACGAGAGCCACGATACGGAAAACCTTCCCGAGACGCCGCCGAATCCCATCTCGGGGATTCGGAGATCGCCTCCGGCAGAGGGGATTCATCTCCGGAGGACTCTTCATCGCCATGATCGCCTCGGAGTGATGAGTGAGTAGTTCACCCCTGGACTATGGGTCCATAGCAGTAGCTAGATGGTCGTCTTCTCCTAATTGTGCTTCATTGTTGGATCTTGTGAGCTGACTAACATGATCAAGATCATCTATCGTAATACTATATGTTGTGTTTGTCGGGATCCGATGGATAGAGAATACTATGTTATGGTGATTATCAATCTATTGTTTATGTGTTGTTTATGATCTTGCATGCTCTCCGTTATTAGTAGAGGCTCTGGCCAAGTTTTTTACTCTTAACTCCAAGAGGGATTATTTATGCTCGGTAGTGGGTTCATGCCTTCATTGATACCTGGGACAGTGAGAAAGTTCTAAGGTTGTGATGTCTGTTGCCACTAGGGATAAAACATTGATTCTATGTCTAAGGATGTAGTTGTCGATTACATTACGCACCATACTTAATGCAATTGTGTTGCTTTGCAACTTAATACGAATGGGGTTCGGATGATAACGAAGGTGGACTTTTTAGGCATAGATGCAGTTGGATGGCGGTCTATGTACTTTGTCGTAATGCCGGATTAAATCTCACTATATTTATCATATCATGTACATGCATTGTTATGCCCTTCTCTATTTGTCAATTGCCCGTGTAATTTGTTCACCCAACATTTTATCTTATGGGAGAGACACCTCTAGTGAACTGTGGACCCCGGTCCTATTCTTTACATCGCATACAATCTCTGCAATACTTGTTTTACTGTTTTCTTGCAAACAATCATCTTCCACACAATACGGTTAATCCTTTGTTACAGCAAGCCGGTGAGATTGACAACCTCACTGTTTCGTTGGGGCAAAGTACTTGGGTTGTGTTGTGCAGGTTCCACGTTGGCGCCGGAATCCCTGGTGTTGCGCCGCATCACATTTCGCCACCATCAACCTTCAACGTGCTTCTTGGCTCCTCCTGGTTCGATTAAACCTTGGTTTCTTTCTGAGGGAAAACTTGCTACTGTGCGCATCATACCTTCCTCTTGGGGTTCCCAACGAACATGTGAGTTACACGCCATCAACGTGCAACTCGTCCAGAGCCAACTCCCGTTGTCCCTCCGAGCCGCCGCCGCGAAATCTTCCTGGCCGCTGCCTTGGGATCCTCTCCGGTCACCGCCTCCGGCCGATCTCCGGCTGCCGCCTCGGCCCACGTCCCTGGTCGTCCTCTTCAAACCCTGTTGCTACATTTTTCGGCCGTCCTCTGGTCGCCATTCTCTGCCAGAATCCGGCCGCCGCCCAGAATCCGGCTAATCTCCGGCAGTTCTCCGGCGACCGCCCGTTCTTCGCCCATCCTCCGCCCAATCTCCAGCCACCAGCGGTCCTCCTGCAATCTGGCTCCCGTCCCTGGTCGTCGTTCTCGTTACTGACTACATCGCTTGGTTGGTTGCTGCGTGATACGTCTCAAACGTATCTATAACTTCTGATGTTCCATGCTTGTTTTATGACAATACCTACATGTTTTGTTCACACTTTATATCTTTTTGATGCATTTTCCGGAACTAACCTATTGACGAGATGCCGAAGTGTTCTTGTTTTCTGCTGTTTTTGGTTTCAGAAATCCTAGTAAGGAAATATTCTCGAATTGGACGAAATCAACGCCTAGGACCTTATTTTCCCCGGGAGCTTCCAGAACATGAAAGAAGAGTCGGAGACGGGCTGCAAGGGGCCCACACCATTAGGCGGCGCGGATGGCCCCCTAGCCGCGCCCCCCTATGGGGAGGGAGCCCTCTGGCCCTCCGAGGCTGCCCTTCCGCCTATATAAAGTCTCCGTATTGAAAACCCTAAAAACATAAGCCACGGTACGAGAAACCTTCCAGAGCCGCCGCGCGAAGCCAAGATCGGGGGGACGGAGTCTCTGTTCGGCACGCCGCCGGGACGGGGAAGTGCCCGGAAGGCTTCTCCATCGACACCACCGCCATCTCCATCAACGGCTGCTCCCATGATGAGGAGGGAGTAGTTCTCCCTCGGGGCTGAGGGCTGTACCGGTAGCTATGTGGTTAATCTCTCTCTCTCTGTACTCCCATACAATGATCTCATGAATTGCTTGCATGATTGAGATCCATATGATGAGCTTTGTATCGCTATTAGTTTATGTGCTACTCATGTGATGTTATTAAAGTAGTCTATTCCTCCTGCATGGTGTAAAGGCGACAGTGTGTGCACCGTGTGGTTCTTGTCGTAGGTTATGATCATAATCTCTTGTAGGTTATGGAGTTAATCATCATTACGATAGTATTGATGTGATCTATTCCTCCTTTCATAGTGTAATGTTGACAGTGTGTATGCTATGTTAGTTCTCGGTTTATTTTGCAAAGATCTATTATGCTCTAAGGTTACTTAAATATGAATGCCGAATGTTGTGGCGCTTGTTAACTCCGGCTTGAGGGAGCTCTTGTAGCCCTACACAATGAATGATGTTTGTCATCCAACAAAAGAGTGTATGTAGCACAAATGAGAGAAGTTATTATTTATTATGCGATCAATGTTGAGAGTGTCCACTAGTGAAAGTATGATCCCTAAGCCTTGTTTCCAAACATCGAATCACCGCTTACTTACTGTTGCATGTTTACTCGCTGCCATATTTTATTCAGATTGATATTACCACTCATATACATCCATACTACTTGTATTTCACTATCTCTTCGCCGAACTAGTGCACCTATACATCGACAAGTGTATTAGGTGTGTTGGGGACACAAGAGACTTCTTGTATCGTGATTGCAGGGTTGCTTGAGAGGGATATCTTTGACCTCTTCCTCCTGAGTTCGATAAACCTTGGGTGATCCACTTAAGGGAAAACTTGCTTGCTGTTCTACAAACCTCTGCTCTTGGAGGCCCAACACTGTCTACAGGAAAAGAAGTGTGAGTAGACATCATTTTGGCGCCGTTGGGGAGGAAAGGTAAAAGGCACTCATACTCCGGTCCCAGGTAACTAAGTTATTTTTTGTTGCCGTTGTAAGTGCTCGAAGCTATTTCCTTTAGATCCTGCAATTGCATCTTTTGGTTTCTTGTTTACACTAGTTAGGCATAATGGAAAGCAACAGTGAGCTTCTTATTCTATTTCTGAGTTAAGACATGGATTGTTTGCGAAAATTAAAAAACATATGGAATCTTATTTGCATGCTAGTAGCAATGATATTAGTATGAACGCTTTGAACACCATTGTTGCTAATGATATGGAAAATTCTAAGCTTGGGGAAGCTGGTTTTGATGAGCATGACATTTTTAGTCCCCCAAGCATTGAGGAGAAAATTTTCTTTGATGATACTTTGCCTCCTATTTATGATGATTATAATGATAGTGGTCTTTTGGTGCCGCCTACTATGGAGAGTGAATTTTATTATCATTATACTATGCCTCCTACACTTGATGAGAATAATAATGATAGCTACTTTGTTGAATTTGCTCCCACTACAACTAATAAAATTGATTATGATTATGTGGAGAGTAATAATTTTATGCATGTAGCTCATGACAACAATGTTTTATGTGATATTTATATTGTTGAGTTTGTTCATGATGCTACTGAAAGTTATTATGAGAGAGGGAAACATGGTTATATGCATCTTAATAATATTAAGTTTCCCCTCTTTATGTTGAGAATCTTGAAATTGCGCTTGTGTTGCTTTTCTATGTTTGCCACTTTGTTCTTCATGAATTTATTTGTGTACAAGATTCCTTTTCATAGGAAGTGGGTTAGGCTTAAATGTGCTTTGAATTTGCTTCTTGATGTTCTCTTTTGCTTCAAATCTTAATTCTTGCGAGAGCATCATTAAAATTACTGAGCCCATCTTAATGGCTATAAAGAAAGAACTTCTTAGGAGATAACCCATGTGTTTATTTTGCTACTGTTTTGTTGAGTCTTGGAAGTTGTTTACTACTGTAGCAACCTCTCCTTATCATGTTTTTGTGCCAAGTAAAGTCTCTATGATAAAGTTGATGCTAGATTTGGATTCTGCGCAAAACAGTTTTCTGCATCACGAATTTTGCATAACTCTCTGTAACTGAAAAATGTCAATTTACGTGCGTGATCCTCGGATATGTACGCAACTTTCATTAGTTTTGAGTTTTTCCGTTTGAGCAAGTTAAGTGCCCCTGCAAAATTCGTCTTTACGGACTGTTTTGTTTTGACATTCTGCCTTTTATTTCGCATTGCCGCTTTTGCTATGTTGAATGAGTTTCTTTGTTCCATTAACTTTCAGAAGCTTTGTGCAATGTCTAGAAGTGTTAAAAATGATTGTGTCACCCCTGAACATGTGAATTTTGATTATGCACTAACCCTCTAATGAGTTTGCTCTAAGTTTGGTGTGAAGGAAGATTTCAAGGGTCAAGAGAGGAGGATGATATATGATCAAGAAGAGTGAAAAGCCTAAGCTTGGGGATGCCCCGTGGTTCATTCTGCATATTTCAAGAAGACTCAAGCGTCTAAGCTTGGGGATGCCCAAGGCATCCCCTTCTTCATCGACAACTTATCAGGTCACTTCTAGTGAAACTATATTTTTATTCCATCACATCTTATGTACTTTACTTGGAGCATCTGTGTGCTTTTATTTTCGTTTTGTTATTTTCATTCTTTGAATAAATTCATGCTTGTGTGGGAGAGAGACACGCTCCGCTGTTACATATGAACACATGTGTTCTTAGATGTACTTTTAATGTTCATGGCGAAGGTTGAAAACTGTTTCGTTCATTGTTATATGGTTGGAAACAAGAAATGCTTCATGTGGTAAATGGTATAATGTCTTGAATAATTTTATACTTGGCAATTGTTGTGCTCATATAGATCATGTTTAAGCTCTTGCATCATATACTTTGCACCTATTAATGAAGAACTACATAGAGCTTGTTAAAATTTGGTTTGCATGATTGGTCTCTCTAAGTCTAGATATTTCGGGGTGTTTGAACAACAAGGAGACGATGTAAAGTCTTATAATGCTTACAATATGTTCATATGTGAGTCTTGCTGCACCGTTTTATACTTGAGTTTGCTTCAAACAACCTTGCTAGCCTAGCCTTGTATTGAGAGGGATTCTTCTCGTGCATCCAAACACCTTGAGCCAAAACCCATGCCATTTGTGTCCACCATATCTACCTACTATGTGGTATTTTTCTGCCATTCCAAAGTAAATTACTTGAGTGCTACCTTTAAATTTTCATTCCTTTATCTTTGCAATATATAGCTCATGGGACAAATAGCTTAAAAACTATTGTGGTGATGAATATGTAGTTATATGTCTTAGTTCTTATAAGTTGCTTGTTGAGCGGTAACCATGTTTCGGGGACGCCATCAACTTTTTACCTTTGTTGGATATCATGTGAGATGCTATGCATGTTCGTCTTGTCTGAAGTAAGTGCGATTTCATGATCAAATGGTTTGAGTATGCATATGTTAGAGAAGAACATTGGGCCGCTAACTAAAGCCATGTATCATGGTGGAAGTTTCATTTGGACATACAACCTCAATCTCTTATGAGAATATTATTTGTTGTTGAATGCTTAAGCATTAAAAGAGGAGTCCATTATCTGTTGTCTATGTTGTCCCGATATGGATGTCTAAGTTGAGAATAATCAAAAGTGAGAAATCCAATGCGTGCTTTCTCCTTAGACCTTTGTACATGCGGCATAGAGGTACCCCTTTGTGATACTTGGTTGAAACATATGTCATGCAATGATAATCCGTGTTATCCGAGCTGATTAGGACAAGGTGCGAGCACTATTAGTATTCTATGCATGAGACTTGCACTTGTAGGAAGTATTATGCATAGCACATATGAATTATTACTACCGTTGACAAAATTGTTTCTATGTTTTCAAAACGAAAGCTCTAGCACAAAAATAGTAATCCATGCTTCCCTCCGCGAAGGGCCATTCTTTTACTTTATGTTGAGTCGGTTTACCTACTTCTTTCTATCTTAGAAGCAAACACTTGTGTCAACTGTGTTCATTGATTCTTACATGTTTACTTATTGCGCTTGTTATATTACTCTATGTTGACAAATATCCATGAGATATACATGTTACAAGTTGAAAGCAATTGCTGAAACTTAATCATCCTTTGTGTTGCTTCAATGCATTTTGCTTTGAATCTATTGCTTATGAGTTAGCTCTTATGCAAAACTTGTTGATGCTTGTCTTGAAAGTACTATTCATGAAAAGTTTTTCTATATGATTCACTTGTTTAGTCATTATCTTTTGTTAGCAATTCATTGTTTTGAATCATATCATTCATCTCATATGCTTTACAATAATGTTGATCAAGATTATGTTGGTAGCATGTCACCTCAGAAATTATTCTTGTTATCGTTTTCCTACTCGAGGAGGAGAACTAATTGGGGATGCTTGATACGTCTCAAACGTATCTATATAATTTCGATGTTCCATGCTTGTTTTATGACAATACCTACATGTTTTGTTCACACTTTATATCGTTTTGATGCATTTTCCGAACTAACCTATTGACGAGATGCCGAAGTGCAGTTCCTTTTTCGCTATTTTTGGTTTTGAAATCCTAGTAAGGAAATATTCTCGGAATTGGACGAAATCAACGCCCAGGACCTTATTTTCCCGGGAGCTTCGAACATCAAAGAAGAGTCGGAGACGGCAGCAGGGGCCCACACCATAAGGCGGCGCGGGTGGCCCCTGGTCGCCCTATGGGGAGGAGCCCTCCGGCCCCTGCCCTTCCGCCTACATAAAGTCTCCGTATCGAAAACCCTAAAAACATAAGCCACGGTACGAGAAACCTTCCGAGCCGCCGCCATCGCGAAGCCAAGATCCGGGGACAAGTCTCTGTTCGCACGCCGCCGGACGGGGAAGTGCCCGGAAGGCTTCTCCATCGACACCACCGCCATCTCCATCAACGCTGCTCCCATGATGAGGAGGAGTAGTTCTCCCTCGGGGTTGAGGGCTGTACCGGTAGCTATGTGGTTAATCTCTCTCTGTACTCCAATACAATGATCTCATGAATTGTTTGCATGATTGAGATCCATATGATGAGCTTTGTATCGCTACTAGTTTATGTGCTACTCATGTGATGTTATTAAAGTAGTCTATTCCTCCTGCATGGTGTAAAGGCGACAGTGTGTGCACCGTGTGGTTCTTTTCGTAGGTTATGATCATAATCTCTTGTAGGTTATGGAGTTAATCATCATTATGATAGTATTGATGTGATCTATTCCTCCTTTCATAGTGTAATGTTGATAGTGTGTATGCTATGTTAGTTCTCGGTTTATTTTGCAAAGATCTAATATGCTCTAAGGTTACTTAAATATGAATGCCGAATGTTGTGGCACTTGTTAACTCCGGCTTGAGGGAGCTCTTGTAGCCCTACACAACGAATGGTGTTTGTCATCCAACAAAAGAGTGTATGTAGCACAAATGAGAGAAGTTATTATTTACTAGTAAAGGTGCACGTGCCATGCACGTATTATAAAAAAAAATCGTGTTTTTTAATAGTCACTTTGCATGTATCTCATGTCCAATCGGAGTATTTGTTTTGACGTGAATTTCCTTGCATATTTTCTTCTACAGTAGTACGTGCCACACACGTATTATAATCTATGATAATAAATAATTTATTTCGAATCCTTCTTATTTTGCGAGTTTTCTAAAAGAGCAACTTTGAATAGTTCATCAATTAAATCTTAAATCCTCGTCTGTTGGATTGACAGATGGTGACATAAGCAATGATTGCGAGATGAACCCAATTTCTGATGATAGTTTAAATGTTTTTATGTTGGTAGGGGGTCCATCCACAATGACACAATCTGTGGGATCAAATATTTGGTCTTCATCATCCTTCAAGTCTAGATTCGTTATATTATCATCATTCAAATGTGAATTCTCCAAAATAACTGTTTTTTGTTTCTAAAATCTATCATATTGACCTATCAATCAAGCAGTAACTAAAATTAGTTGTCAAGTAATAATGATTCAACCTGGAATAAGTATTACGATATGGAGCGAAATATATCTGCACGGGAATGTCGGATAAAATATCTCCCGTGAAATATTCCATGAATTACCATCCATAGACCACATGATGACCTGCATGATTACAAAATTTCTTAATTATACATAAATTAATATTTATTAAATAAGTAAAATCATTGTTCACCTAAAATACATTTAAAATCATCAAAAATGACAATTTGAGGGCAATTTTTTTTTCTGATATGTAACAGGGATAGTGCACAGCCCACGCACACCGGACAGACAGCCGACAGGCCCGAGATATGTAACACGCTGCCTCGCCGGCTCGCCCTCACTCCCGCATCCCCCACCGCCGAGCTCACAAAAAAAAATACACTCGCTGCCTCTCCCCCACCGCCGTCGCCGGGATCCCGGCTCCCCTCCCTCCCAGCGTCGCCGTCGTCTACACCCATTGATCCAATCCCAATGTTCCTCCGCCGCCAGTCCCTCCCGGCTCGGCGACCCCCACGTCTCTGCCTCAGGCGGTCAGGCCGCACCCAAATCGCCCCGTCGAGCTCAGCCGGGAGACTGCAGTCGCGCCGGCTGGCTTCTTCGTGCGGCGTGCTGGCCATTAAGCGCCGCGGCCATCGTCTTAGGAAGCTGCATCTGGGGTGGCCGCGCCTCGAGTAGTAGGGTGCCACCTCCGTTTCGTCACTGCAGTAGCCGCCGATCTAGCGTCTGACCCGACGGTCCAGCCTCCTTCAGTCCGTAAGCACATCTTCCTCTGTTACTCTACTGGATCAACTGGCTTGCGATGGAGATGCAACTTTTGCGCTGCACCTCTTTCTTCTCTTGATGGATCTTTCTATAATCTGTTCTATATCTTATAGAATTGGATGGGGAGACGGCGGTATGGCTCCATTAGAGTGGCAGGGCAACAGATGGAGTCCAATCTGGGTATATTAGGCGTATCCAGAATAGTTTCTTGCCCAAACTGAGGATACAAAGTCGATATCAGAGTGGCAGGCTAACGATTTTAAATTTGGCTTTGTATTTCTGTAGATATGCGGTCATGTTGTAGTCGATGTCAACAGTGGGACATCAGCTATGCTCAAGTCAAGGTAATCAGTACGACACTGTTTTGACTTCTCAGTGTGTATAATAAATTGAGGATAATTTCAGTGTTCTACTTTTGATTGTAGGTTGCATAGAGGTTCTCGAAGTTAGAAAATAAAGGATGGAGAAATCAATCATCGTTTGCTGTTGGTATTCTTCATATCCTTTCCCTGCCGCTCCGGCGACGGCGTCCTGCGCTCCTCACCTGCCTGGAAATCGCCCCGGCGAGGTCAGGTGCCCCCTCACCTACCTACCCACAGCCCTGGCGTGGTCCTGCGCCCCCTCGCCTTTCTCCCCGCCGATCCCGGCTCGTCTGGTCCTCACTCCCCAACACTGCCGCCAGCTCGAGCTCGGCAGCATACTCGCGGGCGACCCAGCGTAGGCACCGATGGATGAGCAGGCGCAGGGGCTTCTCCACCGGATTACCTTGCACGGCCACAGTGCGTTCGGGGGACCCACACAGCCCACCTCTTCCTCCTGTTGTACAAGCAGATTAACCGGAGCAATCGCGGAGGGACGCTTTCTCCGGTGAATGGTCGACACCATTGCTCCAGCGAATGGTCAGCGCCCCTCCAAGTTGATGGTGTTGAACCATTGATCACCCTGCAGCTCACTGGTCGACGATGCGCAGGTATATATTTCTGACTGGCCCTTCACCCTTTAATTGTAATTCATTGTGACCTGTAGTCTTGCCAATTACTTGGATAAATTTCTATATAATCACAATACTTGCTGTTGTAGTGTCTATTGTCTTGCTTGGTTCATGTCAAACCAAGGAATGAGTTTTGTGATAATTGGACAGTGTGTACTTTAATCGTTCTCAACTGCAAGGTTGCAAGTGTAGATCGCCAGAAGCATGTGCAAGTGTGTTTTGTGTGTGTACCTGTGGTTGGGTTGTCGTGTGCGCTCATCTTAGGAATTTTGTGAGATTGTGGGGTGAATTGGTTTTGATAAAAAAAATGAGGATATGCTATGAATCTGTAGAAATTTAGCTAGATTGTGGAGTGAATTGATTTTGAACAGTACTTGCCAATTGATATATATACTTGGTTAGATTTAATCTCTGATGAGGTCAACATCCCACTCCTCCTCTGCTAATAAAATAAGGACAAGTACCATGAAAAGGTACTTAGACCATATCTAATATTTGTTGTTATACCTCGGAAAGAGCATGTCCACTATCTGCACTTTCATGTACTTTGTTTTATTCTCATAAATGTATCTATTTCTAACAATCTTGTGTCATCAGCCTGTTGAACTATGCTTGTGGTTAATTACCTTTTCTGAGACGGTCTATTCTTGGTATGGAAATTTACTTGGGAGATACCCTATTTATAATTTGTGCAATCAGTAAAGGATAGAATATATTTACTTCAAATATGTGAGTCAATATATGTGCTTTATGCTGTAACTTTGCTGGCTCATGTTATGGTGATTATTTTGTGAGGCACATGCCATTGTCTCAAATGGGCTGATCTATAAAAATACTGGAGTGCCCAGTTAACTTTGATCTTTTGTGCACCAGGATGTATTCGCACTTGCAATATGTTTAGTTTAGTTGACCTTTCCTTGTCATTTCATTAATGTTTTATTTTCTACAATGTATAAAACTTGTTCATAATAATTTGACACGGTTGAAATTTAACAAGCCGATGGTCTTATTTTTGGCAGATACCAAAACTTAGTTTCTGGATGGGCGAGTTGTATTCACAAAGCAAGGAAAGCCTGTAATGCCACTGAAGGATCCAACATCTGATATGAGTATCATTGCACTTAAAGGTTCTGTTCTGGTTCAGGAAATTCGTGAAAAGGAGAGCCAGTGTTTCTGGGATCTTGTTGGATCTAATCTTGGAATTATATTGGGTGTTGAGAGAACGTCTGCAAGGTAAACTGCTGCCACATTTTATGTATATCTCAAAATGTGTTGTCACTTGTACCACATGTTTTAGCAGGCCATCTCCTTAATATTCTTAATTGACTGCTGTGCCACATTGTTATTCTTCATATCCTTTTCAGTATGAAAATACAGTGAACGTTTCTGTATGATGTTTCCTTTTTGCCCCAAAGCATGCACGCATGGTTTATTCCTTCTCTAGACACATCGACAAGTTCACTAAATAAAGCAAATGTGTAGGTGGTGCAGAATAAGTGATCAGTGATATTACAATCTATAATAAAATAATTTTATTTCAAATTGTATTATTTAGCGAGTTTTCTTAAAGAGATACTTTAAATGTATATCCTGCCCAACCATGTGAGAAGTGAGTGTAACAAACGATCCACGGACATGTCTCTACATAAAGTTCTAAATCATATAAATATATGTATTATAATTAGTTACAAAAATACTTAAAATAACAACTAAGCAACATTGTATCTTCTATTTATTCGCGGATGACGGTTCTTTCTTGAAGGTCCACTTTTTTATGCGATCAATAAGGCTTCGTGCAATGGCTGGGATATTGCTTAAAGCTTCATTTGCTTCATACTTCAGGATGTGAACCAAAAATCGCTTCCTTAGTTGAAAACCGTCCTATATATGCATTATACAACATTGTTATAAAAAAACATGTGCAAAGTGTATGCAAATGAACATGTGTAAATACTCACCGTGGGTACTGGAAAATGTAGCAATCCATCGTACCATGAATGCATGAACTCAAAAACCAAATAACCCGACAGAGCACTGCATGCATATAATGTTACATTGCGGGTCGAATAAATACGTTAAGATTGTAACACATTGTTAAGATTCTTACTCGTCTAGATTTGTTGGAACTTTGGGAGCCTTGCAACCCCATTTAGTTATGTCATCCTTTGATGCAGGGTTTGCAACTTCGAGGGCAAGATTAAAATTATCGGCCACATTTTTAAGTATAGTCTTCGCCAAATATGGTATTGGAAGCGGGTCCAAAAAAGAGATAACTTTTTTGTGCCGATCCAAGACGAACAATTGGAATAACCCAACAATATCCCAAGGCAATAAAATCTGCACCGATACATTTAAAAATATAGCAATCATTATAACAGATAATTGACTCTTAAGAATGAAGGATTGAATTCTTACCATATTGCATTCAGATATATGATACTCATTGCTGTCAGGCCAGCTAAGAAACAATTGAGCCAACCGAGCAACGTCAGGATAGTCACTACGACTTGGATCTCGTGCATATTGAGACATCAACTAAAATAATAATAAAAAACATTAGTATATGCCACAAATGAGTCACATATAAATAGATTTAATATGTAGTTATAGTAACTTACACAGAAGTTCAAATCCATGTAGTGAACTGGGACATCCCTAGCAAGCTAGATGTCGTGCCACGCCAGTATCCGTACAGCCATATTAAAGCAACTAACGTCCATATTTTCATTTATTTTTAGTATGCTACTTATTTGTCTTAAATTAAGACTAATAGGATAAGGACTCGAACTTTTAACCCATTCGGTCCTGTAAAATTAGAATTATGTCAATTACAATTACAAGTATGCTATCGCAATTTATTAGAACAATACAATAAAATGAAAAAAATGTTGCTTACTCTAGTGAAGGGATATCATCAACTGTGCTGATATATAGGCAAAGTTCATCTATTAATTCCTGGTCTGTTGGATTGGCACATGGGACGTGAAGCAATGATTGCGAGATGAACCCAATTTCTGACGCTAGTTTCGATGTTTTGATGTTTTTAGGAGGTCCATCCACAATGACACAATCAGTAGGATCAAATGTTTGTTCTTCATCATCTTTCAAGTCTCGATTCCTTATATTATCATCATTCAAATGTGAATCCACCAAAATTACGGCTAGTTTGTTTCTAAAATCTGTCATATTGACCTATTAATCAAGCAGTAAATAAAGTTAGTTTTCAAGTAATAATGATACAACCTGGAATAAGTATCGCGATATGGAGCAAATATACCTGTTCAGGAATGTCGGATAAAATATCCCCCGTGAAATATTCCATGAAATTTAACATCCATAGACCACACGATGACCTGCATGATTATAATTTTTAATGATACAGAAATTAGTATTTATTCAATAAGGATAATCATTCGTCACCAAAAAAGACCTTCAAAATCATTAAAAATGAAAATTTGAGGGCAATTTGTTTTTCTGAATTGTAGCAGAGACAAGAGCAGTCCACGGCCCACGGCCCACGCACACCTGACGGCCGACAGGCCCGAGATTAGCTCGCCGACCTCACTCCATGTCGTCCTCACTCCATGTCTCATCGCCGTAAACAAAAGTCGCACTCACAGTACTCGCTGGCTCTCCCCCCGCCCCCCTCCCACGGCCGTCGACCGGACCCCCGCTGTCCTGCCTCGCCGCCGATGGCCTGGACGACAACCTCCTCCGTCCTCTTCGTCCAGGCGACCGGAAGCCAACGGAAGGCCAGGGCACATAGCGGGAGGGGCAAAAGGAGGTGGATGGGCGGTTCCCGTCTCCACTGGATCCGCAGCCGTGGCCACCCGTCTTCGCCACTGCCGATTCCGTGCCACATCGCCGCCCTGCACGCGAGACCGCCGCGCTTCCCTTGTGTTTATCATGTATTCGTGAACTATTTGTTTGGTTCAGAATTTCAGACTACCCAAGTACAAAATGAAACTTCGTTGCCAATTTTCAAATCACATATTGTATTCGGATATCTTTAGTTTTACTTTCTCAGTTTGATTATGTGCAATACTACTACTTACATTCACTTAGGATGGCCTTAAAATTTTATAATATGATCAGCTTCGGGATGAGGCAATTTGTTTGTTCAATGGACTTCTGTTGATGTGTTTCTTTTGCGAGCATGACAAAGTGGTTAGTGCAGTGGATGATCTTCTATCACTGGTAGTTGATAATAATCTGGGGCACTACTTTGCCGCCACACAAGATTCTGATCTTCCTAATGTGCTATGTGTGCTTGTGTATTATGTGTGGAATGATTGTGCTCAAGACTGGACCTGATGTTTGGTCGCTGTTGTTTTAACTCTTGTGCATAGGAACTAAATTAGAGACTTGGGGTTTTAATGGTGTTGATGTCATAAGGAAAAGTAAACAACAGGTGCGCTCAAGATTGAACTGTCAAGATCAATCTATGATGCTTCCTCTCAGACTTTCGGTGTTGGCTTCAACCAAAATTCCTGTTCAGAAGTAGGCATGTAAGCCTACCTACCTTCTATCCTCTAAATAATTAGTATGTTTATAACTCTGCTCCATTGCATTTCAAATTACATCTTTGATATTGAGGTTTCACTTAACGGTTTCAAGATACTGTTAGAAATAATTCAGATTTCTAATTCTTATGAAAATGTAAAGAAGTTTAATGATGTTACTTTGTGGGTATTTGTATTCTTTCCCTATTACTTACTGCTGTTTTAATAGAAAGTAATCATTATGTATAATTATACACATCATTGTCCCTTCAGAAAAAGTACATAGATAACTAATGTACTTATTTATTTTTATATGAAGCAACTCATCATCATATATGAATTGAGTTGTTGCATTATAGCTAGCTCCAAATTAAAGAGATGGTATGGAAGAATAAATTATCTTGAATCACTGTAATATCATACAATTTCTTAACTTGAGGCATAGATTTAGCAAATTGATGTTGCAAGAATAAATTATGCATTGAGTTCAGAGGTATACCCATCTGTTTGCAGACTTCTCGTAATACACTCTTCCCTTGGCCATGTTGTCACATTTAGGTCTGGCCATTTATCAGCTTTTAATTCCATGCTAAGCGATGCATATTTCAATAAATTTTGCAGTCCTTCCAGCTGTTGCACGAATAAAAGACAATATTAACATCACAACCAAAAAATACCGAAGGATACAGAAAAGCATCTTATCAAAAGATAGGGTAGTGGGGCTAATTGCTAACCATAGCAGCGAGGTCTTTGCGGCCCATTCCTCTGCCGAGCGAGTCGAGCACTTGGATTCTTCGTTTTCTGGTATTTATAACTGCTACGTACCAATGCATGTTGTTACTGTTCACTGGAATGTGTATCTGAAATTATTTAGTTAGTCTAGTTCCAATATAGACAAACATTCGTCCTCCATACAATTTACTTGAGATGTAAGAAACTGAGACTAACCATATCATATTTCAAATAAGTGCTGACTCGGTCTAATAACCATGTTGGTGCTTCATCAAGCCCCAGACAGCTAAAACTCTTTATCGTCTTAGAGACGCATGCATTCTCTAAGAACACACTTCCACCTGACCTCACTTGTAGATGCTCTGTACCACGTATGCAATTTATGTACGCGTTTATTATCTACAATTTCAAAAGCATACAATGGTTATAGGAGATATTAGAACTCATAATAAAATAGCAAATCCTTGTGACAAAACTATATATGCTTACTTCATCGCCAATGAATTCTCCGGGAGTTAAAAGTGACAGTAATTCGGCCTTTTTAAGATATCCATCGTCGATGCTCACTAAATATCTCTTGTCGCTTGGTTCGTTTCTGATTTTGTCAATCACAGACCAATCATCGCCGGTGCAGGCATAATCTGTCACAATGGAAGTAATAACATGTATTAGTAATGAAGAAAATAAATATAGCAAAAGCAGGGCAGAGAAGGTTTTGTTATGTGCCTTGTGGAGAAACCACATAGTCTTGTGTCTTCTTAGGCTTGTTATGCCGTCGCATATGTTTCTCTATCTGCATGGGCAATGCAAACTCATTCTCTATAGTTCCTGGCCCTTCCGTGCCGGATGTTGTTGCTAAGTGCTTATCCTGAGCTGACAGCAGTTGTTGACTTGCTTTGTTGACAGATAATTCCTGGGAACAACATAAACAAAACTGAAACCAGGAAAAGGGTGTCGGATAATTACTGTGGAGATTTGGAATTATTGGGGAGTTTTTAGGACCAAGAAACTCACATTTTTCAATTCGGAGTAAGTAGCCTCTTTGCCGGTTTTATTTTCTAGCTCATTTGTCTCAGATTTGGTCAGCCCCTCTTCAATTTGCATATCTGTTTGGCCCTCTCTAAATATTTCTTCTTCTTCTAGTTCAAGATTCTCAGGTTTCGAAGTTGGTAATGCTTGCTCCTTTGCTCCATCGTTGATGGTTTCCTGTACATGCACACAAAACTCTTACATTAGTGGAGAACCAGGACTACTAAACAACCGAACAGTGAAAAATCTTCCAGACATATAATGCTTTTTCTTGTATTGCCTTTGTCGACTCGGGGTTTGTATCATTGTATTTGGTTATCACTTCTTCAGTCTTCATATTATCTGTGTCCTCATCCATTGATCCCATGTCGATGTTTTCCTGAAAACCAAGCATATATCACTCTTAATTACGAAACCTTGCAAAGTCTTTAATTACGAAGCCTCGCAAACTATGAAGTTACATAGATATATATCATTACCGCATTGATAGCATGGACAATAGCACCGAATCTGGGTGGAGATTGATCCGCAGAGGACATCGGGGATGTCGCCCCAGACATTGAGACTGATGCAACAAGGTCAGATTCGTAGGGCGAGTGGACAATCTTGATGTGGAGGAGGCCGGCGAGGTGGAGGAGACTGGATGCGGCGATTGTGGTAGGGAAGAGTATCGTGGTGACGGCTTCTGGCGGTTGCTGTAGAGTTGTAGTTGCCCACGTTGGTGGGAGTCTGGAGTCCCTTATCGATCGAGGTGGAGGTGGAGGAGAGTGGGGATGCGGCAATAGCTACAGCCAGATCGTGAGGCAACTGGGTTTTTTTTCCTCCTAGGGAATCGTACTTGTATAACAAACTATCCATATCTCTAGCGTACACTATTTTTATTGCTCTATCCGGCTGATTTATCTCTGGCCCCTCGTTTTTATTTTTGCCTTTTTTTTATACCCCATGTACACAAATGCCGTTATAATATATTACATGATTAAATTGGGCATTCTACTTTTTTAGTTTATTGATCTCTCGGTTCCAGATATATATTTATTTTTTTCCAAGGTTTTTGACGGTAAATATCAATTTATTTATGTCTTCGATTTCTTATTAGGTTAGAGATTTGTTTTGGCATCACGAATTGCACCCATTGGAGAAGCAAATGAATATGAAGTTTCATGTAACGACTGGTTTGTCTACCTTGGATTGTCAGGTATAACGTTTCATGTTTTTTAAGTTACCATATCTACTTTTCGAAAGCATTATCATATCTACTATTGCATCATATTAAGGGAAAGTGGTGTTTCGATGTTACATGATTTTAAATTTGAGAAGTTTTGATATCATGGACTAAACGGACCTGTCAGCATTCGGCCTGCATTGGTATGCACACTTTGTCTACCTACTTTGTTTGTTTCTTGATACTTAATACCCTTTTATTACGGACAGTCCAATTATTACATTAGAAAACAAAATCACTACGTGTTGGTACAAAACAGTTGGCTCCAAACCAACCTGATAGCACAGTACCAACTTCTGAATAAAGGAAACAAATAGTCTTTAAAACAGCATCCTTTTCGTGTTGGAATAATCAAGCATTCTAAAGGCTTATTGCCCTTCTCCACATACATACACGCGCATTCATGTACAAGAGAAGCACTACAGGTACAAAGTTTTTGCATCCATTTATTTAGTGGAGATGTTGTGGATGGTTTGCAAGATGTGAAAATAGTAGATACGGAATGGAGCATCTTGTGAATATAACAACATGTTATATTTATTATTACAACAAAGGATAGAAATAACTCGCTTAAAACACCATCCCTTTCTAAAGAATTATTGATTCTGGACATACATGCCTAATCAACTTCATTGTACTTGTCAACTTTATCTGGCGATGTGCCGGGTGTACTGCGCTTCAGATAGTTGTACATGTATTTGATCGAAGAAGCTTCAGCAGGTAGACTACCTGTGTTGTACTCGTTGGCTGGATTTTGAGCATCCCTCCTAAGAAGTACAACATTTTTTACCGCTTCACCGTAAGCTGAATCATTATGAATTCGTTTGCGCACACCTACAACATGACTAATTAGGACATATAGTTATCGAGACTGGTGAAATAGTAATAGAAAAACTACAGTCACCTTCAAGCATGTCAAACTGATGACATGCTAAGCACCGATGAAATGTGATTGTTGTTGCTGCTGTACTTAAAAGGCTTCCTATTTATGAAAACATCGAGTAAGTACAAGTGAGAAATGGATTTGGTATATAGCACTTATTATAGTTCAGACTTACTCGACGCTTGGTCAACCTCCATAAAGGTTGCCATTAGGAATGAATAATGCCTTTCCCCAAAAAATAGTTCTTCTCTATGGCTGTCAGCTAGTTCATCTAAAAACCGGAGGAACACAGTACGATCATTGGAGTCCACCACTGCTAATTCCCTCATGCCTAGAGGGAAATATGTGTCGTGGTCAATTGGGCCAACATACATGATAACTCCCGCGATATCTACATGATAAGATTTGTTAGTACATAAAACATGAAGCTAGCACCTAGTCGATATAATGTAGTCATGTATTTTTATTTTGTGTACAAAAGAATACCGGTGATTGATCCATTTGGTAAACTGAAGACGTCATACTCATCCATATCTGCTCATTTAGAAAAGTGTGTATAATTATTAATAAAAACAATTGTACCTATTCAATTTAGGAGGAAATAAGGAACCAAATAGACTTCAAAAGCTGGCCGCATATACTATTATTTTTCATGATTCTGGTGTGGTAAAAAAGGAAAAACGTAGCACAATGTAATGGTAGCATGAGGACAATTGCTATACAGATCTAGGAATTTGTGTAATGGCCAGAAAAGACAATATTTAGAATTAAATTCCTTGTTACTTATAAAAATATACTTGCTACCTCGATTTGATCTATCAACAAAATCACAAAGTACCATTAGAAATATATGTCTTACCTAAAGCTTCTAATCAGATCCTCTTCTTTTTCCTCTCAGCAGCCTCGGCTTTTCTCCTTCTGTTTGTCTTGTCAGAAAGAATGTTCTCACGGCTCCCTTAAATAGACCCACAGAGGCATGCATGAGCAACAGCTAACCCACGCATTCACTAACCCAGTCCACTGACACATTAATCGGCTACCAGAACCATACATGCAGCTAACAACGTAAACAAGCTGTAACTAACTCTGACTTGGCCAAGTCACACGGTTAGAATTACATGTTGAGTCTGTCTGACCGCTTCTAACGTGTGGCTAAATGTGACATTTATTTTTAGGTATGTTAATTAACTTTGCCATTTATTTGAGATTTTGTAACCTGCCACACCATGCAGGGAAGGCTTTCTCCAGAGAAGAGGGGACGGCTGGTCTTAGTTTTGAATATTGCTTGCACGATTGCTTACAAGTTGGAGCTCACATTCTTTGGTTACTCCGCTTCTGAAATTGAATATTCTGACATTTCGTTTGGACGGCAATCCTGTGGCATACATGTTTAGATTTTCCTTATCATTGGATTATGCTAACCTAAGCATAATTTTCCGTAAATATAAGTATTAACACATCAATGTTTAAAAGTTTAAAACCCATTTAGAAAAATCCTAATACAATATATTTTTGTTGGATCAACATGGTATGCATGTAAAACTGATCTTTTAAAAATAACAATCCGGGAAAGATAAATGAT
This sequence comes from Lolium multiflorum, assembly GCA_030979885.1. Lineage (NCBI taxonomy): Eukaryota > Viridiplantae > Streptophyta > Magnoliopsida > Poales > Poaceae > Lolium > Lolium multiflorum. The sequence goes on along the minus strand of CM061748.1, from coordinate 136,722,686 downwards.
CTCATCCTTATATAATCTATTTTTCCTTAAATAATAAAACTGATCTTATTTTTCGTGATGCGCTAAGGTTTACAGAAAAGCGTCATCATGGTTCTTTCATGCTAGAAAAAATGCTTAAACACATGGCTTATTCTTTCATTATCTAACCTCGAAATAGAAAAATCCGATTAATCCGGTCCGAGGAAAATGATGGTATCCTTATGTTTAATAATATATACCTCTGGTACAAAAACAAGATAATACAAAAATAAATTGGAAACTGTATCCATAAGACTAACACTCAGTTTCTCACTACTTTATAACATCTTAATTAGTGTCAAGCGGTAATAACAACCCAACACACCGAGAACAGTGAAAAGCAATAAAGCAGTAGCATATAAATTTTTTTGTGGGATGGACATGTGACATAGGAGTTCAGCCCCAAGAACAAATATACGAAAAACCCGGCAAAAAAGAACGGTCCTGTTTCACCCCTCCAACACATCCCTGTAGACAATGTTCTTTGTGCTTTTTCCTTTGGGATCTAAGTCTGTATTTGGCTTCGCCAAGATCCGAGTAGTCTGCCTCGACACACCCCTTGAAAGTGCGACATAAAGCTGGCCATGCGAGAATACAGGCTCTGGGAGGTAAATACCAACATTTGGAATGGTTTGCCCCTGGGCTTTGTTGATGGTCATTGCAAAACTCAACCGGATAGGGAACTGTTTCCTCTTGAACTTGAAAGGAAGTGAAAGGTCCTCCGATGGCGACATAGGGATCCTTGGTATGAAGACTCTGTATCCAGCATGTTGTCCACCTACAATCTCCGCATCGATTGCATTATCATGGAATGCTCTAATCATCAATCTTGTTCCGTTGCACAACCCATTGTGCGGATCGAGATTCCGGAGAAGAATGACGGGACAGTTGACTTTGAGTTTCAATTCATGCGGGGGCAGGCCATTGGGAGTGAGGTGGTTAAGATAGTCTAGTGGGTAACTATTTCCTGGATCATCTTCGACAGAGTCAAAGCTATAAAATACCTTTTCCTGACCAGGAAATCGGCCAATCAACTTCCTGTTCAGATCGTCAACATGCTCATTCTTGGTTGAAAGAATAGCACGCGCACTCATGTAGGGTCCAGATGTGGCGTTCTCATGAAGCGATGGGAATACATGTTCAATAAGATTGTTCACTGGTTCTTCGGTTGCAGCGTAAGGAATAACAATGTCATCTGGAAGATGCACGTAGTCACCGCCGATCGTCTCTTCTGTTCCATTGCCTATTCTCAGTAGGTAATTGGAGAACCACTGATCTGTCTGTGCCCTCATATTACGCGTAAGGCGTATCTTCCTAATCTTCTCCCACAAATAAGACCTCTGTAATGTGGCATCAGTTATTTGAGCTCTTGTCCCACGTGTTACAACGGGAAGTACCTGCCTAAAATCTCCTCCAAACACCACGACTTTCCCCCCAAAAGGCAAAGCGGATCCCATGATGTCCTGTAGGGTCCTATCAAGAACCTCAACAGTTTGGCGCTTCGTCATGGCAACTTCGTCCCAGATTATTAAAGATGCCCTACGGAGCAGCTTTGCTGTACCACACTGCTTGGTGAAATTGCATGTGCTGCTGTCCATGAGCTTAATGGGAATTTTAAACCTGGAATGGGCAGTGCGCCCACCAGGCATGATTGATGCTGCTATGCCAGATGTAGCTGTAGCAATAGCTATTTGACCCATGGAACGGACCTTTGCAAGAAGTGCTTTGTATAGATATGTCTTTCCCGTGCCACCTGGACCATCAACAAAGAAAATCTGGCTTCTTTTGTTAACAACATGAGAGAGGATGTCATCAAAACCAGCACGCTGCTCTTTGTTAAGAGTTGTAAACATGTTTATGTCTTCTTTATCAAAAGTGACAGACAGCTCCTCTTGTATCTCTCTGCAATCTCCATTGGAACAGTCATCATCCACCGGATCCAAATCTGGCAGGCCATAAATGCTAATATCTTTTCCCATGGAATGCACCAGATCCCTAATGTCTCGAAGGACCATCTGCTCTACTGCGGCCTGATTGGACTGGTCACGACGGTAGTCCTCAGACATCGACTCAAGGTGCTTGTCCCACAATGATCGGATATGGGTCACCTCGCAGAACACCAGAATTGTTGCAAAAAGCCTTCTTAGAGCATACGGCATTTGGAATGTAGCCGCTTCGGTCAAGCAGTCATCAAGTGACTTGTCGGTCTCTATGAGACCTCTTTGCTCACACGATTCTCTGAAATTCAAGCACAGTCTGCCGTTTACAGTTTTCAAATCCTGAAATGACGTTGCACCTCTCACATGATTCATGAGCACTCTAAGGAAGTACCTTTCACCTTCACCAGGATTGGCATACACAATTCTTCCAATCTGCCCTCGCCCCCTTAGTGTTCGTCTCTGCCACTTCTTCTTACCCTTTATCCACTTGTAGAATTCTGGGAACTCTTTGTACAAGAAGTTCTTTGCATAAGGATCCACTTCGTTCATCTTGAAATATTCAGTGAGCATGGTACTGGTTGAAGAGGGCCGATTGACGACGTCGTCTAGATCATCGCCCTCTGTGAATGTGATAGGCTGCATATCTTCCAAGTGAAGCTGAAGTTGCAGAACAGAGGGATAGATACCGTACATTGGAAAAGCGTAAAGCCTGTAGCAAGACTCTTGTGGCCCCACGAACCTGGCATCCCTGTATTGTTTAATCTCATTGATCACTTCACCCTCATTATCTCCTGCTGGATCCACTGAGAATGATGCACGATCATGTCCTTTATAGATGTACTTGAATAAATATTTAACTGCCTTGATGCTTGAGCAAGCTTCAACATTGATGTGACAATTATACCGCATAAGCAGACCAGGGTTGTATGGGACAACCCATCTATTATCCAACTCTGATCCCCTGACCTTCACTTGACAACCATCGTGCCTCCTCCTATAGATAGGATATGAGTCCTTTCCTTGCTGTGTACAATCAGTAAACTGCCGAGGATAGTGAAATCGACATTCACCATCTATCATGCAAGCACAATTTTTCCTGAGAGCACCACATGGTCCATGGAGCATATGTTTGACCACCAGAGCATGCAATACAGGGTAGAAGTCCTTGTTAGGAAGTTCTGCTGATATCACCTTGTCATATCCGTCTGGGTTTGTTAGCTTGCTATCCGAGCGCATGATCAGAAGCATGTGCTCATGCGGCAGCCCCCTCTTTTGAAACTCAGTAACATGGACATATGCAGCAACCTCACCAAAGTATCTTTTTTTGATTAATAGATCCTTGATACTTCGCAATTTGGCCCTGTATACTCTCGCCACAAGGTCTGGACGGTCTTGTGGTGTCTGTCCGGGTTCAAGTTTGGATGTAATCTCCTCCCAGTGTGGGTTGCAAGTGATTGTGATAAAGTAATCAGGCTTCCCAAACCGCTGGACTAACGCCATCGCATTGAGGAATCTTCGCTGCATGTCTCTATCACCTCCTGGAAAAGTCCGCGGTAGCACAATTCTCCTACCAACATGCTTACCACGTGTCTCGCCAGCATACATGACGTCAACAACACCCTTCATTAATAAAACAATGAAAACATCATTGTCCTGTTAATTGACATGCGTAGGGGAGGCGGTGCGTGTGTGATATAACATGGAGATGGTATGATACCTGGTATAAATCAGCACGAATGCGCTTCTGATTCTTAGGATTGGAGAAAAAATCAAGTCTCATAGTCTCACACTTTATGTACATGTCGACAGCCCATTGCTGGAGCTCGCGTGCACCGAACAATATAATGTTGAAAAGTCCTTTCCTAACTTGTAGCTTGAAGCAATAGTACTCCCTTGCGCTAACAAATTTTCTTTTACCTCCGTTTTCACCATCATCGTGGTCCTCTTCATCCTGGTCCTCTTCATCATCTGTAACATGGATGAGAAAATGATTAATCGTCGATCGTTATTAACAATCATTAAAATGTGAAACTTGTTTTGTCAGCACGGGGATAATTACCTGCTACCTCATCTGTGTTTTCTTCCAGATGTACATTGGAACTTTGGTCTCGACCTTGCAAGGGTTCACGCTCTGTGTCATCCTCTTTGTCCCCTTGCTGAGTGACTTTACGTGGTATCTGATATGGTATCCGACGGTTCCACCCCGTCTCCCCTCTCGGGAAGAATAATGGATACGCCAAAGGATCATAGCAACCATAGTAAGCTCTAATAAATATAGGACGGTCCCCTTTTCCATGCACGACAACCTGCCTATCAAAAGTGTTTTGCGGGTCACTACCTTCAACCCACATCGCGGCCACCTGTGAAGCTGTGGGGACATTGTACCTTCTCTGGTCCAGTCTTATGTCCGTGTTAAGGGATATTCTATATTCTTCCAGGTTCGGAACAGATCCACAGCTTTTAAAGGTCTTCACATAGGGGTTGTCCTTTAGTATCTCCAGAATGGCCCGTATGATATTGATATCAAGATCTGGAGACCGCTTCACTCTATGTTCCAAGGTTTCATCTGTATCATAGAAGTAGAGCTGGAGATGTCTAGGTCCTTTATCACCTGGCACCAGATCATCCATTTTATAATATAGTGCCCCTTGTGCACGAAATGTATACACACCGGTTCTCGCCGCACTGCTGACGGTCTTGTCGAGGGTCACTCCAAGGCTTGTGAAGGAGAAGTGGGTGTTGAAATATCGAATATGCTTTCTGAAATATTTTGCATCAGCATCATCCTGACTTGTAAACAAACGATGCAACTCTTGAGGAACTTCAGGGGTAGCTATCTTGACTTTTCCTTTTCTGCAACAGAAAGCAGGGCCCTCATATTGTAGCTTCATTGCTCCACAATGGATGCAGTCTGGTACTGTTTTCAAAACATGATGCTTCTTTGGCAGATTGTGGTACACGAAGTGATAAGGATCATCATTCTGTTCACTCTGAGGCACATCAGTTGTCAATCGGTACGAATCAAATACATCACCTGCACAAGCAGAACAAATAGTAATTTAGTTGATGCGGCACTTATTCTGACCAGAATTTAATAGTTATAAAAAAATAATTATTGTTATGAGTTACCTAGACCACTAAAAATCCTGCACTCTTCATCATCATCAAGCACTGTTTCTTCCTCTTGCATGGTTTCCGTGTTTTCTGTGTCCAAAACAAGTTAAATTGGCTTAATGTATAAATGAGTCCTTATAAAAATGTGCACAATCGTTATGCTATTTTACCTTCGAACCTAGCATCTTGTTCAACTGGTTCAAAAATCCCCGGAGGATCAGATTCATCGGTAATGTTTGGCTCACCTGGATCTGTATTAAATAGCATAACAATTGATAAATAGCAGTTTAGAAACACAATAAATCAATGATATGCAGAAAATGTTCTGAATATTAATTCCGTTGTACAATAATACATGGAGAGAACTAACTGGTATGGACATGAACATTAGTACAGCAACAATACCTGGCTCAGATGATTGTGCGTGCATGGCAGCATTGGTTCGTTTGTTAGATGCGGAGCTATTTTTGACATTTATAGTATCGTTTTGGTCAAACAGTGTCCCGCTTTCCCTTCTGCAATGCTTATACTTGCGGTTATTGCGCAAATATTCTTCCCTCTGTTCATCCGTCATGAGCGAGTATTTTTCCCTGCGTTGATACCGTCTCTTATCAGGATTTGCACTTTTTGCTACAAAACTCTCTTGCCCATGAAAATTTGCAGATGTGGACACATGACCCATAGATGAGTCGCAGAATGGCTTGCTCATTGGGGTATGCGGTGAACTCGGTATATAAGTAGCTGGTGGTTGAGACCCGTGGAGTCCACTCCTTGCCGCATCTATCTTTTGTTGGTGGGCTATACGCTGTCTCTGTAGATACTCAGCTTTATTTTCTTCAGACATTCGAGCATACCATGACATGTTAGTGCGTTTTGGGGGGCCTTGGCTTGGGCATACGCGATTGTTTGTTAGGTCTGTCACAGGACCAGTAATAAAACATCATTGTCAAAGAATTTCCAAAAACACACTGTCACAGCATCACACTCACACAAGTGTGATGTAGAGCATATATACTTGCTTAAATAAAGCAAACAAGAGGCCCAAGAATATATTACCTGATAATTGGCTCAGTGAACCTGCCCCTGCAATATTGGACTGGGCGACAAGAATAGGTCTATTTCCTCCAGATTTTTCTTGCATACGCCATGCTTCATTTCTGTGCAACCAATCGGACTCGTTGTCACCGACCACTTGAGATGCATAGTGCTGCACATGTGGCGGCATACCTATAAGTATTTGTAGCTACAAAATCAGCCTTTTTCAAATAACACGGCACGTATATGTTGGAAGTATAGAACACATGACCTTCTTGAGTAGCAATGTTCTGTATCTGGGTGACTCCAGATATTCTGGTGGCCTGTGTACAGCATGGTAGGTTTTCCTGATTCTCAGTGGCGATTGGTTGTTTTTTAAGTTCCTGTAATTCACGTCGGCGCTTTAAAATCTCACATTTATTATTTGCATACCGCTCCCTCTCCCTCTGCCTTTTGAGCTCTTTATAATCTGCATAGATATCACACTTTAGTATGTCACATAATAATGATGAGATTGCATCGTACAATATTAATACCTGAACAGCAAACAACTTTGTCATCTGAGATTGTAGAGCATTTATATTTGTTGAATTAAAATAAAACATGATGATCATCATTATATTACCAGATAATTTGCTTAGTGAACCTGACACTTCAATATTGGACTGGGCGTTAACATGTATTTCTCCTCCTGGTTTTGGTTGCAGCTGGCATGCTTCATTTCTATGCAACCAATCGGACTCATCGTCTCCTCCCACCTGAGATGCATAGTCCTGAACATGGGGCGCCATACCTGTAAGTATTTGCAGCTACAAAATCAGTATTTCATATAACATGGCACATATATGTTGGAAGCATAGAACACATGACCTTCTGCAGAAGCAATGTTATGTATCTGGGTGACTCTAGATATTCTGTTGTCATGTGTCTCGCATGGTATGTTTTCATCTTTCACATCGGCGGTTGGCTGTTTTTTAAGCTCCCGTAGTTCACGTCGGCGTTTTAAAATGTCATCTCTATTTTTTGCATACCGCTCCCTCTCCCTCTGCCTTTTCAGCTCTTGAGAATCTGCATACACATGACTCTTTAGTATGACAGAAACTGACGATGTTACTGAACATTGAGCGTGCTGTCAGCTACCTTGACTTTGGCTGTTCGTTATGTCTTGGAATGGAGTCCGTGTGGAAGATGTCATATATGTACCGAAATAAGGTTCCTTGTAAAATTAAGAGGTATCAAAAAATGTGACGAAAAGAAAGTAAACTGTCAAAACTGCTATTGTCAGAAAATCAACAAATACCCCCGGTAGATAAGTATTTTTGCTAAAATTTGCACGCAAACACATTTATACATACCCAAACGGATTCCTTATTCAGTAATTCGTAAAGGTTGACTTAAGTAAGATGTTTATGCAGAGATCAAATGTTTCAAGCAATATTCATTATATTGAGATATCTCTAATTAACAATAGTAAAGCTTTATCATTCAGTTTACTGTTGTATACATTTCCCTGAACTCATGCCCCAGTGTTAGAGTCAATAACATATATCTTCATGAGATCAATAAGCATGGCATAGAAAATCACGAATTTCACTTATATCCAGGTCACGTTTTATCACCTGTAGCCTAGGTTTTGATTTTAAATAGAGTCATTTGATAGTGTAGGGATAATAATATAGTCTGAAATCTTGAGAAAATGCTAGGCTTAATTACCTGAAGCTATACAGTCAGAATCACCGGTGAATTGTCCAGTTGTTTGCCAAAAAATTCAATAGAGCTATGACCATATGATTTACAGTACATGCTTAGTTTGCTAATTTGAACCTCTTGCGGCTTCTATTACTTCATGTGGTAGTAATGCAGAAATCGCAGCATATACATGTACTCGACCACAGATGCACACAATTATCTGACTCAAACCAAATATTGTATGAAGGTGTATGAAACTGCAGTCATTGATTTCGCTGATATGCAGATAATTGCGTTCAGCCAACGTAAGAGCCCTGATTCAATAATTTGATTCTGAGTAATGCTGCAGGTCACAGTTTACCAGAAAGTGATCAGGTAAACAGTGGTGGAACCGCCGGGAAGAAGTGCAGCTGCGTGCGTCCTGCTGGAGCCTGTCACATGGCGTCTGCGTGAGGGCGATATGGCGGCAGGTTGACGACGCGACAGGACTGCGTGGTGGAACGCGAGAACGGCGAGAGGAAAGCGCTCCGGACGGCGAGAATTGCTGCTGGGCGGCAAGGGCGAGAGGAAGTCGTGACTGACGGGACGGCGAGAACGGCGAGAGGAAGGTGTGGTGGACGGCGAGAACTGCCTGGTGGAACGGAAGAACGGCGAGGACTGCTGGGCGAGACGTGCTACAGGGTCTGAGGAACGGTTACGTGATTTGATCGATAGATTTGTTCCTGTATCGATCGATGTCCTTTTTTTTTTCTTCTGTGGAGCGCTAGAGCAGACGTGGTCTGCTGGTCTGCTCGCATCATCAAAGATGTAATATATCTCAGCCATTGGATAGGTAGATTGAAGGGTTGAGATTGGTTGAATGGGACGCTCTGGCTCTTTTATAGTAGGGGAGATTATGCGATCAATGTTGAGAGTGTCCACTAGTGAATGTATGATCCCTAGGCCTTGTTTCCAAACATCGAATCACCGCTTACTTACTGTTCTGTTGCATGTTTACTCGCTGTCATATGTTATTCAGATTGTTATTACCACTCATATACATCCATACTACTTGTATTTCACTATCTCTTCGCTGAACTAGTGCACCTATACATCGACAAGTGTATTAGGTGTGTTGGGGACACAAGAGACTTCTTGTATCGTGATTGCGGGGTTGCTTGAGAGGGATATCTTTGACCTCTTCCTCCCGAGTTCGATAAACCTTGGGTGATCCACTTAAGGGAAAACTTGCTGCTGTTCTACAAACCTCTGCTCTTGGAGGCCCAACACTGTCTACAGGAAAGAAGTGTGAGTAGACATCACTGCGTTGGTTGCTTGATCCAATCGGGAGTTGACAAGGTCTGCGGAAAAAAAATCAAAAAAAAATGTCTGCTTCGTCGGGCTATGTTGCGATTCCTCGCTGCCCAGCCATTTTCAATGGCGTGAATTACCCTAATTTCGCTGCCTTTATGCGCATTCATATGCGTGGTCTTCGTCTTTGGAGTGTGCTATCCGGCGAGATCTTGTGTCCGCTGTGCCCTGTTGCTCCTATTGCTCCTACTCCACTGACGCCACCAGCTCTTGCTACCGATGCTCCTTAGGCTGACAAGGATAAAGCTAAGAGTGCTGATGATGCGGCCGTCGCCGCGTATGATCGGAAGGCTCACGATTGTTCTTCTGCTCTTGAGACCTACTGGCTGGACCTGACTGCTTACACCGAGTGGATGGATGATGATGCTCCTGCTGCAGCTGTTCTCACCTCCAGTGTTCTACCGCAGTTTGCTTCTGAGTTTAAGAGCGATGCATCATGTCCGCGGGCCGACCCAAATGGAGAAAAACAAACCATTTGGGTCGTCAGTTTGGGTCGTCCCGCTGGAGAAAAACAAACCGTTGCACGAGTAGAACACAATGGATTTGTGGGTGTTGCTGCTTTTGTTGTCTTTAGTTATGTGTACTTTGCATCTTGCAGGATGGTGGGATGAAGCGGCCCGGGATAACTTTACATGACCGCGTCTCATGAGACTTGCTCCACGATTGACATGCAACTTGTATTGCATAAGTGGCTTTGCGGGTGTCTCTCTCACCATAGTTAAGATTCAATTTACTATTTCAATTGACAACACTAGTATCACCGTTGTGGTTCATATTCGTATGTAGATTGGATCTTACTCGAAAACCCTAAACCACGAAAAATATGCAAACCAAATTAGAGGCATCTAACTTGTTTTTGCAGGGTTTTGTGATGTGATATGGCCATGATGTGATGATGAATATATTTGATGTATGAGATGATCATTATTGTATTGTGGAAACCGGGAGGAGCCTAATGGTTGTCCTTAATTTTGTTAAGACATATGTGTCTATTCATCATGTAATAGCTTTATTTCAAGTAGTTGTTATAGTAGCTATAAGTGATGGACAACCATAAAGCGGCGCCACTGATCTTGATGCCTTGCTGGTGATGATGGAGATCATGTCCGTGCTTTGGAGGTGGAGATCAAAAGCACAAGAAGAAAGGCCATATCATATCACACATTATGAATTGCATGTGATGTTAATCCTTTATGCTTCTTATTTTGCTTAGATCGCGACGGTAGCATTATAAGATGACCCCTCTCACTAAATATCAAGATAATAAAGTGTTCATTCCTTAGTATGCACCGTTGCTAAGACTTGTCGTTTCGAAGCATCACGTGATGATCAGGTGTGATAGATTCTGCATGTTCATACGACAGGTGCAAGAGAGATTTGCACATGCGGATACTAAGGTAACTTGACGAGCCTAGCATGTACAGACATGGTCTCGGAACACGGGATACCGAAAGGTAGAGCATGAGTCATATGAATGATCTGATGAACACTTTGAGTGTTCGCCTTTGAAACTACATCTTTTCTCGTGAAGATCGAACTTGGTGTAGTGGATTTGGTTCGTGTAATCACTAAGACAATGTGAGGGATGTTGTTTTGAGTGGGAGTTCACCTAGTTAATTTAAGAATTAAAATTGAACTCAATTTATCATAAACTTAGTCTAAACTCTTTGCAAATATGTTGTAGATCATGGCAGCCCCCACCATCAATTTTAATCAGTTCCTAGAGAAAGAGAAACTTAAGAACAATGGAAGCAACTTCACGGATTGGTTTCGTCATGTGAGGATTGTCCTTACTGCTGGAAACCTGCAATATGTGCTCGATGCACCGCTAGGCCCCCCACCTTCCTTGACTGCTACCGAGGAGGTAAAGAATGTTTACTAGACTCGGAAGATGCACTACTCCCAAGTTCAGTGCACCATCCTGTACGGCCTATAGGCAGAGCTTCAAAAGCGTTTTGAAACCCACGACCCCTGTGAGATAGTATGTGAGCTCAAAGCTATCTTAGAAACTCCTGCGGCCATGGAAAGCTATGAAGTCTCGAAACATTTCTTTGGCTGCATGATGGAAGAGGGTAGCTTCATTAGTGAGCACGTGCTCAAGATGTCTGGGCACGCGAAGAAGCTCAATGACTTGGGAATTGTGATTCCTAACCAGTTGGGTATTCATCATGTCCTCCAATCATTGCCACCTAGTTATAAGAACTTTGTGATGAACTACAACATGCAGAACATGAACAAAGAGTTACCTAAACTCTTCTCCATGCTGAAATCTGCTGAGGTGGAGATACAGAAAGAGCACCAAGTGTTGATGGTCAACAAGACCACCAGTTTCAAGAAGCAGGGCAAGCCTAACAACAAGGAAAACTTCAAGAAGGGCGGCAAGAAAGCTGATGCGCCTCCTAAGAAGCCCAAGGTTGGCCCTAAGCCTGATACTGTGTGCTTTTACTGCAAGGAAGAAGGGCACTGGAAGCGCAATTGCCCCAAGTACCTGGCTGATCTGAAGAGCGGCCACGTCAAGAAGAAAGGCATATTTGATATACATGTTATTTATGTCTATCTTACTAGTAATCGTAGTAGTCCCTGGGTATTTGATACTGGTTCGGTTGCTCACATTTGTAACTCAAAACAGAAACTGCGGAATAAACGGAGACTAGCGAGGGACGAGGTGATGATGCGTGTTGGAAATGAATCCAAGGTCGATGTGATCGCCGTCGGCATGCTCCCTTTACATCTACCTTCGGGATTAGTTTTAAATCTGAATAATTGTTATTTGGTGCCTGCGTTAAGCATGAACATTATATCTGGATCATATTTAATGCAAGACGGTTATTCATTTAATCCAGAGAATAATGGTTGTTTCATTTATATGAATAATATCTTTTATGGTCATGCGCCTGAGATGAATGGTTTATACTTGTTAAATCTCGATAGTAGTGATACACATGTTCATAACATTGATGCTAAACGAATTAAATTGAATGATAATTCTACATATATGTGGCACTGTCGTCTTGGTCATATTGGAGTGAAGCGCGTGAAGAAACCCCATTCCGATGGACTTCTTGAATCACTTGACTATGAGTCACTTGATACATGTGAAGCATGTCTAATGGGAAAAATGACTAAGACTCCATTCTCTGGTACAATGGAGCAAGCTACAACCTTATCGGAAATCATATATACTGATGTGTGCGGACCAATGAGTGTAGCATCGTGCGGTGGTTATCGTTATGTTCTAACCTTCATGGATGATCTAAGTAGATATGGGTATATTTACTTTATGAAACATAAGTCTGAAACTTTCGAGAAGTTTAAGGAATTCCAAAGTGAAGTAGAAAATCAACGTAGCAAGAAGATTAAGTTTCTGCTCGCGGCGAATATCGAGTTATGAGTTTGGCATGCATTTAAAGAAATGCGGAATACTTTGTTGACACCACCGGGAACACCACAGTGCAATGGTGTGTCCGAACGTCATAATCGAACTCTCTTAGATATGGTTCGATCTATGATGTCTCTTACCGATTTGCCGTTATCGTTTTAGGGTTATGCATTAGAGACAACCGCATTCACTTTAAATAGGGCACCATTTAAATTCGTTGAAACGACACCGTATGAATTATGGTTTGGTAAGAAACCTAAGCTGTCGTTCCTTAAAGTTTGGGGCTGCGAAGCTTATGTAAAGAAGTTACAACCTGACAAGCTAGAACTCAAAGTGGAGAAATGCATCTTCATAGGATACCATAAAGAAACAATTGGGTATACCTTCTATCGCAGATCCGAAGGCAAAGTCTTCGTTTGCAAGAACGGATCCTTTCTTGAGAAGGAGTTTCTCACGAAATAAGTGACTGGAAGGAAAGTAGAACTCGACGAGGTTATTGAACATTCTCTCGGAGATCAGAGTAGCGCAACGCCGGAAGATGTTCATGTGCAGCCGAAAACGATAAGAGAGGAAGAAAATGATGATGATCATGAAACTTCGAACGAAGAAACTACTGAACCTCGCAGATCGACGAGTGCTCGTACTACTCCTGATTGGTATGACCCCTGTCCAAATGTCATGATTGTGGATAACAATGATGAAGACCCTGCGACGTATGAGGAAGCAATGATGAGCCCAGATTCCAACAAATGGAAAGAGGCTATGAAATCCGAAATGGGATCCATGTATGATAACTAAGTATGGACTTTGGTAGACTTACCGGATAGCCGCAAGGCTATCGAAAATAAATGGATCTTCAAAAGAAAAACAAATGATGATGGTAATATTACTGTATATAAAGCTCGACTTGTCGCAAAGGGGTTCCGACAAATTCAAGGAGTTGACTACGATGAGACCTTCTCACCTGTAGCGAAGCTAAAGTCTATGAGGATTTTGTTAACAATCGCTGCATTTTTCGATTATGAGATTTGGCAGATGTATGTCAAAGCGGCGTTCCTTAATGGTGACATTGAGGAAGAGTTGTATATGGTACAACCCAAAGGTTTTGTCGATCCTAAAAATGCTGACAAGGTATGCAAACTTCAGCGTTCCATTTATGGACTGAAGCAAGCATCCCCGAGTTGGAACCGACGCTTTGATAAGGTGATCAAAGACTTCGGGTTTATACAGACTCATGGTTGTAGCGACCCAAACCTGGTAGGGTTCGAATCTCTGTGCTTACAGTGCTATCCCTGGATCATAGCTAGCACACACAGTAACAAATGAATATCAAGATATAACATACGTCATTTTATTACTCAAACGATGAATCCAGAGTTTATTATATCCTTGCACAGCATAGTGGCTGGCTCACATTACAGCGGAAACATAAAGGTACGTCTTGGGCTTCATCAACGCCACAGGGCTTGTTGAGTATAGACCCATGATCCTAGTCGTCCTCACTCATCATCTGCAACAGGTAAAGTTACAGCCAAAAACATTTGGTCAATACTTTGAATGTATTGGCAAGTTACACAAGTTGCAAAGGTGTTTTATAATTATATACATGCAAAGGAATGTCAAAGGAAGGCTCGGGGTTTATTTTGCGTAAAGCCAATTTCGTTTTGTGAAAATCTTTTTAGAAACTTTCTTTGTCTTTATATATTTTTAAAACAAAATAATATAGGGTTGGACAAACACAAGGAATCCACCAAGGTTCACCATCCTACATCCCATCCCCAAAATAAGCTAAACTAACTCCAGAGCCACTCACTGGATAGAGTTAGCATGCAATAAATTTTTAGGCAACACTAAATTCAGAGCCACTCACTGGATGAAAGTAGTAATTGCAAAACAGTTCGGACAATCCTAAGTTCAGAGCCACTCACTGGATAAACTTAGCATGCCAAAACAATTTTTGAAAAGGTTTTGAAAACATAGGAGATCCTTCATCCGCTTCAATCTTCAGTTGCTCAAATTACTCATATCCGGGAGCACGGCTAATCGATTAGATCATACACTCTGCAGAGGTTGTACACTTTCCCCACATGTCACAATCCATCCTTTTTGTTGTATCCTTCATTTGGCTTAACCAGGCATGGATCATGACGAAGTTTTCCATAGAAGCCCCCTATACATAATCCCAGTCCGCCCGCAACTATGATCCGAAGACCCCTCTCCAATGGCGGTACCGATGCAAGGGTTTCCCTCTATGTACGACTAAGCCAGAGCCCATATAGCATGTGGTTGTACTGGAAGCATCCTCAACTGAAACTTTGAAGATCTCTTTGACCCTGGGCGGCGGTCCCCACCAAAACTTGAGTCTGCAGAGCCACTCACTGGATGCAGCTCTTGTAGACGCTCCCAACATACCACTCCGCCCAGAGGAAAACATTTTGATAAGTTTTTAGTTTATAAATATTTTCTCCATACAACCCAAAATGGGCGCATGTCAATTTTCATAAAAGGTTTTGTCCTTTGAAAACCCATATCCCACGTCTACCAAGCAATTGGCTAAGCACTCATACAATATACGCATTTTAATAAAAGGGCTACAAGGAATATGGTAAGAAATCCTATGGCTCTCTACTAGGATAGCAAAGCATAATTTCCCTACACATGCATTTCTACGAAAATATTTGTAAAACATGCATATCAAAAATAGTAGGACAAAAGGTCATGTGTAACTTGCCTTTGATTGATGAAGAATAATTATCTTGTCAACATAGCTACCAATATTAATTCCTTGATAATTCATCCCGTCACTCTTCGTGAAATCTATCGCACGAAAAGAAAAACAATACTACGTATAAACATACAAACACAAGCATAACATTCCAAAATGAAAATAATTCGGCGAATATGAAAACATGAAAAATATGCATAAAAACTCCAAATAAAACATCGAATCATTCCACAGCAGCTAAAATAAAATAAGTACTGAATTATAATATCTATAGAAGGTACACATACAAAAGCTATTTTTTTCAATTGGTTAAATCCAAATATTAACCATATGAAACTAGGGTGATTATAAGTTAAACAAATTAAGTTATTAATATTAGCAAAACAATTTAGATAACACTACCAGATGGTCGTAATCTTTCCATACGTTTTATGGAAAGAACAACATTAAAATTGTTTTTAGAAATTAAACTATGGCCAAACTAGTTCGAAACTTTGCCTCAAAATTGACCGAACTAAAATCTGTCAAAAAGGAAAACTAAGGGTTCCATAAAATTCTACTCTTTCCAAGGTTTCCAAAAAGATTTTATTTACGAAATTTGGCCAAGTAGAACTATAGTTACGAATTTCTGAAGTTTCACGTATAATCTGTCCCAAAACGAATTTGACTGAAACTGCATGTACCAGACATGTTCAGACTATGTTGTTCTAAACTGAAAGCGAACTATGTGAAACTGAGACAGCTGAAACTATACCATCAGGCTCGTATTTGGATGCCGAACTGAAATATGTACACTGAAATCTGACGAAGCTATGATCTATCTAATGGTGTCCTGACGGGAGCAATGCCGCTTTAGAATAATAAGAAGGGAAATAGAAAACTAGGTGTAGCTCACCGGCGGGACGAAATTTGATTGCCAAAAATCTGCCTGAAGCGGCACCCTGGTAGCAGATGGTGTCGATGATGTAGGGGTTCGCGTAGAAGCAAAAGTAGCGGACGTGTATTCTGTCTTGACGGTGAAGACCATATGGTGCTTGTCTGGCGAACTCCTGGAGACTGTGGCGGACAACTGAAACGACGACGTCCGGTACTCGTCGTGGGCGACCTCCAGCTACGAAATTGATCAAGAGGCATCAGTTGGATTCGCAAGAGCCATGGAGAAAGAAAGGAAGAAAAAAATCAGGCCCTGAGTCCCTCTATACGCGGAGAAATCGTCAAGGACGCTGCGGCGGCCGTCCGAACTCCGGCGTAGAAATTCGACTTCCGCAGGGCAGCCTGGGGTCGTGGAGTGGTGTGGTGTGCGATGGGAACTAGAGATTGGATTTATACACACTGGGAGAGAGGGAGCGACGGAATACCAAGGGGACTGTGACCGGCTCGGTAATGTACAAAAGTGGCGGTTTAAGGTGCAATGAAACATGATTTTATTCCTCTGAATGGAACCGTGGGTTGAAGAGGAGTAACTTTCGTGTTAAATGGAAAATGAAACGGTCATTAGAATAGGTGGAAGCGGGAGGGGAAGAGCTACAACAATATCCCATGGCTGTAACGACATGTTTCTTTGCCTTCATCAGGAGGAAGACGACCAGCCTCTTGGTGGGCTTGGCTTCAAGGGCCACGAAGAAAAAAAGAGAGAGATACAAATGGGCTGGACTATTTAGTTTAAGGTAGAAGGAAGATGGGCTGAGATAGACTAACGAATTTCTAAATTATAAAAATCTATTTCTTTTTAACCTCTATAGGGAAAAATGACTGGCTTATATAAATGACAAATCATTTACATTTTTTTATAAAACCAAATACTTACACTGGACATAGTAAATATGTTTTCCTCTCATTTTTTTAATTTTATAAAATCATTTTTATTCAAACAAACATATCCAATCATGTCCAACTTAAGATTTGAGGATGTCATGTTATCCTCATCTCATATTACTTTGTTTTATTTTGTAAATGGAATAAGATATATCTGAAATGCAACAAATGTAAAATAACACCACAAACTAAATATTATCCAAACCATGTATAAATTTGGAAATGTCATATTATTTCCTCTCTTAGATAATTCAACAAGGTTTGTATAAATAGTTTAAACACCACTTAGATCAAATTGATAAAAACACAACATACAAATCAGATTTGTATAAATTTTCCTCAACCAAGATTTATAATTTTGGATAGTCATTTTTATCCGCTCATGTATAACGTTTCCATCGTAATTGAGAAAAGTTTAAACAAGTCCTCAAAAAGTTTTAATTTCTTTTAAATTTCAACAAAGTCAACAATTCAATCACCTTATTTTATTTTATTTAACATTTCAAAATTTGGAAAATTTTGGGATGTTACAATGGTGAGGCGTGTATTTACAATAAAGTGAGTGGGAGCTTTGTAGCATTCCTAATATTCTATGTAGATGACATATTATTGATTGGGAATGATGTAGAATTTCTAAGCAGTGTTAAAGGTTATTTGAATAAGTGTTTTTCAATGAAAGACCTTGGAGAAGCAGCATATATTTTAGGCATCAAGATTTATAGAGATAGATCAAGACGCTTAATAGCGCTTTCACATAGTACGTACCTGGACAAGATTCTAAAGAAGTTTAGAATGGATGAGAGGAAGAAAGGGTTCTTGCCCATGTTGCCAGGTAAGGTCTTGAGTAAAACTGAAGGTCTGGCTACGGCAGAAGAAAGATAGAGGATGAACAATATCCCCTATGCCTCGGCAGTAGGCTCGATCATGTATGTCATGCTGTGTACTGGATATCACACATGTTGTTAGTTTGACCAGCAGATATCAGAGTGATCCAGGAATGAAACACTAGACAGCGGTCAAGAATATCCTGAAGTACTTGAAAATGACTAAGGATATGTTTCTTTGTTATGGAGGTGACCAAGAGCTCGCTGTAACCAGTTACACTGATGCTAGTTAGAACACTGATCCAGATGACTCTAAGTCTCAATCTGGATACGTGTTTATATTGAATGGTGCTGCACTAAGCTGGATGAGTGCCAAGGAAAGCACGGTGGCGAAATCTTCAACTGAATCTGCATACATAGCGGCTTCGGAGGCTTCGTCAGAAGCGATATGGATGAAGAGGTTCATTACTGAGCTTGGCGTGGTTCCTAGTGCATTGGACCCATTAATCATCTATTGTGATAACATGGGTGCCATAGCCAATACACAAGAGCCAAGGTCACACAAGAAGCTGAAGCATATCAAGCTACGTTTTCATGTGATTCGCGAGTATGTCAAAGATGGTGACATAAAAATTTGCAAAGTACACACAGATCTAAATCTGGAAGATCCGTTGACTAAAGCTTTCCCTAGGGCAAAGCATGACCTACACCAGAACGCCATGGGTGTTAGGTACCTTACCATGTAATCTAGATTATCGACTCTAGTGCAAGTGGGAGACTGTTGGAGATATGCCCAAGAGGCAATAATAAAGTGGTTATTATTATATCTCTGTGTTTATGATAAATGTTTGCATCCCATGCTATAATTGTATTAACAGGAAACATTAATACATGTGTGTTATGTAAACAGAAAAGAGTCCCTAGTAAGCCTCTTGTTAAACTAGCTTGTTGATTAATATATGATTATGGTTTCCTGATCATGAACATTGGATGTTGTTAATAATAAGATTATGTCATTGGGTGAATGATATAATAGACACACACCCAAACAAGCGTAGCATAAGATCAAGTCATTAAATTCATCTTGCTATAAGCTTTGGATATATAGTTACCTACTCCTTCGACCATGAGATCATGTAAATCACTTATACCGGATGGGTACTTTGATTACATCAAACGCCACCGCGTAAATGGGTGGTTACAAAGATGGGCTTAAGTATTCGGAAAGTATGAGTTGAGGCATATGGATCAAGAGTGGGATTTGTCCATCCCGATGACAGATAGATATACCCTGGGCCCTCTCGGTGGAATGACATCTAATTAGGTTACAAGCATGTGACACGGTCACAAGAGATGACATACCATGGTATGAGTAAAGAGTACTTGTCGGTAACGAGGTTGAACTAGGTATGGAGATACGTACCAATGATTGAACCTCGGACAAGTGAAGTATCGCGTGACAAAGGGAATCGGTATCGTATATTAATGGTTCAATCGATCACTAAGTTATCGCTGAATATGTGGGAGCCATTATGGATCTCCAGGTCCCGCTATTTGTTATTGGCCGGAGAGGAGTCTCGATCATGTCCGCATAGTTCACGAACCGTAGGGTGACGCCCTTAAGGTTCGATGTTATATAGTAGCTTCGAAATATGAGATGGAGACTGAATGTTGTTCGGAGTCTCGGATGGGATCCAGGACATCACGAGGAGGTCTGGAATGGTCCGGAGAATAAGATTCATATAAGGGAAGTTGATTTCTAGGTTTCGAAAAAGTTCGGGATTTTTCCGGTGGAAGACCAGGAAGGTTCTAAAAGGTTCCAGGGGTCCCACCTGTGGGCCCACGACCCTAGGAGGGCCGACATGAGCCGAGGGGGTGCAGCCCAGCCCTAATGGGACAGGCGCACAAGCCCCTCAAGGCCCAGCCGGCCAACCCACTAGGGTTTCCCCAAAAACCCTAGGGGGGATCAACTTGGGGGAAGAAAACTTCCCTCCCTCCTTGGCCGCCGGCCCTAGCCCTAGATGGGGCGTGGGGGCCACCCTGAAACCCTAGCTCTGGCCGCCCCTGTCTCCTCCACCATAGAGTTTTTCTCCTCCACCACCACCACCACGCCGTCGTGTTGCTGGGATTCCGAGTAGAGCTACCACACCTCCGCTTCCCGCTGGAACGGGGAGAGGAAGGACTTCATCGTCATCGTATGCACAACCGAGTACAGAAGTGCTGCCGGATTGCAGCATCCGGACGATCGACTACATCAACAACGAGATCTGATCTCGTAAGGCTTTGGATCTTCGAGGGTTAGTCTCTCATACATCTCGTTGCTCCAATCTTCATAGATTAGATCTTGCTTCTTCCTAGATTGGATCTTGGTTTTTGTTCTTGTTCACGGTAGATTTTTTTTGTTTCCATGCAACGAACCCATCATTAATGGCGTAATCTTCAATGGTTTAATCTTCAAACGATTTCATCTCCAATGGCGTAAATTTTCAGTGGATTCATATTATATTATTGTCAATGGCTTCATCCTAAATGGCTTCACCTTATATGACGCCGCGACTCTGTCAACTTGTTCCAACATCACAACTAACACTCGGGGGCTCGACAACGACTTCGCCGCGGGTCACAACTGCGACACGACTTCTAAACAACAATCATGACATCACCCCAGCAGGGCTTGGGGTCTCGGCTATTTCTTCATCAATAATTTGGCGGTATCCACTTTCGCTATTTGGTGGTTTCTACTTCGGCTTGACTTTTTCGCTGCACTCAAAGACTTTATCGACTCAGCTGCACGACCTACTTCCGTCGACTCCGTCGTACCCAATAAGCTAAGTGTTCTTTTAATGTACACAAAGTTGATTATCATTTACTTTCGCCGCACCCGACACTCGGGGGCTACGCTGCATAAATTCACTCTACATATCAGATCGACAAAATAAGAACTGCGCCTAGGAAAATATACATCAGTGAACAAATTGACAGAATTTTCATCAAGGATGAACCCGACCAAATTTTATTCAAGGAGGGACCCGACGAAATTTTCTTCAAGGAGGAACTCGACAACATTTTCTTCAAGAAGGAACCCGCGAAATTTTCTTCAAGGAGGAACTCAACAAAATTTTCTTCAAGAAGGAACTCGATGAAATTTTCTTCAAGGATGAACTCGACAAAATTTTCTTCAAAGATGAACCCGACAAAATTTTCTTCGAGGAGGAACCTGACGAAATTTTCTTCAAGATTTTCTTCAAGGAGGAACCCGACGAAATTTTCTTCAAGGAGGAACCTGACAAAATTTTCTTCAAGGAGGAACCCCAAAAAAAAGAGGTGGAAAAATCTTCGGGTCCATTGACTCGTAATTTATTCCAATCGAGAGCATCGGCGATGTACCTGGCGACAATATAGAAGAGCCCAATATATTTTCCTATCCCATCACGCCTGCGAAAAATATAGAAGGACCCGAAAAGTGGGTCATTACATCCGCCGAACAAGGCGCTAGACAACATATTCTCGGAGCGTGTCCGCCACGGTAAAAACTCCGAATGCCGTGACTCGTAAAAAGTTCACGAATGTAAGACCCCAGGATCCGTCCTGTGTGGCGTCGCATCGCACCCGAATGCGCTCTCCCACTCTCAGATGTTAAGAAAAATCCTGGCGGACGCGTTGTGGATCCGATAATTTTGCTGGAATTCAGTTTCGGTAACTCCTAAAGCGGCACGTTCTGAATTACGCCAGCATCCCGAATTCGTGTCCGGGGATGCGAGTTTTAAGTAGGTTTATCTTGATTTGCCACTAGAGCAATTAACTGGTACCTGATCCGTCAGATGAACAAGCCGCATTTACCAATATCCATGTATAATATATTTGTCGAAGAAAATATAACGTCTCCTTGGACTAGAAAATTTGAAAAAGAGAAAAAGCACAGAAATTTCATTCGGTTCTGTAAATATATAGAGGTTTATAGACTCAACTCGACTCTGCGACTCGAGTGGAGCCTACTTCCATCGGGAGCACATGGATTTCATTAAGTCCTCCAGCAGGAGTCGATAAAAAGAGGGGCTACGCCCAGAAATATAGTCAAGTTCTTCATCGAGTAGTACAACTTGAGTGTATGCCCAGGTGCAAACACCTGCCCATAGACTTGGGGGCTACTCCCATCGGGAGCGCCGGCCGCGTACCCGATAGAAAAATAACTTCGAGAATCATTGACATCATTGATACGTCTCCAACGTATCGATAATTTCTTATGTTCCATGCTACTTTATTGATGATACCTACATGTTTTATGCACATTATATGTCATATTTATGCATTTTCTGGAACTAACCTATTAACAAGATGCCGAAGAGCCAGTTGCTGTTTTCTGCTGTTTTTGGTTTCAGAAATCCTAGTAAAGAAATATTCTCGGAATTGAAACTTTCGCCCGGGGTCCTATTTTTGCACGAAGCTTCCGAAGACCGAAGAGATAACGAAGTGGGGCCACGAGGCGGCCGGAGGCCGGCGCGGCCTAGGCCCTGGCCGCGCCGACCTACCCCCTGGGCCCTCGTGTGGCCCCCGCGTTGACCCTCCGCCTACTTAAAGCTTCCGTCGCGAAACCCCAGTCGAGAGCCACGATACGGAAAACCTTCCGAGACGCCGCCGCCGCGAATCCCATCTCGGGGGATTCGGAGATCGCCTCCGGCACCCTGCCGGAGAGGGGATTCATCTCCCGGAGGACTCTACACCGCCATGGTCGCCTCCGGAGTGATGAGTGAGTAGTCCACCCCTGGACCATGGGTCCATAGCAGTAGCTAGATGGTCGTCTTCTCCTTGTTGTGCTTCATTGTTGGATCTTGTGAGCTGCCTAACATGATCAAGATCATCTATATGTAATTCTATATGTTGTGTTTGTCGGGATCCGATGGATAGAGAGTACTATGATTATGGTGATTATCAATCTATTGTTCATGTGTTGTTTATGATCTTGCATGCTCTCCGTTACTAGTAGAGGCTCTGGCCAAGTTTTTACTCTTAACTCCAAGAGGGAGTATTTATGCTCGATAGTGGGTTCATGCCTCCATTGAATCTGGGACAGTGACAGAAAGTTCTAAGGTTGTGGATGTGTTGCCACTAGGGATAAAACATTGATGCTATGTCTAAGGATGTAGTTGTTGATTACATTACGCACCATACTTAATGCAATTGTCTGTTGCTTTGCAACTTAATACGGAGTGGGTTCGGATGATAACCTGAAGGTGGACTTTTTAGGCATAGATGCGGTTGGATGGCGGTCTATGTACTTTGTCGTAATGCCCAATTAAATCTCACTATATTTATCATATCATGTATATGCATTGTTATGCCTTTCTCTATTTGTCAATTGCCCGATGTAATTTGTTTACCCAACATGCTTTTATCTTATGGGAGAGACACCTCTAGTGAACTGTGGACCCCGGTCCTATTCTTTACATAGCATACAATCTACTGCAATACTTGTGTTTCTGTTTTCTTTGCAAACATCTTCCACTCGATACGTTTAATCCTTTGTTACAGCAAGCCGGTGAGATTGACAACCTCACTGTTTCGTTGGGGCAAAGTACTTGGGTTGTGTTGTGCAGGTTCCGCGTTGGCGCAGGAATCCCTGGTGTTGCGCCGCATCACATTTCGCGACCATCAACCTTCAACGTGCTTCTTGGCTCCTACTGGTTCGATTAAACCTTGGTTTCATACTGAGGGAAAACTTGCCACTGTGCGCATCATACCTTCCTCTTGGGGTTCCCAACGGACGTGTACATCTACGCGCATCAAGCACTTTTTCTGGCGCCGTTGCCGGGGAGATCAAGACACGCTGCAAGGGGAGTCTCCACTTCTCAATCTCTTTACTTTGTTTTTGTCTTGCTTTATTTTATTTACTACTTTGTTTGCTGCACTAAATCAAAACACAAAAAAATTAGTTGCTAGTTTTATTTTATTTACTGTCTTGCTCTCTATATCAAAAACACAAAGAAATTAGTTACTTGCATTTACTTTATCTAGTTTGCTTTATTTACCGTTGCTAAAATGAATACCCCTGAAAATACTAAGTTGTGTGACTTCACAAATGCAAATAATAATGATTTCCTATGCACACCTATTGCTCCACCTGCTACTACAGCAGAATTCTTTGAAATTAAACCTGCTTTACTGAACCTGGTTATGAGAGATCAATTTTCTGGTGTTAGTTCTGATGATGCTGCTGCCCATCTCAATAATTTTGTTGAACTTTGTGAAATGCAAAAGTATAAAGATGTAGATGGTGATATTATTAAATTGAAAGTGTTTCCTTTCTCATTAAGAGGAAGAGCTAAAGATTGGTTGCTATCTTTGCCTAAGAATAGTATTGATTCATGGACTAAATGTAAGGATGCTTTTATTGGTAGATATTATCCTCCCGCTAAAATTATATCTTTGAGAAGTAGCATAATGAATTTTAAGCAATTAGATACTGAACATGTTGCTCAAGCATGGGAGAGAATGAAAACTTTGGTAAAGAATTGCCCAACCCATGGACTGACTACTTGGATGATCATCCAAACCTTCTATGCAGGACTAAATTTTTCTTCGCGGAATTTATTGGATTCAGCTGCTGGAGGTACCTTTATGTCCATCACATTGGGGGCGGCTACAAAACTTCTTGATGATATGATGATAAATTACTCTGAATGGCACACGGAAAGAGCTCCACAAGGTAAGAAGGTAAATTCTGTTGAAGAAACCTCTTCCTTGAGTGATAAGATTGATGTGATTATGTCTATGCTTGTGAATGGTAGATCTAATGTAGATCCAAATAATGTTCCTTTAGCTTCATTGGTTGCTCAAGAAGAAAATGTTGATGTGAATTTCATTAAAAATAATAATTTCAACAACAATGCTTATAGGAACAACTCGGTAATAACTATAGGCCATATCCTTCGCTAATGGTAATGGTTATGGTAATTCTTATGGGAATTCTTACAATAATAATAGGAGTGTACCCTCTGGTCTTGAAGCCATGCTTAAAGAATTTATTAGTACACAAACTGCTTTTAACAAATCTGTTGAGGAAAAGCTTGATAAAATTGATACTATTGCTTCTAGAGTTGATAGGCTTGCCTCTGATGTTAATCTTCTAAAATTGAAAGTTATGCCTAATAATGATATTGATAATAAGATTACTACTACAGCAAATGCCATCCAAGTTAGAATTAATGAGAATATAAGATTAATGGCTGAATTGCGTGCTAGGTGGGATAGAGAAGAAAATGAAAAACTAGCTAAAGAGAATAATGTAGCTAAAGTTTGGACTATTACCACCACTAGTAATGCTAATTCTTCACATGTTGCTGCACCTCCTACTATCAATGGTAAAATAATTGGTGTTGGCAATGTTTCTACTCCTAATGCAAAGCGAACAAAACTGCCTGAAATTGCTAAAACTGCTGAAACTGCTTGTGATAAAACTGCTGAAATTTTTTCCAACCTTGGGAACAATGATCCCATTGCTGTAGCTCATAATGATTTAGATTTTGATGATTGCCACATCTCTGAAGTTATAAAGTTCTTACAAAAACTTGCTAAAAGTCCTAATGCTAGTGCTATAAATTTAGCCTTTACAAAACATATTACAAATGCTCTCATAAAAGCTAGAGAAGAGAAACTAAAACTTGAAACTTCTATTCCTAGAAAGTTAGAAGATGGTTGGGAGCCCATCATTAAAATGAAATTCAATGACTTTGAATGTAATGCTTTATGTGATCTTGGTGCAAGTATTTCTGTTATGCCTAAAAAGATTTATGATATGCTTGACTTGCCACCATTGAAGAATTGTTATTTGGATGTTAATCTTGCCGATAATGTTAAAAAGAAACCTTTGGAGAGGATTGATAATGTGCATATTACGGTTAACAATAACCTTGTCCCCGTTGATTTTGTTGTTTTGGATATCGAATGCAATGCATCTTGTCCTATTGTGTTGGGAAGACCTTTTCTTCGAACCGTTGGTGCTGTTATTGATATGAGGGAAGGTAATATTAAATATCAATTTCCTCTCAAGAAAGGTATGGAACACTTCCCTAGAAAGAGAATGAAGTTGCCTTTTGATTCTATTATTAGAACAAGCTATGATGTTGATTCTTCGTCTCTCGATGTTACTTGATTTGCACTGCGCCTAGCTGAAAGGCGTTAAAGAAAAGCGCTTATGGGAGACAACCCATGTTTTTACCTACAGCAATTTTTTGGTTTGTTGAGTCTTGGAAGTTGTTTACTACTGTAGCAACCTCTCCTTATCATGTTTTTGTGCCAAGTAAAGTTTCTATGTCAAAGTTGATGTTATATCTGGGATCGCTGCGCAGAAACAGCATTGCTGTCTGTCACGAATCTGGGCACAGTTCCCTGTAGAAAATTCGAAAAAATCTGCCAATTTACGAGCGTGATCCTCAGATATGTACTCAACTTTCATTAGTTTTGAGTTTTTCCATTTGAGCAAGTCTGGTGCCAGCTTTAAATTCGTCTTTACGGACTGTTCTGTTTTTGACAGATTCTGCCTTTTATTTCGCATTGCCTCTTTTGCTATGTTGGATTTATTTCTTTGATCCACTAATGTCCAGTAGCATTATGCAATGTCCAGAAGTGAAAATAATGATTGTGTCACCTCTGAATGAGTGAATTATTAATGATGCACTAACCCTCTAATGAGTTTGCTTGAAGTTTGGTGTGAAGGAAGTTTTCAAGGGTCAAGAGAGGAGAATGATATACTATGATCAAGAGGAGTGAAAGCTCTAAGCTTGGGGATGCCCCGTGGTTCACCCCTGCATATTTTAAGAAGACTCAAGCGTCTAAGCTTGGGGATGCCCAAGGCATCCCCTTCTTCATCGACAACATCATCAGGTTCCTCCCCTGAAACTATATTTTTATTCAATCACATCTTGTGTTCTTTACTTGGAGCGTCGGTTTGTTTTTGTTTTTGTTTGAATAAGATGGATCCTAGCATTCACTTTGTGGGAGAGAGACACGCTCCGCTGTTGCATATGGACACATGTGTCCTTAGGCTTTACTCATAATGTTCATGGCGAAGTTTCTTCTTCGTTAAATTGTTATATGGTTGGAATTGGAAAATGCTACATGTAGTAATTCTAAAATGTCTTGGATAATGTGATACTTGGCAATTGTTGTGCTCATGTTTAAGCTCTTGCATCATATGCTTTGCACCCATTAATGAAGAAATACATAGAGCTTGCTAAAATTTGATTTGCATATTTGGTCTCTCTAAGGTCTAGATAATATCTAGTATTGAGTTTTGAACAACAAGGAAGACAGTGTAGAGTCTTATAATGTTTACAATATGTCTTTTATGTGAGTTTTGCTGCACCTGTTCATCCTTGAGTTTGCTTCAAATAACCTTGCTAGCCTAAACCTTGTATCGAGAGGGAATACTTCTCATGCATCCAAAATCCTTGAGCCAACTACTATGCCATTTGTGTCCACCATACCTACCTACTACATGGTATTTCTCCGCCATTCCAAAGTAAATTGCTTGAGTGCTACCTTTAAAATTCCATCATTCACCTTTGCAATATATAGCTCATGGGACAAAATAGCCTTAAAAACTATCGTAGTATTGAATATGTACTTATGCACTTTATCTTTTATTAAGTTGCTTGTTGTGCGATAACCATGCTTCTGGGGAACGCCATCAACTATTGTTGAATATCATGTGAGTTGCTATGCATGTCCGTCTTGTCTGAAGGATCTATCATTTTAGTGGTTGGAGCATGCAAAATTGTTAGAGAAGAACATTGGGCCGCTAACTAAAGCCATGAATCATGGTGGAAGTTTCAGTTTTGGACATATATCCTCAATCTCATATGAGAATAATAATTATTGCTACATGCTTATGCATTTAAGAGGAGTCCATTATCTGTTGTCCATGTTGTCCCGGTATGGATGTCTAAGTTGAGAATAATCAAAAGCGAGAAATCCGAAATGCGAGCATTCTCCTTAGACCTTTGTACAGGCGGCATGGAGGTACCCCTTTGTGACACTTGGTTGAAACATGGCATGCGAAGACCCGGTAGTCCAAGCTAAGTAGGACGAGGTGCGGGCACTATTAGTATACTATGCATGAGGCTTGCAACTTGTAAGATATAATTTACATAACTCATATGCTTTATTACTACCGTTGACAAAATTGTTTCATGTTTTCAAAATAAAAGCTCTAGCACAAATACAGCAATCGATGCTTTCCTCTTTGAAGGACCATTCTTTTACTTTTATTGTTGAGTCAGTTTACCTATCTCCTTCCACCTAAGAAGCAAACACTTGTGTGAACTGTGCATTGATTCCTACATACTTGCATATTGCACTTGTTATATTACTTTATGTTGACAATATCCATGAGATATACATGTTATAAGTTGAAAGCAACCGCTGAAACTTAATCTTCCTTTGTGTTGCTTCAACACCTTTACTTTGATTTATTGCTTTATGAGTTAACTCTTATGCAAGACTTATTGATGCTTGTCTTGAAGTACTATTCATGAAAAGTCTTTGCTATATGATTCACTTGTTTACTCATGTCATTACCTTTGTTTTGATCGCTGCATTCATTACATATGTTTACAAATAGTATGATCAAGATTATGATGGCATGTCACTTCAGAAATTATCTTTATTATCGTTTTACCTGCTCGGGACGAGCAGAACTAAGCTTGGGGATGCTGATACGTCTCCAACGTATCGATAATTTCTTATGTTCCATGCTACTTTATTGATGATACCTACATGTTTTATGCACATTATATGTCATATTTATGCGTTTTCGGAACTAACCTATTAACAAGATGCCGAAGAGCCAGTTGTTGTTTTCTGCTGTTTTTGGTTTCAGAAATCCTAGTAAAGAAATATTCTCGGAATTGGACGAAACTTTCGCCCAGGGTCCTATTTTTGCACGAAGCTTCCAGAAGACCGAAGAGATAACGAAGTGGGGCCACGAGGCGGCCGGAGGGGAGGCGCGGCCCAGGCCCGGCGCGCGACCTACCCCCTGGGCCCTCGTGTGGCCCCCGCGTTGACCCTCGCCTACTTAAAGCTTCCGTCGCGAAACCCTACCGAGCCACGATACGGAAAACTTTGAGAGGCCGCCGCCGCGAATCCCATCTCGGGGGATACGGAGATCGCCTCCGGCACCCTGCCGGAGAGGGGATTCATCTCCCGGAGGACTCTACACCGCCATGGTCGCCTCCGGAGTGATGAGTGAGTAGTCCACCCCTGGACCATGGGTCCATAGCAGTAGCTAGATGGTCGTCTTCTCCTTGTTGTGCTTCATTGTTGGATCTTGTGAGCTGCCTAACATGATCAAGATCATCTATATGTAATTCTATATGTTGTGTTTGTCGGGATCCGATGGATAGAGAGTACTATGATTATGGTGATTATAAAATCTATTGTTCATGTGTTGTTTATGATCTTGCATGCTCTCCGTTACTAGTAGAGGCTCTGGCCAAGTTTTTACTCTTAACTCCAAGAGGGAGTATTTATGCTCGATAGTGGGTTCATGCCTCCATTGAATCTGGGACAGTGACAGAAAGTTCTAAGGTTGTGGATGTGCTGTTGCCACTAGGGATAAAACATTGATGCTATGTCTAAGGATGTAGTTGTTGATTACATTACGCACCATACTTAATGCAATTGTCTGTTGCTTTGCAACTTAATACTGGAGGGGGTTCGGATGATAACCTGAAGGTGGACTTTTTAGGCATAGATGCAGTTGGATGGCGGTCTATGTACTTTGTCGTAATGCCCAATTAAATCTCACTATATTTATCATATCATGTATATGCATTGTTATGCCTTTCTCTATTTGTCAATTGCCCGACTGTAATTTGTTTACCCAACATGCTTTTATCTTATGGGAGAGACACCTCTAGTGAACGGTGGACCCGGTCCTATTCTTTACATAGCATACCATCTACTGCAATACTTGTGTTTTACTGTTTTCTTTGCAAACATCTTCCACTCGATACGTTTAATCCTTTGTTACAGCAAGCCGGTGAGATTGACAACCTCACTGTTTCGTTGGGGCAAAGTACTTGGTTGTGTTGTGCAGGTTCCGCGTTGGCGCGGAATCCCTGGTGTTGCGCCGCATCACATTTCGCGACCATCAACCTTCAACGTGCTTCTTGGCTCCTGGTTCGATTAAACCTTGGTTTCATACTGAGGGAAAACTTGCCACTGTGCGCATCATACCTTCCTCTTGGGGTTCCCAACGGACGTGTACATCTACGCGCATCAATCATCTACGCTACACGTGATCTACGACATTGACCTGATATATTTCCGGATCAATGACCTCGTCTTGTATTTCTTCGACTTCGTAGATGATTATGATTGGAGTCTCTACGCAAGTCTTCGACTTCCCTAGACACTCGGGGGCTACTGTCAGGGGCATACCCTTCGGGTATCCATTATTAGTATACCTGGCTCGGCCCAATATGGAGAAGGCCCAAGAAGGCAACCCGATGAAGTAGTTGATACGTCCAATTTGCATCACTATTTTGTATCATAATTTGCTGTTATTCATTGATATATTTCATATTGGGACACAATACTTATGTTATTTCATCTATTTTGCATGTTTCATCATTATTGGAGGATCAAGCACCGGAGCCAGGATTCTGCTGGAAAAAGCACCGTCAGAACGCAATATTTCGGAAGATCAACTGTGGAAGGAAATTCCATGTAAATTCCTATTTTTCCAGATGACGGAGGGAGCCAAAAGGGGGAGCAGAGAGGAGCCAAGGTGGGCCCAGACCACAGGGCGGCGCGGCCCATGGCCTGGCCGCGCCACCCTGTGCTCTGGGGGCCCCACAGCCCTTTCGCCTCCTTTTCTTCGCGTACTCCTTCATCCCGAAAACCTAAGCCACGAGAGGACCTCACGAAGGGTTACAGCCGCCTCGCGGGGCGGAGAACACCGAGAGAAAAGAGCTCTCCGGCGGGCAGGAATCCGCCGGGGAAATTCCCCGGGAAATCGACGCCATCGCCATCGTCATCGAGCGGGACATCATCTCCATCATCATCATCATCTCCACCATCTACACCGCCATCACCACCGCTGCACCTCGTCACCGCTGTAACAATTCGGGTTAAATCTTGATTGTATGATAGGGGAAACTCTCCCGGCATTATTCTCTACTTGTTATAGATGCTATTGAGTGAAACCATTGAACCAAGGTTTATGTTCAGATTGTTATTCATCATCATATCACCTCTGATTGTATTCCATATGATGTCTCGTGAGTAGTTCGTTTAGTTCTTGAGGACATGGGTGAAGTCTAAATGCTAGTAGTGAATTATGGTTGAGTAATATTCAATGTTATGATATTTAAGTTGTGGTGTCATTCTTCTAGTGGTGTCGTGTGAACGTCGACTACACGACACTTCACCATTTATGGGCCTAGGGGAGTGCATCTTGTATTCGGTTGCTAATTGCGGGGTTGCCGGAGTGACAGAAACCTGAGCCCCCGTTAGTATATCGATGCAGGAGGGATCGCAGGATCTCAGAGTTTAAGGCTGTGGTTAGATTTATCTTAATTACTTTCTTGTAGTTGCGGATGCTTGCAAGGGGTATAATCACAAGTATGTATTAGTCCTAGGAAGGGCGGTGCATTAGCATAGGTTCACCCACACAACACTTATCAAAACAATGAAGATTAATTAGCTGTATGAAGCGAAAGCACTAGACTAAAATCCCCGTGTGTCCTCAAGAACGTTTGGTCATTATAAGTAAACAAACCGGCTTGTCCTTTGTGCTAAAAAGGATTGGGCCACTCGCTGCAATTATTTCTCTCGCATTTTATTTACTTGTACTTTATTTATCTGCAATATCAAAACCCCCGAATACTTGTCTGTGAGCATTTACAGTGAATCCTTCATCGAAACTGCTTGTCAACACCTTCTGCTCCTCGTTGGGATCGACATTCTTACTTATCGAAGATACTACGATACACCCCCTATACTTGTGGGTCATCAAGACTATTTTCGGCGCCGTTGCCGGGGAGTGAAGCGCTATTGGTAAGTGGAATTGGTAAGAAAACCTTTACTGTTTGTGCTGATTTTATTTCTGCCTGCTGCTATAAATCGTTATGGAGAGATCTTCTCTTCAATTTCTATTTGGGAAATCTACTACTACTGCAACGGTAGTGGATGAAGCGCCAGGTGAGGAAGTAGTACCATATAAAATACCTATGAAAATTATTGAACGTGTTATGGATAACCGCTATGAAGGGGATGGAACTGTCCATCCTGGTGATCATTTATTGTTTTTGCATGAATTATGCGGGTTATTCAAATGTGCAGGTATTTCTATGAATGAAGTTAGAAAGAAACTATTCACTATATCGCTGTCTGGTAAAGCGGCGCTGGTATAAATTGCTGAAGAATGGTGATTCTATTGATTGGGAGGACATTGTGCCTTTATTTTATTCCAAATTTTATCCTCCAAGTGAAATTCACAAAGATCGGAACCGCATATATAATTTCTGGCCTCATGATGGAGAGAGTATTGCCCAAGCTTGGGGAGATTGAAGTCTTTAATGCTCAAATGCCCCATTCATGAGCTTCCTGGTAATATTATTATTGATAATTTCTATGCAAGACTTTCTTTTGAAGACAAGACCTTGCTGGATACTTCTTGTTCTGGATCATTTACACGCAACAAAGAAGAGTTTAAAAGGGACCTTCTTGATCGGATCCAAGAAAATACTGAAGGATGGGAGAACGACAAAGATAGAGAATCAGGTATAATTTATGATTATAAATGCATTGAAGCTTTTATGGATACTGATAAATTTCGTAATATGAGTGCTACATATGGTCTTGATTCCCAAGTTGTTGCAAATCTTTATAAAGCTTTTGCCTCTCATTATGAACTGCCTAAGAAGAATTTTGATAAGTATCATGAACCGTATAAAGATAAAGTTGATTCATCTGTAAACAAATGTGTAGTGATTGAAACTGTTGATAATGTTATTCCTGAAGCTTATATTGAAAAAACTCCTTTCCCTGCTAAAATGAAGGAGTACTCTGTCATATCTAGTGCGGTTAATAAAAGTGAAAAGAAACCTAAAGAACCTGAAGAACAAATTAAAATTGAACCTGCTGTTGCAATAGTTAAAGATCTTGTGACTGAAAATGTGGAGGATGGTCATATTATTTTTGTGAAGATGCTTCTAATATTGTTTCGCATCCTAATAAATCCAAACAAGTTAGTGTTCCTATGTTATCTGTTAGAATTGGTGATCATTGCTATTATGGTTTATGTGATATTGGTGCAAGTGTTAGTGCTATTCCTTATGAGCTTTACACGGAGATTATGCACGAAATTGGTTCTTGTGAACTTGAAGATATTGATGTGGTTATTCATTTGGCTAATAGAGAAACTATTTCTCCAATTGGTATTGTTCGAGATGTGGAAGTTCTATGTGGTAAGATTAAATATCCTGCTGACTTTTTGGTACTTGGTTCTGCTGCTAGTGATCATTGTCCTATCATTTTTGGTAGACCTTTTCTAAATACTTGTGGAGCTATTATAGATTGTAAGAAAGAGAAAATTTTGACTAGATTTGCTGGTGAACCTTATGAATTTAACTTTTCTAAATTTACCAAAACTCCTTATAAAACTGACTTGCCTAGTAATGATTTTAAAATGGAGCAGTGTGCCTCTATTGTTCTTGTTCCTAATAATCCTTTGCAGCAACATTTGGAGAATAGTGAAAGTGAAGCTTTTAGGAAAGAAAGAGATGAGCTTGAGGAAATTTTTCTTCGTCAACCTATTCTCAAGCATGATTTACCGGTGGAAGATTTGGGTACAACACCGCCACCAAAGGAAGATCCTGTTTTTGATTTAAAGCCTTTACCTGATAATCTTAAATATGCTCATGTTGATGATAAGAAAATATATCCTGTTATTATTAGTTCTAAGCTTTCAGAGATTGAGGAAGAAAGGTTATTGGAAATATTGAAGAAACACCGAGGAGCTATTGGCTATACTCTTGATGATTTGAAAGGGATTTCTCCATCTATTTGCCAACATGCTATTAATATGGAAGAAGATGCAAAGCCTGTTGTTGAACATCAACGTCGTCTAATTCCGAAGATGAAAGAGGTGGTAAGGAACGAGGTATTAAAACTTCTTGAAGCTGGTATTATATATCCTATTGCTGATAGTAGATGGGTTAGTCCTATGCATTGTGTTCCTAAGAAAGGAGGAATGACTGTTGTGCCTAATGATAATGATGAACTTATTCCTCAAAGAATAGTTGTAGGTTATAGAATGTGCATTGATTTTCGAAAAGTTAATAAAGTTACTAAGAAAGATCATTACCCTTTACCCTTTATTGATCAAATGCTAGAAAGGTTATATAAAAATACTCATTTTTGCTTTCTTGATGGTTATTCTGGGTTTTCACAAATTGATGTTAAAGCTAAAGATCAAGAGAAAACCACGTTTACTTGTCCTTATGGAACTTATGCTTATAGGCGTATGCCTTTTGGTTTATGTAATGCTCCTGCTACTTTTCAAAGATGCATGTCTACTATTTTTCATGGTTTTTGCGAAAGTATTGTAGAGGTGTTCATGGATGATTTTTCTGTCTATGGAAATTCTTTTGATAATTGCTTGCGAAACCTCGATAAAGTTTTGCAGAGATGTGAAGAAACTAACCTTGTCCTTAATTGGGAAAAATGCCACTTTATGGTTAATGAAGGAATTGTATTGGGACATAAAATTTCCGAGAGAGGTATTGAAGTTGATAGAGCTAAAGTTGAAGCAATTGAGAAGATGCCCTATCCGAGGGATGTTAAAGGTATTCGTAGTGTTCTTGGTCATGCTGGGTTTTATAGGAGATTTATTAAAGATTTCTCTAAAATTTCAAAGCCTCTTACTAATCTTCTTCAAAAAGATGTACCTTTTGTTTTTGATGATGATTGTAAGGAAGCTTTTGAAACTCTAAAGAAAGCCTTAACAACTGCTCCTGTAGTTGAACCTCCTGATTGGAACTTACCTTTTGAAATTATGTGTGATGCTAGTGATTTTGCTGTAGGCGCTGTTCTTGGACAGCGGGTAGATAAAAAATTAAATGTTATTCATTATGCTAGTAAGACTCTTGATGCTGCTCAAAGAAATTATGCTACAACTGAAAAGGAATTGTTAGCTGTAGTCTTTGCTTGTGACAAGTTTAGACCTTATATTGTTGATTCGAAAGTTACAATTCATACTGATCATGCTGCAATTAGATACCTTATGACAAAGAAAGATGCTAAGCCAAGGCTTATTAGATGGGTACTTCTGTTGCAAGAATTTGATTTACATATTATAGATAGAAAATGTGCTGATAATCCTGTTGCTGATAATTTGTCTAGATTGGAAAATATTGCTTATGAACCTGTTCCTGTTAATGATAGTTTTCCAAATGAACAATTGGCTGTAATAAAGGTGAGCTCGCGAGAGAGCCCTTGGTATGCGGATTATGCTAACTTTATTGTTTCGAAGTATTTGCCTCCAACCTTTTCAGCAAAGGAGGAAATTCTTTTATGACTTGAGGCATTATTTTTGGGATGACCCACACTTATATAAAGAAGGAGTGGATGGTATTATGCGAAGATGTGTTCCTGAATATGAACAACAGGAGATATTGAATAAATGTCATGGTAGTGTTTATGGAGGACATCACGCTGGAGACCGCGCAAAAGGTTCTACAATCAGGTTTTTATTGGCCAACACTCTTCAAAGATGCAAGGAAATTTATTTTATCCTGTGATGAATGCCAAAGAGTTGGTAATATCTCTAGACGCAATGAAATGCCTATGAATTATACTCTTGTTATTGAACCATTCGATTGTTGGGGATTCGACTTCATGGGTCCTTTCCCTTCTTCAGATGGTAACACTCATATACTTGTCGCTGTTGATTATGTTACTAAATGGGTAGAAGCTATACCTACAAAAAGTGCTGATGGTGAGACTTCTATAAAAATGCTTGTAGATATTATATTTCCTGGATTTGGAGTACCTAGATATATTATGACTGATGGAGGTTCTCATTTTATTCATGGAGGTTTTAGAAAAACTCTTGCTAAGTATGGTATTAATCATAGAATTGCTTCCGCTTATCACCCTCAAACTAGTGGTCAAGTAGAATTATCAAATAGAGAGATTAAAGCTATCTTGGGTAAGACTGTTAATAAATCTAGAAAGAATTGGGCTAGCAAATTGAAAGAAGCACTATGGGCTTATAGAACTGCTTATAAAAATCCTATGGGAATGTCACCTTATAAAATGGTTTATGGAAAAGCTTGTCATTTACCTTTAGAACTAGAGCACAAAGCTTATTGGGCTGTTAGAGAACTAAATAAAGATCCTAAATTAGCCGGTAATAAGAGGTTGTTGCAATTAAGTTCTCTAGATGAATGGAGAAGTGAAGCTTATGAAAATGCTAAACTCTTTAAAGAAAAAGTTAAGAAGTGGCATGATAGAAGGATCATTAAAAGAGAATTTAATGTTGGAGATAAAGTTCTATTGTATCGGTCTCGTCTCAGATTCTTTGCAGGGAAATTACTCTCGAAGTGGGAAGGACCATATGTTGTTGAGGAGGTGTATCGTTCAGGAGCAATTAAAATTAGCTCTCTCCAAGGCAATGCCACACAAGTGGTGAATGGACAAAGACTCAAGCATTATATCTCGGGTGATTCTTATAATGTTGATGTTGATATTATTCAAGTGGAAACACCGGAGGCTTTCATCAAAGGACAAATTGACAGTCCACCAGAACTCGACTTTGAATAGGTAACAGTACAGGTAATAAAAAGTCCGCGTTTACCTTTCCGAACATTATTTCTGCTGTTTTTAGGAAATATGAAAAATTACGAGTTCGAAACGGAGTGGAAAGGACGCACGAGGGCGTGCCACCATAGGCCGGCGCGGCCTGACTGGGCCCGCGCCGACCTATGGTCTGGCCGCCTCGTTGCCCCTTTCCGACTCTGGTTCGATCTGGAACCTTCCTTTTGTCGTAAATTTTTTTTGCTATATAATCCCCCGGACCCCTGGAGGTCTGTAATATCGTTTTCTCGTCATGTTTTGTTTCGAGCTGTTTTCTTCCAGATTTGTTTTGATCTAGAAGCACCATGGTCTCCAACAACAAAGACAAGGGGCCTTGGAGGGAAGAGATGGATGAGAGGATCAATAAGGAGAAGGAGAAGATAGCATCAGCAAAAGGAGAGTGGGAAACTACGAGGAGTAAGCCAATTTTGGTGGGATCGGTTAATACTGGGCGTTCTTTTTCTCATAACTTGCAGGGAGCTCTTCCGCCTGCTCTGGACCTCGACTCTTTCCCTTGTGTGGAGGAAGCAATATGGGTTGCTGATGAGTTTTGTGATCAATATCGTGCTCTAAGAAGGGAAGTGGAGATACTTCAGGAGGAGAACCAGCGACTTCGCAGAATGCTGGAATATTACTCAAATCTCAGCACAAGGCCGTCACCGCCACACTCGGGTAATAATGAGTCTCTTCAAGTCTTGATGCAGAATTATAAAATTGAGAAGCTGAAGCTGAAGGAGATCCTTATGAAGCGCGAGAGGAATCCATCATTATCATCACCGAAGGAGTAATTCATCATCGGTATTGGCATCCCCTTGGTTTGTTCCAAGCTTGGGGGAGTGCCGCGGTATCACATCATCATTACCTTTATCTTTTACTATCAAGTAGTGTCATATCATGAGTAGGGAAGTTATCATATGGAATAGTATGCAATGTGGAAGTATCTCTCTTAGTTAGTTATCTATGTATCCGTTGGTGTGAGTTATCGTTATGGAATATTAATGAGAAGTCTTATCATTTACTTTTTGCACACCTTATTTTAGTTTGCAATCTCCATTATATGATTACTCTTGACATAAGTATTGATATCACTTTGGGAGCATCAAGTAAATCTATTTGGTTTTGGCAAACTTAGAATTGGTCAATAGCAACAACATCTTGATGTTTAATAGAAGAGAGAAATACACTTAGATATATTACTCTATTATCTCTATGCTTAGTATTCTAAAGTTAAAATTGCTTGTGCTTATGAGAAAGATGCATGATTGTTTCTATCATATGTATATTTGTTTGTTTCCCTCAACCTTTATGCTTGCTATCAAACCTTGCTAGCCAAAGACCTGTATCGAGAGGAGATGCTTCTCATACATCCATAACCTTAGACCAAACCTATGCCATTTGTGTCCACCATACCTACCTACTACATGGTATTTTCTGCCATTCCAAGTAAATACTTCATGTGCTACCTTTAAATTATTCAAATTACTACTCCTTATTTGTGTCAATGTTTTATAGCTCATGAGGAAGTATGTGGTGTTTTATCTTTCAATCTTGTTGGGCGGACTTTCACCAATGGACTAGCGGCACATCCGCTTATCCAATAATTTTGCAATAAGAGCTGGCAACGGGGTTCCCAGCCCCAATTAATAACTTTCATTCATAATTCTCTTCACATGTTTTGCTCTGAGTTATCAGTAAGCAACTTAATTTTGCAATAGACACTCCTCCATGGTATGTGAATGTTGGAAGGCACCCGAGGATTCGGTTAGCCATGGATTGAGAAAGCCAAGGTTGGGGGAGTGTCATCCTTAATAAAACTAAAATACATGTGTAAACAAAAGAGAAGGGGGATGATCTACCTTGCTGGTAGAGATGCCGTCCCTCATGGGAGCCGCTCTTTGAAGGTTCGTTTGGCAAGGGGGTTAGAGTGCCCGCTACCATTCGTTGACAACAACAAACACCTCTCAAAATCTTACTTTTATGCTCTTTATATGATTTCAAAACTTGAAAAGCTCTAGCACATGATTTAATCCCTGCTTCCCTCTGCGAAGGGCCTGTCTTTTACTTTTATGTTGAGTCAGTAAACCTATTTCCCTCTATCTCAAGCAAGCAATTGAGTTGTTGTGAACCAATCATTTATGCTATGATTCAGTTAATCATGTCTTTTATACTTTCTTGTTTAGTACCAATTTTATCTGAATAAATATGACTTCGAAGTTATCAATGATTATGAGGAGATTGTGATGCTTAAATATGAAGGCTCAGCTATAAAATCTAATATGAAAGCTTTGCTTAGAAGTACAATCCGTTAGCAGTTCTCTGACCAAGAACAAAGTTTGCCATCACCAATTATGATTTCTCATGCACCTTTACTTGTGATTTCTCTTTACTTATTTCAAGATGAGTTATATGAGGAAGTTGTTTACTAGAATGTCTTGTGTGAATGAATATGATGCTTCTTGTCCGTATTTTATTTATCGACTCTTCACTCCATAAACATGTGGTCTTGTTTATCGAGCTCAGTTTCGCTTGGGGACAAGCGAGGTCTAAGCTTGGGGGAGTTGATACGTCCAATTTGCATCACTATTTTGTATCATAATTTGCTGTTATTCATTGATATATTTCATATTGGGACACAATACTTATGTTATTTCATCTATTTTGCATGTTTCATCATTATTGGAGGATCAAGCACCGGAGCCAGGATTCTGCTGGAAAAACCGTCGAACGCAATATTTCGGAAAATCAACTGTGGAAGGAAATTTCACGTAAATTCCTATTTTTCCAGATGACGGAGGGAGCCAAAAGGGGGAGCAGAGAGGAGCCAAGGTGGGCCCAGACCACAGGGCGGCGCGGCCCATGGCTGGCCGCGCCACCTGTGCTCGGGGCCCCACCTTTCGCCTCCTTTTCTTCGCGTACTCCTTCGTCCCGAAAACCTAAGCCACAGAGAGGACCTCACGAAGGGTTACAGCCGCCTCTGCGGGGCGGAGAACACCGAGAGAAAAGAGCTCTCCGGCGGGCAGGAATCGGGAAATTCCCTCCCGGGGGAAATCGACGCCATCGCCATCGTCATCGAGCGGGACATCATCTCCATCATCATCATCATCATCATCATCTCCACCATCTACACCGCCATCACCACCGCTGCACCTCGTCACCGCTGTAACAATTCGGGTTAAATCTTGATTGTATGATAGGGGAAACTCTCCCGGCATTATTCTCTACTTGTTATAGATGCTATTGAGTGAAACCATTGAACCAAGGTTTATGTTCAGATTGTTATTCATCATCATATCACCTCTGATTGTATTCCATATGATGTCTCGTGAGTAGTTCGTTTAGTTCTTGAGGACATGGGTGAAGTCTAAATGCTAGTAGTGAATTATGGTTGAGTAATATTCAATGTTATGATATTTAAGTTGTGGTGTCATTCTTCTAGTGGTGTCGTGTGAACATCGACTACACGACACTTCACCATTTATGGGCCTAGGGAGTGCATCTTGTATTCGGTTGCTAATTGCGGGTTGCCGGACAGAAACCTGAGCCCCGTTAGTATATCGATGGGAGGGATCGCAGGATCTCAGAGTTTA
The DNA here is from genome assembly GCA_030979885.1 of Lolium multiflorum. Lineage (NCBI taxonomy): Eukaryota > Viridiplantae > Streptophyta > Magnoliopsida > Poales > Poaceae > Lolium > Lolium multiflorum. Next base: position 136,682,349 of record CM061748.1, on the reverse strand, counting down.
AGGCTGTGGTTAGATTTATCTTAATTACTTTCTTGTAGTTGCGGATGCTTGCAAGGGGTATAATCACAAGTATGTATTAGTCCTAGGAAGGGCGGTGCATTAGCATAGGTTCACCCACACAACACTTATCAAAACAATGAAGATTAATTAGCTGTATGAAGCGAAAGCACTAGACTAAAATCCCCGTGTGTCCTCAAGAACGTTTGGTTATTATAAGTAAACAAACCGGCTTGTCCTTTGTGCTAAAAAGGATTGGGCCACTCGCTGCAATTATTTCTCTCGCATTTTATTTACTTGTACTTTATTTATCTGCAATATCAAAACCCCCGAATACTTGTCTGTGAGCATTTACAGTGAATCCTTCATCGAAACTGCTTGTCAACACCTTCTGCTCCTCGTTGGGATCGACATTCTTACTTATCGAAGATACTACGATACACCCCCTATACTTGTGGGTCATCAGTAGTCAACTAGGACTCTTGTAAAACCCTAGGCTAGTTGCATATATAAAGCCAGCCAGAGCACCCGATAGAAGGGGACAACAGATAGACAACATAGTTCCGCCTACGGCAGCCCCATGTAAAGATAGTTATGATCATATATTTGATTGCTAGCAGCACGTAGGGATCCTCCACCAAGGGACCCGAAGCTGGGTATATCGTGTGCCCAGTCTCGCTCCCGGAATCTCCATCGTCGCTCTTTCCCGAAACCCAAGTCTACATTTGTAGGCATTGGCGAGGTGATCCCTTGTCAAGGGGGGCCCAGACCACCCCTAGGCACGGCCAGGGCCTGTGCCGCGCCTAGGCCTGGTCTGGCCGCCCTGTGGCTCCTCTTCGTCCCCCCTTTGGACTTCGTCTTCGCTATGGAAAAATAAGATCTTCAGCTTTTGTTTCGTCCAATTCCGGGAATATTTCCTGTACAACTTTTTTGAAATACAAAACAGCAGAACAGGGAACGACTGTGGCATCTTGTCAATAGTTTAGTGCCAGAAAATATATAAAGGTGCAACGAAGTGTAAAATAACATATATAAATTGGTGTAAAACAAGCATGGAGCATAAAAAATTATAGATACATTTGCAACGAATCATTGGGTACTCTAGAGAGAGAGAGAGCAACAGATACCCAGGTTCAGAGCCCTCGGAGAGGTAAAACCCCAACGTCCTGCCTTGGTGTATGTATTGCAGGTCACAATGGAGAAGATGACCGTACATATATCTAGGGTTTGTGATCGCCCAGAATCGTCCCCCTCTACGCTAGCAAGGCTAGAGGAGCTGGTCCTCTTCCCCCGGAAACATCTTGAGGGGAAGGGTTCCCACATCTCCAAACTGAGGGCGGCAAACTCTCCGCCCTTTACAAGATCGACACAGTCCATGGTCGATTAAAGTACCGGCCCATGGCAGATGCTGAGGTCGTCAATGACGCCTCCACTGGCAGCTTGTGCCGTCCACCCAGCCTGGCACTAAAGTGGCAAGGGCAGGGCCTTGGTCTTCTGGTCCTCGTCGAGCCCGCTTTAATCACCAATGGGCAAGGGAAACTTGCCTCCTCGGGACGGAGCTTTGTGAGGTCATTCATGATGTGAGTGGCGCATGCCTTGCTTGTCTTGTAGCCTGGGAGCCCACTCCGTTGGTCCGGGCAGCTAGCTTGGTGGAGAAGGAATCCTAAGCCCCTTGGTTGGTCTTGTCACCTTCACACGGACCTCCCCATGTGGAGAAGTCCGTGGCTCGGGAATCTCCGCAAGGGAGTTCCTCTCCGAGCCTGTCTTCTGCTCCGGCTTGATGTTCCCGCGAGGGTTTTACACCTCGCGGAGCCTTACTCGAAAGTTTCTTCCTGGAGTGATTGTCTCCGAGGATTTATCATGGGCCTAGCAACCATAGGTCCATGGCACCCTGGTTGCGAGGGATCCCACAACAGCTAACGTTTCATGTCACATATTTTCTACTTATCACGAATGCAGCTGACGCAACCGCTTTGTGCTCTACAAGAAGATGACTATGATGACAACAATCCAAAGGATTGTAATGGTGCGGAAGACGACACCAGGGAAATCAGCGATCCTAATGTTGCCGAGAAACCCAAGGAAGATGTCTTCATGCCGACCGGCCCGACTAAACCCAGGCGCAAACGTGGCCGTCCGAGAAAAGTAAAGACTGACACTCCTACCGATACAGTCCGAACAAGAAACTGCCACCGAGACTACTCATGGACTTGCCGACGGCAAACGCATACGCAAGCCATCAACAATAAAGAAGAGCTCGTACAAAACACCATGAGGCTTACTGGGTCTCTAAACGAGATGAATGATCTTCTTAGCATTCTCTTCAATTTTTCAGTTGTTTTCAGTTGTTATTTCTATGCTACTAGTTCTAAGCAACTGTTATAGGTTACAAAATTCTTGTGACCATCAGCTGTTATGTTTAGGCTTCCGATAAGTTTCAAGTTGCTCATAAGAGTTGATGTTATCAGTAAGATTAGTACCACAGTTATTCTAAATAAAGGTTGACTATATCACTATTCACAAGCGCCAAATGAACAAGTTCCAACATCATTAGAAGGCATTTTTATTGTTTCACCATACGGGCTTCTGATTTTCTGTTCATCAGTAATGTGGTATGCATAGTAAGCTATTTGCTCCAGTAACAGCTATACATTACCTTAGATCAACCACTTGCACCTGCCCTCTTACATACTGTAAACATGTGTAGTTGAACGGCCTTCTCTCATCAGATGGATCAACAAAGAAGTCCTCACCAGAGGTCTACACCTAGAAACATAATTACAAAAATTCAGTAACAACAACATGAGAGAATATTAGTTCAAAATTTAAAATTTCAAGAACAGGGGAAAGAAATATCGGAGGAGGACAACCTTACCGAGCTACTGGATTTTATGTTATTTTAATGTTTTGCATACGCTGTGATATTATTTTTCTGCATTTCGCCTTGCTTGTGTTATAGGGATTAATTGGTGATCTTATATCAACTTATTATTGTGGTTCATAGAGATAGGGAGTGCGTGCCTTCATAGGGACGTGCGACTGACTGGTGGGGGCACGCATCTCGTCCTTCATCGCCGACCGTAACACTGGCATCTCTCCTCCCGTGCGCCGCCCCCAAAAGGCGAAAAACCCCTGCTGTCTCCCACGCGCTCTTAACTCTTGCCTTTCAGGTCCTTGTCACCGGAATTCCGCCCCCAACTCCCAGCCTCCTCCCACTCCCATGCAATCTTGATCTCGCCGCGCCGGCTCGATTCCATCTCCCCGTCATTCTGGGTCGCGGAAAGGTAAATCCCCCCCCCCCGGTTCCTCTTTCTACGATTTCACTCCAATCCCCGGCTACAGATTAACCTCAAATCCCGCCCTTCTGCAGCCGCCCGGCAATGGATCTCGACATGGACGACTACATGGACCCCTACGAGGAGGCCATTGCCGCGTCCGAGGGCGAGGAGTCGGACGACTCCGACGCCGAGAGCGACTACGAGGACAAGTCCTACGGCCTGCTCAAGTCCGGCAAGCACCGGCTGCGCAACCCGGACGGCACCTTCCGCTGCCCCTTCTGCCCGGGCAAGAAGAAGCAGGACTACAAGCTCAAGGACCTCCTCCAGCACGCCGACGGCATCGGCGTCTCCAGCAAGCACCGCCGCCACGGCAGGCAGCGCGCCTTCCACCGCGCCTTTGGCCGCTTCGTCCGCGAGGACCCGTCCTTAGCCCACGAGCTGGCAACCATCGTTGGCCTTCCAGACCCGTATCCCACGGTTGCCACTCCTAAACCAGATGCCGCCGCTGACAAGGGGAAGGCCGTCCTTCCCAATGGCCACATCACTGGAGGATCCAGCTCTGCCGCAGCGACCCAGGGACCGCCGCAGGATGGGAAGGAGAAGTTCGCTTGGCCATGGTGTGGGATCCTTGCTGCCGGTGCCGGGTTCAATGCCGATGGCTTTGCCGATAGAGTGGCCATGTTCAGTCCGGAAAACATCGTGCCCTTGGTTTTCGACGAGTCGCAAGGCATGGAATGTTACGCCATCGTGCGCTTCGCTCCTGGCTGGGGTGGATTCAGCGACGCTCTCGCGCTAGAGAACCATTTCAGCATGAATAAGCTTGGCAACAAGGAATGGGAGGCATCAAAGACTAGTTCTGGAGCTGCTCTCAACAACGGCGCCGTTTCTGAGATTAAGGTTTATGGATGGGTTGCCCGAGAGGTGGAGTACACCGCTGGGGATCTGGTGGGAAGATACTTGAGGAAGCATACCAATCTCAACACCATAGATGAGATCACCAAGCGTCAGAGGGAGCCAATGGGCAAGGTTGTGGCTAAACTGGCATCTCAGCTCCAGGCTAAGAATCAACATGTGCAGGATCTCGAGACAAAGACAAATGCTACTGAGTTCTCCATTGCAAGGCTTGAGGCTGACAATAGGAAGCTGCATGAGGAATATAATGAAGGTACACTGTGCTGCTTCGTTTTCTCTAGGTGTATCTTTCTTCAACTGTTTTCTGCTTCTTACCTGTCTGTGTTTTACCCATGTTTCACATGTCTACTAATGTAGCTGAAACTTTGTGATTCAGTATCTTGTATTTCTGTCTAGTACTATATTTGCTAAAAATTCTCATTTACAACTTAATGTCAAGAGCTGAATGATCAGCTCTGCTGAGTTTCCACATATATAGGACATGCAGTATTTGGACAAATAGTGCTCTTTGCTTGTTAGAAAAGTTGCTGGCCGTTCATTATGCAATGCAATTTGTTCATTTGTCTCTTATATGCTTTAACATTGTATGTATTGACCACTAAAAGACTTGTCTGATGAGATAAATGTTGGGTTCCCTTCCAATGCTTAGCTTTATTTTCTTGCCGTTGCAAAATCATTCAAGTGTTGTTACCCTTCCATACACTAACCTATGGCATCGTAATGAGTTTGACATTTCCCCTTTCAGCAATGCGCAACCTGCATCGCAAGGCTCGTGACAATGCTGTGAGGATCTTCCAGGACAACGAAAATTTGAAGCTTGAAATAGAAAACAACAAGAGAGAACTGATTTCACGTGCTAAGGAGCTGGAGAAGTTGTCAGCTGAGAATGCTAACGACAGGAAAAGGCTTGCTGAACTTGCTGATGAGAAGCAAAAGGTAAACTACTGAACTGTGCATGTGAGGCACTAAGCTATGCTAATGTACTGTCTGCTAAAATTTCCATGCCTGCGATACACCATTCTGAAATTTCAGGACATGGACTGTTTTTTATATATTTTCGGTGGCTAACTGCAATATTCTGAACTTTCAGAATATCAACAGTTGTTATGTCCTTCGAGTGGCTAGCTTCAGTCTGAAACCAAAATTTTGCTATCAGCTGCTTTTTCATATTTAAGTTAGATTTGTACCAAGTCGTTTGGGGGGATATATATATATATATATTTCAATTTGACATGGAACACAAAACATTGATGGCATAAGTGTCTACTAATAACTTACTAATTTGTCTAAGTTATATCCTAGTGTGTCCAGAAACGGAAATTCAATTCGGCTACCAGGTCCATATGCTCCCTCCACCCAAAAAATATATTTCTAATTGTTAAAAAATTCCAACAAAAAATTTCACATGTACATCTTGATAATAGGTTTGGAACATCGACAAAGATTTAGCCATGGATAGGGGTGCGTGGAAGTTAGCTATCCACGTTCCGGAACCATGACTTGGTTTCGATATCTTATGGGTTTCAACTCTAGCCTACCCCAACTTGTTTGGGACTGAAAGGCTTGGTTGTTGTTGTTGTTGTTGTTGTTGTTGTTGTACATCTTGATAATCTATGTGCGTTCGTATAGTTTCGTGAAAATCTGATATTTTTTTTGTGGTCAATGTAAAAAAGACAAAACATGTCGCACAAAAAGCCTTGTTTTTAGCACCAAATTTTGTCTTTTTTACACAGCCCAAACAACAAGTCGATTTTCATGGAAAGACTTTGTGCGCACATAGCATGTGAAGATGTACAATTAAATTATTTGTTTGAAATTTTTTGACATTTCAAAATGTATCAAAGATGCATTTCAAAATAAAGGGAGAATATGCATCCAAGAGCCATAACATCACTCCTGTCCAGAAACGGACAGCTTAAATAGTGGCTCACTTATATTGAATAAAAGTAGTGCTGAAAATTTTCTAGTTTCCCTTAAAGCTACAATTGCCAATCAAGGTATTGAACAATTCCTAACATGGAACACATCATTGATGGCATAAGTGTAGTTTAAATTATATTTATGTCTTATAATGTGTAATTCAAGATATAACTCTGTCTTGAGTGTCCTTTATGAAACATATACAGACAAAAGACGACAAAAGTGAACTTGAGCTGGCGAGTATAGAGCAGCAGAGGAATGACGAAGATATTTTGAAGCTAGTCGAGGACCAGAAGGTTTGTTGCCCTTTGTTACCCGTGTTATTTCCTATAGATGAGTACTCTGGACCCTGGACATGAGAATTAATCTTGACAACAACAGAGGGAAAAGGAGGATGCCCTTGCAAGAATGCTTGAGTTGGAAAAGGAGCTGCATGAGAAACGAGAACTTGAGCTCGAAGTGACGCGATTGAATGGCACACTCCAAGTGATGAAACATTTGGAGGGAGATGATGATGGGGATATTCATAACAAGATGGAGAAGCTTAGTGAAAGACTAGAGCATGAAAGGAAACGCCTGGAAGAGATGAGCGGAGAGCTGGTGAAGAAAGAGCGTGAAAGTAACGACGAGTTACAGGAGGCACGGAAAGAACTGATAACGGTACTGCTCCTTTCTCTCTACGGTGTTGAGAAATATCCTTGCACCTAATCTGTTTTTGTAGTTGACGTTGATGAATAGGCTTTCGCTCATGAAATAGTTATTGTCGCCATGCTCAGGGTTTGGATGACATACTAAGCGGGCGGACAGCTATCGGGATCAAAAGAATGGGTGAACTTGATGTAAGGCCTTTTGAGAATGCATGCAGGAGAAAGTATGGGAATGATGATTATGAGATGAGAGCAGCAGAGCTGATCTCAGCTTGGCAGGACGAAATAAAGAAGCCAGCATGGCATCCTTATAAGTTTATTAAGGCTGATGATGGAACCGACAAGGTATCTCTACTGACTTGATCTTTGGTAGTTGTAGAGGCTATCTCTTCTTTTTGTTGAGAAATCATAATAATCACCGGATATTACAGGAAGTTGTAAATAACGATGACCCAAGACTGCGGGAATTGTGGCTTGATTATGGTGATGATGTGTGTAACGCAGTGAAGATCGCTCTGAGCGAAGTAAACGAGTACAACCCCAGCGGAAGGTATGTGGTTCCAGAGCTATGGAACTTCCAGAAGAATAGGAAGGCGACGATGAAAGAGGTGTTCAGGTACATCTTCCAGCAGATGGAGACACCGGGGAAGCGCAGGAGGGGTAGATGATGGTTAGCACTTGCAGGGTGTAGGCCACTGTTACCAGTAGTCCTGACATGGAAGTTGCATTATCTGCATTATGTTCCCTTCTTCATTTGACGATGGTGTTTCAGACCGGTGTTCGTTCCTAAACTGATATGATCGGTGAACTTAATAATAAGCCTTCTTTGGGCTCCTAGTGGTACCTTGTGGACATTTATTTAGATTGTGCTTGTGCAGGTGTCTAGATATGTATTAGATCTCTTCTCTGTGACCTTGTCAGTTGTACTCTCTGTGAGCAGTATTAATGAACTTGTTGCAATGGACATATGGTCATATTGAGTAAAACCTGAACATGTATTCTGTTTTGATGGTTGGAATGTCCATGCCTGGGCTATTTGGCTCGAAGTAAGGAGATGGATTTTCCGAGGAAGCACATGATACCGGAGAATCTGGAAAGAGAGTGGAATATCAAAATGCTCTATTTTGTTTAGAAACTGCCATCCACCTCATATGATCTCCAGTACAAATATTGTATCTTGATGAAAAGTTTATGCTGTCTCGCAGTCAAAGAACATGGCGGTAATGATTTCAAGAAGAACACGAAAAAAATATACGAAACTATTCAAAGCTGGACTAAGTTTCGTACGGGCCTTGTGCAAACCCACGCTACCTCAGCCCAAGTTGTCTCTTCAAACCGGCTCCGTTGTCCCGTTCAGCTCTTGGCGCCCAGCTTACCACACAGCGGCGCCCAGCCGCACTGTTGCTGCAGCGGCAGGCCAGCGCACCGCCAGTGTCCGGCCACGCCGCACCCGTCAGCCCTGGCGGATTCGTCCCCCTTCACCAGCGGCAACCGGTCGAACGCGGCCGCGACGAACGTGGCCACCATGACCACCACCGGCCCGGCGGCCACGAGCCCTCCCTCCGCGACGCCGCCGCCCAGCACGCCGCCCCGAGGCCCGGCCAGGAACACCGCCACGCCCGCCGGCGAGGCGGAAGACGGGAAGAAGCACCCCGCCAGTCCCAGGATCTCCGCCGTGCCCCGGAGCACCAGCGGCGAGGGCTCCCTGCAGAGCACGGCGTCCACGACGTGCCCGGCAGCGCCCAGCACCAGCGCGCCGCGGCGTCCGCGCCGCGCGAACGCCGCCACGCACGACAGCACGTCGCGCCCCGCGGGCACCTCCAGGACGTGGGCGCGCATCGCGCTGGGGCACTCGTGCGCGATCACCACCGGCGGCTTCGGGCCCCGGTTCTTGGAGCCGGAGCACAGCTGCGCGCCCGGCCGAGGCCTGCACGGCTGCCGGAGATCGTCCGTCGTGGCAGCTGCGGTCGCCATGCCCATGGTAGAAGTTTTTCTTGTTGCCTCTGCACGTCCTTTGTTGAGGTTAATTAGAGTGTGGTTCGCTGGGTTTTTATGGGCGGGGTCGATGATGTTTGAAGTTGTTAAGCAGGGAAATGTGCGTGAGGAGTAGTTTAATTGTAAATTGCCCGAACATCCTAACAAGCTCCCAACTGTTACTGTGTTTGTGGTTGTAAAACATTTTGCTCAGCACACAGTAGGTATGGTGCATGTTTTTACTCCCTTTTCTGGGCGAGGTGGGTACATGTGTTCACTAGATTTCGTATTGCTCTGTCGGATGATTCATGATCAAGATCAATATTGTTCTATCTGGCGCCACAATGCACGAGCAAGGGTTCAAATCCTAATGCTGACATTTAAACGGCGACATCTCCATATTTATCCCTGTTTTCTTTGGGTCAATTGTACTGTGTGGTTGGCAAAAAGGTGTGTGCGTCTTCCTTTCAGTCACAAAAATGTTCAAACACGTTCAAACCATGATAAGATTACATTTGTTGAGTTGATATGGACATACAGAAGCACCTGTTAAATGAATCGAGATCGAATGATCCATTTAAACAGGAAACGTGAAAAATCTGTTTTGCTGCAATTGAGAACTTCTATTTAAAACCCAAATCACCGACATACTTGAGTAACACAACCTGCCCTTTCTGAGTAACAAAAGTCCTGCTGGTGGGATTCTGTCCACCATTGTTTCCTAAAAGAAACAAAAATCCGCGCATATCGCGAAATGGCGATTGCGTTGCACCAGACGGCTCAAATAAGTTTAAGTTCTGAAATAGTTTTAGTCAATTTGCACACACACAAAAAAACAATCCTGGCTGCTTGCGTTTCAACCTGATGCACATGCCAAAACTGACTCCGTTGCATTGGAGCACTGGTTTTCTTTTTTAGTCAAAGAGAGAGAGAAGAAAGTCATCAAATAATGAACACGAGCATAGAAGGGGAAATAGATATGAAAAATGGAAAAACGACCGACAACAAATGCCAATGTAAAAAAACGTCATCCCTGGCACACTCAACAGGCTCTTCAACTGATTACCTTTCCTTTGAGGACTGCAGTTTTGTATTTTTCGTAGCACAATGGGCAATGGATGAATGCAACTTCTTTGTTGGCTGAACGCTTCAATAGCCTCTTCGGAAAATGCCCTGTTGTTACTTTCTCTGTGGGAGGTAGAACCAAAGATTTCCTTTCCTGAACTTGGGGTAGAAGATGTTTTCCTGTAAAGTCTGTGAACACTGGGCTAACTGTCTTTACACATCTTGTTTAAATAAGGCAATATATTCTGCAGGTAGCAAAGGCAGCATCAGTGGATTCACGGCCATGAGGGTTCCTTGGAGATCTCTCTGGTGCGCTATTGTGGGCCAAAACGCCTGTGCTCCATACTGACATTCCACTGTGTACTCCAATATTGAGAGTTTTTCCGACTCGGGAAAAAAGAATAAAGATCTTGATATAAGTCCAAAGTTCTTCAACTTTTCTTGGACACGAAGACTTGCTGAACAAAATAAGTCTTCATTAACACGTGATTTTGTTTTATTTTGTGGAAGTTTCTCTCGATAGTAACAATCATCAACATCGCGGTCACGACTTTAGCAGACCAGAAACCCAGTGGCCAAGGCCGATATAAGCACCTATCAAATGGATCGATATTGATTCTCCCATTTAAACATGAAACCTGAAAAATCTGTTAAAATAATCGGAGCATTTTTGTATTGATGGAACCGAGAACTTCTTTTGAAAACCAAAATCACAGACATAATTGAGTAACGTACCATACTGTTACATTTTGCCAACGCAGCTCAGGTCTTCAGGATCCAGCGATGATATCTGCAAGAGGTGCAGTAGGTGTGTGTGTTTTCCTCCTATCTGTATTCGTGCTGCCTTTCACCAGCGTACCCCGGTTCTATCAGGTGCGTTTTTCGTAATTGGTTGCCATTTGAGTGAGAAAATTCCGCCAGGCTGGGTTCAGTCTACCGTTATTTTCTAAAAAAAAAAGTACGCATACCGCGAAATGGCATTTGTGTTGATGGCCAACGAAATAGCTCAGGCAGATTTAAGTTCTGAAACTACGTGATCAACCATCTACTGTGTAGTTTCAGTCCTGGATGAATCAAATGGGCAATGGGGTGAAAGCTTCCGATAGTCTGGCACACTTAACTGCCTCTTCAACTGATAAATTTTTCAGAACTGCAGTTTTGTAATCTGCTTATCCCAAGCAGCGATGTGTGAATATGAACTCTCTGTTGGCTGAAAGCTTCCAATAATGTCTGTTGTTACTTTCTCTATGGGACCAAAAGTATTTTTCCTGAACTTGGGGTAGAACCAAAAGTATTTTTCCTGCAAAATCTGCGAACACTTCGCGAACTTCCTTTGCACATCTTATCTGAAACCGGGCATCATTGGATTGGCGGCCATGGACGTTCCTTGGAGGAGGTCTCTCTGTATGCCATTGTCTGCCACTCCATACTGATCTGCCTTCGTGTACGCCAGTACTGAGAGTTTTTCAGACTCAGGCACGAAGAATAAGGATGTTGATGCAAGTCCAAACTCAGTCCACCTTTTCTACGAAACGACGACTTACAGAACAAACTAAGTTTAAATTAACACGCGATTTTGTTTAATTGGTTTAAGCTTCTGTCGTCAGTCGTCAGTAACAATCGTCGACATTGGGGTCACGGCTTAGCAGACCAGACACACCAGTGGCCAAGGCCGATACGTGCAGAGCTGGACACCGGCCGATCTCGGCTCCATATCTTCTTCTCCGATATTCCTCGACTCCATGTCGCTGGGTGACGACCGCTGATAGATCGGTTGCCTAGTTAGCATCTCTCCAGGCCACGTGGTGGTGAAGACCCGAAGATCATCATCTGCACAGAAATTCAGATCTCAGTCAATGCTGTCTCTCCCCTCTTCAACCTCCATCATCCGAGCTAGCTACCAAATCTTCTACTCCAAGTGGATATTTCCTATTTGCCGATTCACATCTAATCTAATAAGCAACGCGAGTGTCCGTAGTTATATGTAATTAAGCGAGGTTAAACAATACTGGAATGATTTTTTTTTTTTGCGAAATAGTACTGGAATGAATTTGTCCTAAGATCACTGATACGTCTCCAACGTATCGATAATTTCTTATGTTCCATGCTACATTATTGATGATATCTACATGTTTTATGCACATTATATATCGTATTTACGCATTTTCTGGAACTAACCTATTAACAAGATGCGAAGAGCTTCTTTTTTTTTTGGTTTCAGAAATCCTAGTAACGAAATATTCGGAATTGGACGAAATCAACACCCGGGTCCTATTTTTGCACGAAGCTTCCGGAAGACCGAAGGAGAGTCGAAGTGGGGCCACGAGGTGGCGACACCACAGGCGGCGCGGCCCAGGCCCCGGCCGCGCCGACCTATGGTGTGGGCCCCTCGTGCCGCCTCTTGACCTGCCCTTCCGCCTACAAATAGCCTCCGTCGCGAAATCCCCGACCGAGAGCCACGATACGGAAAACCATGAGACGCCGCCGCCGCGAATCCCATCTCGGGGATTCAGGAGATCGCCTCCGGCACCCTGCCGGAGGGGATTCATCTCCCGGAGGACTCTTCATCGCCATGATCGCCTCGGAGTGATGAGTGAATAGTTCACCCCTGGACTATGGGTCCATAGCAGTAGCTAGATGGTCGTCTTCTCCTAATTGTGCTTCATTGTTGGATCTTGTGAGCTGCCTAACATGATCAAGATCATCTATCTGTAATACTATATGTTGTGTTTGTCGGGATCCGATGAATAGAGAATACTATGTTATGGTGATTATCAATCTATTGTTTATGTGTTGTTTATGATCTTGCATGCTCTCCGTTACTAGTAGAGGCTCTGGCCAAGTTTTTACTCTTAACTCCAAGAGGGAGTATTTATGCTCGATAGTGGGTTCATGCCTTCATTGATACCTGGGACAGTGACAGAAAGTTCTAAGGTTGTGATGTGCTGTTGCCACTAGGGATAAAACATTGATTCTATGTCTAAGGATGTAGTTGTCGATTACATTACGCACCATACTTAATGCAATTGTCTGTTGCTTTGCAACTTAATATGAAAGGGGTTCGGATGATAACCTGAAGGTGGACTTTTTAGGCATAGATGCAGTTGGATGGCGGTCTATGTACTTTGTCGTAATGCCCCAATTAAATCTCACTATATTTATCATATCATGTATATGCATTGTTATGCCCTTTTCTATTTGTCAATTGCCCGACTGTAATTTGTTCACCCAACATGCTTTTATCTTATGGGAGAGACACCTCTAGTGAACTGTGGACCCCGGTCCTATTCTTTACATCGCATACAATCTACTGCAATACTTGTTTTACTGTTTTCTTGCAAACAATCATCTTCCACACAATACGGTTAATCCTTTGTTACAGCAAGCCGGTGAGATTGACAACCTCGCTGTTTCGTTGGGGCAAAGTACTTTGGTTGTGTTGTGCAGGTTCCACGTTGGCGCCGGAATCCCTGGTGTTGCGCCGCATCATATTTCGCCACCATCAACCTTCAACGTGCTTCTTGGCTCCTACTGGTTCGATAAACCTTGGTTTCATACTGAGGGAAACTTGCTTCTATACGCATCATACCTTCCACTTGGGGTTCCCAACGGACGTGTGCATCTACGCGTATCAAGCATAAATTTCTGGCGCCGTTGCCGGGGAGATCAAGACACGCTGCAAGGGGAGTCTCCACTTCTCAATCTCTTTACTTTGTTTTTGTCTTGCTTTATTTTATTTACTACTTTGTTTGCTGCACCTAAACAAAACACAAAAAAATTAGTTGCTAGTTTTACTTTATTTACTGTCTTGCTCTCTATCAAAAACACAAAAAAAAATTATTAGTTACTTGTCTTTACTTTATTTGCCTAGTTTACTTTTTGCTTATTTCATCATGCTTAATCCTAAGTTTACTTTGGAAAAGATACCGGTAGGGCGCGGGTGTATCATTGGAAGAGATAATATAGAAGAATTTTTCACCCATGTTAGTATGGATGAAGATTTTAAAGATATACCATTATTAAAAACTGCCCCTACTTATGAAAGTGCTGCTGCCTGTTTAATACACATGTTGGAAACTAGATTTGTTAATCTCAATCCCATAATACAACATATGTTTCTTACACTTACGGATATAGAGATGGGAGAAAAGAGAAATTTTGTTTTAAAAGTCCTTGTTAGAGAATTTGAAGATATAGCTAAAGAAGCTAGAAAAGTTTTTATCAAGCATAAGAGGCTTGGTTTCTTTCCTGATTTTAAACAAATACTTGAAAAGATGGATATGGATAGAATTAAGTATACTAGTAATGTTAATGATGGTAGGGAAATTAAAGCGCCAATACCTAGTAAGCTACTAGGGATGCATGAAGCTTTGGAAACTAATTATGCTTGGCTTGTTCCTGAAAATTTGTTTGATGAGAATAGTAAGCCTAGGAGCAATGAGAAAGGAGTTACTTATATAGATCAGATACAATGCATTGTTGAGAAAACTCCCAACTCTCAAGGTAATAATGTTGATGCTTCTTCGTTTGAAAATACTTGATTTGCACTTTCTGCGCCTAGCTGAAAGGCGTTAAAGAAAAGCGCTTATGGGAGACAACCCATGTTTTTAATACAGTACTTTGTTTTATATTTGAGTCTTGGAAGTTGTTTACTACTGTAGCAACCTCTCCTTATCATGTTTTTGTGCCAAGTAAAGTTTCTATGTTAAAGTTGATGTTATATTTGGGATCGCTGCGCAGAAACAGCATTGCTGTCTGTCAATCTGGGCACAAGTCTCTGTAGAAAATTCGAAAAAATCTGCCAATTTACGAGCGTGATCCTCAGATATGTACGCAACTTTCATTAGTTTTGAGTTTTTCCATTTGAGCAAGTCTGGTGCCACTTTAAAATTCGTCTTTACGAACTGTTCTGTTTTTGACAGATTCTGCCTTTTATTTCGCATTGCCTCTTTTGCTATGTTGGATGAATTTCTTTGATCCATTAATGTCCAGTAGCTTTATGCAATGTCCAGAAGTGTTAAGAATGATTGTTTCACCTCTGAATATGTGAATTATGAATTGTGCACTAACCCTCTAATGAGTTTGCTTGAAGTTTGGTGTGAAGGAAGTTTTCAAGGGCCAAGAGAGGAGTATGATATACTATGATCAAGAGGAGTGAAAGCTCTAAGCTTGGGGATGCCCCGTGGTTCACCCCTGAATATTCTAAGAAGACTCAAGCGTCTAAGCTTGGGGATGCCCAAGGCATCCCCTTCTTCATCGACAACATCATCAGGTTCCTCCCCGAAACTATATTTTTATTCAGTCACATCTTATGTTCTTTACTTGGAGCGTCGGTTTGTTTTGTTTTTGTTTTTGTTTGAATAAAATGGATCCTAGCATTCACTTTGTGGGAGAGAGACACGCTCCGCTGTTGCATATGGACAACTATGTCCTTAGGCTTTACTCATAATGTTCAAGGCGAAGTTTCTTCTTCGTTAAATTGTTATATGGTTGGAATTGGGAAATGCTACATGTAGTAATTCTAAAATGTCTTGGATAATGTGATACTTTGCAATTGTTGTGCTCATGTTTAAGCTCTTGCATCATATACTTTGCACCCATTAATGAAGAAATACATAGAGCTTGCTAAAATTTGATTTGCATATTTGGTCTCTCTAAGGTCTAGATAATTCTAGTATTGAGTTTTGAACAACAAGGAAGACGGTGTAGAGTCTTATAATGTTTACAATATGTCTTTTATGTGAGTTTTGCTGCACCGGTTCATCCTTGAGTTTGCTTCAAATAACTTTGCTAGCCTAAACCTTGTATCGAGAGGGAATACTTCTCATGCATCCAAATCCTTGAGCCAACCACTATGCCATTTGTGTCCACCATACCTACCTACTACATGGTATTTCTCCGCCATTCCAAAGTAAATTGCTTGAGTGCTACCTTTAAAATTCCATCATTCACCTTTGCAATATATAGCTCATGGGACAAAATAGCCTTAAAAACTATCGTAGTATTGAATATGTACTTATGCACTTTATCTCTTATTAAGTTGCTTGTTGTGCGATAACCATGCTTCTGGGGACGCCATCAACTATTCTTTGTTGAATATCATGTGAGTTGCCATGCATGTCCGTCTTGTCTGAAGTAATAGGGATCTACCACCTTAATGGTTGGAGCATGCATATTGTTAGAGAAGAACATTGGGCCGCTAACTAAAGCCATGAATCATGGTGGAAGTTTCAGTTTGGACATATATCCTCAATCTCATATGAGAATAATAATTGTTGCTACATGCTTATGCATTAAAGAGGAGTCCATTATCTGTTGTCCATGTTGTCCCGGTATGGATGTCTAAGTTGAGAATAATCAAAAGCGAGAAATCCAAAATGCGAGCTTTCTCCTTAGACCTTTGTACAGGCGGCATGGAGGTACCCCTTTGTGACACTTGGTTGAAACATGTGCATTGCGAAGATCCGGTAGTCCAAGCTAAGTAGGACAAGGTGCGGGCACTATTAGTACACTATGCATGAGGCTTGCAACTTGTAAGATATAATTTACATAACTCATGCTTTATTACTACCGTTGACAAAATTGTTTCATGTTTTCAAAATAAAAGCTCTAGCACAAATATAGCAATCGATGCTTTCCTCTTTGAAGGACCATTGTTTTACTTTTATTGTTGAGTCAGTTTACCTATCTCCCTCCACCTTAAGAAGCAAACACTTGTGTGAATTGTGCATTGATTCCTACATACTTGCATATTGCACTTGTTATATTACTTTATGTTGATAATATCCATGAGATATACATGTTATAAGTTGAAAGCAACCGCTGAAACTTAATCTTCCTTTGTGTTGTTTCAACACCTTTACTTTGATTTATTGCTTTATGAGTTAACTCTTATGCAAGACTTATTTATGCTTGTCTTGAAGTACTATTCATGAAAAGTCTTTGCTTTATGATTCACTTGTTTACTCATGTCATTACCATTGTTTTGATCGCTGCATTCATTACATATGTTTACAAATAGTATGATCAAGATTATGATGGCATGTCACTTCAGAAATTATCTTTGTTATCGTTTTACCTGCTCGGGACGAGCAGAACTAAGCTTGGGGATGCTGATACGTCTCCAACGTATCGATAATTTCTTATGTTCCATGCTACATTATTGATGATATCTACATGTTTTATGCACATTATATGTCGTATTTATGCATTTTCTGGAACTAACCTATTAACAAGATGCCGAAGAGCCGTTGCTGTTTCTGTTTTTGGTTTCAGAAATCCTAGTAACGAAATATTCTCGGAATTGGACGAAATCAACGCCCAGGGTCCTATTTTTGCACGAAGCTTCGAAGACCGAAGGAGAGTCGAAGTGGGGCCACGAGGTGGCGACACCACGGGCGGCGCGGCCCAGGCCCTGGCCGCGCCGACCTATGGTGTGGGCCCCTCGTGCCGCCTCTTGACCTGCCCTTCCGCCTACAAATAGCCTCCGTCGCGAAACCCCCACGAGAGCCACGATACGGAAAACCATCCGAGACGCCGCCGCGAATCCCATCTCGGGGGATTCGGAGATCGCCTCCGGCACCCTGCCGGAGAGGGGATTCATCTCGGAGGACTCTTCATCGCCATGATCGCCTCCGGAGTGATGAGTGAGTAGTTCACCCCTGGACTATGGGTCCATAGCAGTAGCTAGATGGTCGTCTTCTCCTAATTGTGCTTCATTGTTGGATCTTGTGAGCTGCCTAACATGATCAAGATCATCTATCTGTAATACTATATGTTGTGTTTGTCGGGATCCGATGAATAGAGAATACTATGTTATGGTGATTATCAATCTATTGTTTATGTGTTGTTTATGATCTTGCATGCTCTCCGTTACTAGTAGAGGCTCTGGCCAAGTTTTTACTCTTAACTCCAAGAGGGAGTATTTATGCTCGATAGTGGGTTCATGCCTTCATTGATACCTGGGACAGTGACAGAAAGTTCTAAGGTTGTGATGTGCTGTTGCCACTAGGGATAAAACATTGATTCTATGTCTAAGGATGTAGTTGTCGATTACATTACGCACCATACTTAATGCAATTGTCTGTTGCTTTGCAACTTAATACTGAAAGGGGTTCGGATGATAACCTGAAGGTGGACTTTTTAGGCATAGATGCAGTTGGATGGCGGTCTATGTACTTTGTCGTAATGCTCCAATTAAATCTCACTATATTTATCATATCATGTATATGCATTGTTATGCCCTTTTCTATTTGTCAATTGCCCGACTGTAATTTGTTCACCCAACATGCTTTTATCTTATGGGAGAGACACCTCTAGTGAACTGTGGACCCCGGTCCTATTCTTTACATCGCATACAATCTACTGCAATACTTGTTTTACTGTTTTCTTGCAAACAATCATCTTCCACACAATACGGTTAATCCTTTGTTACAGCAAGCCGGTGAGATTGACAACCTCGCTGTTTCGTTGGGGCAAAGTACTTTGGTTGTGTTGTGCAGGTTCCACGTTGGCGCCAAAATCCCTGGTGTTGCGCCGCATCACATTTCGCCACCATCAACCTTCAACGTGCTTCTTGGCTCCTACTGGTTCGATAAACCTTGGTTTCATACTGAGGGAAATTTGCTTCTATACGCATCATACCTTTCACTTGGGGTTCCCAACGGACGTGTGCATCTACGTGTATCAATCACCCCTGTTCCGCCGTCTTCTTCCCTTCCTCGACTGGCATGGCCGGTGTGGTTTGGAGCGGCAGATCCAACAGGGTGCCAGCAGGTGGCGTGGGGACTACTAGCTCGGCTTAAATAAATGTGGTGGTCCTAGGATTCCACCTCGCGCCAAGATGATGATCTGCCAGATGTCTGTCCCCATGATCTGGCTCGAGTGTCGTGTTTCGGAAAGCTCCGCCAGCGAACTTCATTGAGTGAATCATGCATGGATATTGCTGGATCGGGTGGCATTCAGTCGTGCGCACCCATGATTTTCTCTGACCGTTTGGTTTCAGAGGGAGCGTGCTGGCTGTTACCATCATCGAGTATGCTTTCTTGTTTCATGGTGAAGTCACCTAATGGAGAATGTCATGAAAGCTGAGATTCGAGGACTATTAATGGTGATTTGAGTCTTTGTGGCGATTAAGAATTGCCTTTGTGATTCGTGACTTGGAGCAGCAGTATGGACGACAACACATGAGAAGTTCAAAGTCTTATATTTCAGGGTGAAAATTTAAGGTCTGGCCTTAATTGATTTTTACCTGGCAATGACCTTGTTGAAGGCATTGTTTTGTAAGGGGAACTTTCTACAGGGTGAAAACCTAAGATCTATGATTGAACGACGATGTCGCTTGTGCATTGTTTCTTTCTTGGAAGCGTCGCTTTTGGAGAAGCTGGACTTCTATTGTTGTCTTGGTGGTGTTAGTACGGCTGCTAAAAGGAATAGATTACTGTAGTTGGATTTTTTATTGTAATTCTTTTTTTAGCTGTATGCATCCGTAATGCCGCTAGGCAATGTGTTGGTGCAGGCTAGATCAGTGGCGGACGCAGGAAAGAATTGGAGGGGGGGCACACCTCAAAAAAAAAATTTGCGCCCCCTCAAATGTGAAATTTCAACCGAGGTACTAGATCTTTCTATAAGATGGTGCTTAAAAAGTTAGGTTATGTTACCAGAATTTATCAATTTATACAACACCTATGCATTGCGACATTAGACTGCCGATTTGCAAGTTTAATTTTTCTAGTCTTTTGATAGGTACTTGACAATTTCAACCGAGGTGCGGGATCTTTCTGCAAGAGGATGCTTGAAAAGTTAATTTGTGGTACTGAATTGTAGTTTCCAGAACTCAAATGCAAGCAGCATACCCTTGGAAGGTTAATTTAAGTAAACAAGATTTCTGCGCTGAACCAACATAGGAACTAACGGGCTTTCTATAGTTCTAAATTAGATTGACTAGCCATGAACACTTGGTAACATCAATGTTGGACTCTGAAAGTTCACTTGGATCCATGGAAATCAAACGCCATCAATCATTTCAAAATTATTCACCACTTTATCAATGAATCACTGGTTATATAATTTTCATAAACAGATATGGAAAGCATGCAATATCTTATGGTTCAGTTTCTCAGACGAGTGTATCATGAAGCATTTTGGTGTGTGAATTTTGCAATATCTGGAGAGTGAGGCATCATGCAAAACCTAACTAGTAGAAGGTATTCATGTGAATAGGGCAGGAATAGCCGAATAGGGGCTCACTTCTGGGAAGATCAGGGTGGCGCTACGTGTTTAGTGCGGCGGCCGGCGGCCGGCGGCCGGCGGTCAGTGCGGCACTGCAGCGGCGGGGCGGCGGGGCTGGGCCTGGGTGACGCCGTGAGCGCAAAGCTGCAGAGTGCGAGCGCCGGGCGAACAGACGGACTGAGTCGAGGGCGTACGGGGCCGGCAGGCAGCGGTGGCGCCGGGGCCAGGGCGGCGAGGGGCGGCGGGCGGCGGCGGTCGGGGCGAATCGCGGGGAAGTGCCCAGTGCCGAATGCGATCCGTGAGACTAGAGCCTCGTTGTCATGACCTCGACGCAGACAACGCTATCTCCACGAATTGGGCCTTTTTCCATGGGGTGTATGTTGGGCCGGCAGAATTTCTGGGTGGGCCACGGCCCCCTCGGCCCCCCCGCTGCGTCCGCCCATGGGCTAGATGTAATTAATATCTTCACGATATTAATATATGTTTTTTTAGAAAAAATCGGTCATATGGAAGATGATTCTTTTTAGCTTTCTTAGCACATTAGAAGAAGACACTTGAAGTGTCCTTGCGAAAGACACTTGGAAATGTCTGATATGGTCATATGGATACGGATGCCTTTCGGAAAAGAAGGCCTTTTTCTACTGGTCAAGAACACAATCAAAAGAGAAACCTGCACGCTTTTGGAGCTCCTTGGGAAAGAATGGAAAGGGAAAGAAGAGAAGATCAAGTCATGAGATATGTAAAGCGAACAAAGTGTTGCAGACAGCTGAAGCGATGAAAAGTGCTTATGCTCCAAAATTCTCCAATCAGAAGACCGCTTCGTGAGAGGGTGAGAGCGCGAGGCGACCCTCCGCTTGCCCGTTGCCTGCCACCCCGGCGGCGGCGGCCACCATTCCCCACGGCCCACCTCGCTGGCGCCGCCCTCCCAGCTCTTCCTCCTCTCCTCGTGGCCTTATCCTCCGCGGCGCAGCGCCATGGGAGAAGAGAGTGTTCCCAGGTCCCGCCGGTGGTCCGATATGGTGGAGGAGGAGGAGGAGGAGCTGGCCTCCTCGGAGTTCTCCTCGAGGCGCTCCTACTCCGACGTGGTCAGGGACGGCTCGCCCAGTCCGCCGCGTGAGCCCTCCCCCGTGGATGCGCGATGTGGTGGCTCGGTGAATCAACGCCCGCAACCTGTTCGACAAGTGGCTTCAGTAGTGAGGCGGCCGGAGTCGTCGCAGGCGATGGCGTCTGGCTCGCGGTTCGGGCACGGCGACCGCCGGGGGCCGCAACCGAAATGCCAGCGCTACCATGGCCCGCTCCCGTCGCTGGCGGTGCCGGAGGGGGTGCCGGCTGGCCTCGCCGGGCTCTACTACAACTGCGCAGAGCCGGGCCATGTCGCCGGCATGTGTACGGGCAAGCGTCGTTGCCTGCTCTGCAAGAGCGGATTCCACGTGGCTCGCCATTGCACTGCGCCGGTGGCAGGCGCTGTGGCGGTTGGCGCCCCTCCTCCCCCGCCGCGCTCGGGTGCTGCTCCGCCACCGCCTGCGAAGCCTCCATTATTCGAAGGCTATCTAGCGAAGCAGGAGCATAAATGGGAAGAATTTGTGAAGTACAAAGACTGAGAGGAGGCTGTGGCATTGTCAAAGAAAAACAAGAAGAATGCAAGCGGAAAGGTATATCACCATCATACGGAGCGAGGGGGCTACGAAGTAGCCATGCCTAAGTGGGATGCACAAGAGGCTGAGACGCAGCGGAATGGGATCATTCTAGAACCCATCCGAGAAAGATGGGACATTAGGGCTCGAAATTGGTTCCTTGGGCATGGCTGTGAGTATGACATGAAGACAGAGGGCCTTGTTGAAAGTGACAACAAGGTTAAGATACCCAGAGAAAAATAGATTCAAGTGACGGCAGATATTAAAGCAGGAAAACTGAAGTTTGCTCCCGATAGAGAGAAAGACTTGCTGACGCTTGTCCTCGGTAATCCTGAAAAGGGAGGACGAACCAGAGGCTTCGGCCCTAGTGTTCTGTGGTCGCTTGGGTTTCCGGACGACGCGGAAACTTATAGAAGCCGAGCGAGAGAAAAAAAACGCGAGCTGGAGGTGCAGAATGACTGGATGGCCGAGGTCCAACGCCAACTTGACCAGCAGCAGCGGGAGATTCAGCAGCAGCGGAAGATTAATGAACGTGTACAATTTGTAGTAGCGTACAAATATATGCAACTTTTATTTTAAAATGAAAAAATGAAATAAAAGGGGGCGGTGGGGGGTGCTGCACCCCTCAAACCCTAAAGCAGTAGCGTTCTGTGCGCGCCACGTAGAGGTCCTCGACAAAAGAGGCTGTCCCCTGCACGTCCCGCGCCTGCCACGTGGTAGACCATATGTCGCGGGTGGTAAGCGACCCGCGACAAAAAGGTGGACCTTTTATCACGCCTTCGTTGTCGCGGCTGGCCGCCCGCGACAAAATGGCCTTACCACCTGTGACATTAGTCCTGTTTTCTACTAGTGTAGGTAGGATTTCCATTTTGCACCTCACGTGCTATGGCCGGAGATGGGTCGAACATTTCTTTCTTCGCCGCCGGAATGTCTTGTGGGGAAAAAAATAGGGCGCCATCCGCCGCACCACCGTCCACCATCGTACTACAGTGTTGGGCCATCCTTGGTTGGCTTCGTTTTCTCGCAGCGGGCCTCCCTCCTCTAGGGCTTCCTCCCCTTAGAGGGCGAGTGGAGGGTGCTTGCTAGAGCAGCTGCCACGGTTTCGGATCTCCTTGTTCTCTTTTCGTGGTCCTCACTCCTTTGAGGCTTCCTTCCCTTGAAGGGCGAGTGGAGTTCTTCGGCAAGAACGGCAACCATATAGCCACATTCGGTGGCTTGATGAAAGACTAGAGTCGGCGATTTATCTCTATACCAACACTCTCCGGCAAGCTTGGTTCTATGGCGGCCTTCTGTGGTGTTTCTGTAGGTTTGACTCTATTGTGGAGTTACTTGTGGCCACTTTGTAATGCTTTTGTTTTCTGTCTTCTCATCCCTTGTATCCCCTGCCCTATCGAGTGGAATGCAACAAGCGGTGAGAATCTTTGCCCCCGTTACTCTTGAAAAAAAACAATAAACAAGCCACGTGGACGGTGCAGTTGTCATTTCTAAACATGAACAATACTCTCAATTTATTTTTTAGAGAAAAAAATTCTGAGAATGCTTCCTGGATCAAAAGCAGCCAAGATTTTTCTCGACAACACATAGCATGTCACGTACTGAATCATTTTACAGCTACAGTGGAAAAATATATTTTGAGATGGCTTCATGGACAAAAAATAACAAATCGATCAGAGGATAATCTTCTCCACATCGGCGGCCACGACCAAGCTTTCGATCTCGCTCTTCATCC
Organism: Lolium multiflorum; assembly: GCA_030979885.1. NCBI lineage: Eukaryota > Viridiplantae > Streptophyta > Magnoliopsida > Poales > Poaceae > Lolium > Lolium multiflorum. Next base: position 136,658,963 of record CM061748.1, on the reverse strand, counting down.
CAGCCTGCAACTCGAATGACCCACTGGGTAGGACGACGCACAACCTCTCAAGAGCCAGCGCATTGCCGAGCAAGAGCCTGGCCATCATCCTCTGCAGCCCGTCACCCTGGTAATGGACCATGTTGATCTCCCTCACCCGATGCCGCAAGCACGGGACCGAGAAGCTCGCATCGTCAGTAGCTGCCGCTACCTCCTCATCGGGAACGACGACAGATAGGTCCATCAACAGCGTGAGAATCTCCAGGTTAGGTGTCTGCTCCAAGATGGCACGCACCACGTCGGGGCTCTGAAGGGGGCCCTGGAGCACTAGCCGCGTCATGTTGGGAAACCAAGGAAAGCTCTCGAAGGTTTTTGGCGCGAGGCATTGATGGTGGAGATGCAGCCGCTTAGCGCTGGAAATTTTCTCGAGAAACCTTGCGATCATGGCATGCTCCGCCTCCTCGGGGAGGACTTTGCAGAAGTCGACGGTGCACTCCGGAATGATCTCCGGTGCACCGCGGAGATACAGGAGAGACTCCCGGGGCGGAGTGCCACAGTAGTCGAGCGACCTCAGCTCCGACGCGTCGATGTCGACGGTCTCCACGCCGTGGCAGCACAGGAGGGCGAACCGGCGGAGGCGTCTGTCGAGAACGTAGACCTTGTCAAGACCGCCGCAGGCTTCCAGCGTGAGGTCAAGGAGGCGGGGGCAGCTTGCAATCAGCCGTTTGATGCTGCCCCCGGAACCCCCGACGCCGGTGAGGCGCAGCGTGTGCACGAACGGCAGGTCGATGGTCGCCGGTAGATTAAGCCCACAGTAGGCGAGGCGGAGCGAGCGCATGGCCGTGCAAGAGAAGAGGTAGCTTGGCGGGTCATACCAGCCACCCCGCCTCCGCCACTCCCTGTCTAGCGGTGCACGCAGATCGGGCCGAGGCGGAAGCGCAGGTCGAGGTTGAGCTCCTGGATGCTGTAGCGCAGCACGTAGGAGAGCCACTGGTCAACGTGGCAGCGGTCCCAGCCGATGCAGCTGTCGAAGGCGACCTGGAAGCTGCGCAGCGGCGCGTGGGTGCCGGCGCAGCGGCGGCGGCAGAGCAGCGCCGACCAGACGTCGTCGAGGAGAGCGGCGCTGCAGCTCTTCTTCTCCTTGGCCTCGTAGTAGAAGGTGGTCCAGTCGTTGGCCCTGGCACCCACGCGCTCGGCGAAGGAGACAGTGTGGACGTTGGAGAAGGCGTGGCGCCACCGGCGGGACAGCAGCGACGCGCGGCCGGCCTGCTTATTGGGGAGGAAGGAGAGGACGTGTCCGAGCAAGAACTCGGGGAGATCACTCAGACGATCTCGCCTGTTCCCACACGACGACGGCGAGGCCATGCCGATCCGATCTGAGCCGATTTGGCACGCTAGGACGCCATATGCAAACGACTTTTAGGTAGATCACGAACGGAACTTCCCTGTAAAGTAGGCAGCCTGAACCGACTAATCACGCACGGAACTTTCGGGGTTTTCCCCGTTTGGCAGCCTGAACCGACTAATCACGAGATAACACAGGAGATCTGTTATACGTCTGCATCGGCATGGGAATCCATCTGATTTTACTGTCGCGCCGGCAGGGAGGAGACCAGCTGAGCGCTCTCCCCACAATGCGCTCCAGCGTGTCTTCTCCCACCTCATGTAGCGCACGATGCCCTGTCGAAGGAACAAGACAAAGTAGAAGCGGTGCCGTGCCTATAAAATGAGCATCGATACGTCTTGCCAAGCAGATCAACAAGTCAAGCACAGTTTCATTCCCATGGATGAAGGAAAGGGTTGGAAAATCTTCCGTGGCGCAGCTTCTCGAAGATGTCGTTGGTGCACACGCCCTACGGCATCTTCGGAAGCTGCTCCTCGGAAAAATTTCCCTGCAAGCCCGTGAAAGACTCCGTCTCCTCTAACAGTGTTGGGGAAAGGGTTCTCATTATTACATAAATGTAGAGATTGTCTTGGGAACTATATATGAAGAATACATTATTACATCGCCATCTAGTGTTGTGATCTTCTACGCCGTAGTCATGGAGAATCTTCATCATTTAATGCTTGGGTCAATTTTCACCGTGAAGGGCGGAATTTTTTTAAACTTATTATAATCTTCTGACATGTCTGTCTTGTCATCCACTCCTACGATGTTTCTTTTCCCCGAAAGAACTATGTGGCGCTTTGGCTCCTCGGTTGATGTATTCTTTTGTTGATTTATTTTTCTTGATTTGCTAGACATGTCCTTCACGTAGAAAACTTGAGCCACCTCGCTGGCTAGGACAAATGGCTCGTCCAGGTACGCAAGATTGTTGGGATCCACTGTTATCATACCGTACTTATCGTCAATATGTATACCGCTGAGCTTCACCCATTTGCACCGAAACAAAGGGACCTTAAAAGTGGGACCATATTCAAGTTCCCATATCTCCTCTATGTATCCATAATATGTGGTGGTCTGCCCATTCTCGTCTTTTGCATCGAAGCGGACACCGCTGTTTTGGTTGGTGCTCTTTTTATCTTGGTCGATCGTGTAAAATGTATTCCCATTTATCTCGTACCCTTGGAATGTACATATGTTTGAAGATGGTAACCTGGCCAACAAGTACAGCTGCTCCACAGCAAATGGGTGATTAATGAGATGTCTTTGCAACCAACTGCCGAAGGTATTCATGTGTTCACGTGTAATCAAGGACTCGGGCTGGCCCGGGTTTATTTCTCGTAAAGCATTCTTATGTTTCTCGATGTATGGAGCCACCAAGATGGAATTGTATAGAACTGTGTAGTGTGCTTGATTGAAAGAAATCTTGTCCCTGCACACCGTTGCTTTCCTTCCTAGTGTGCCTTTTCCAGTCAGCCTCCCCTCATACCGAGATTCAGGAACACCAATCGGCTTAAGGTCAGGAAGAAAGTCAACACAAAACTCAATGACCTCCTCAGTTCCGTAGCCCTTTGAGATACTTCCTTCCGGCCTAGCTCGGTTATGAACATATTTTTTAAGACTCCCATGAACCTCTCGAAGGGGAACATATTGTGTAGAAATACAGGACCGAGAATTCTAATCTCTTCAACTAGGTGAACGAGGAGGTGCGTCATAATATTGAAGAAGGATGGTGGGAACAACAACTCGAAGCTGACAAGACATTCGACCACATCTTCCTGTAATCCTGACAAAGTTTCTGGATCCATTACCTTCTGAGATATTGCGTTGAGGAATGCACATATCTTCACAATGGCTAGTCGAACATTTTCTGGTAGAAGTCCCCTCAATGCAACCGGAAGCAATTGTGTCATAAGCACGTGACAGTCATGGGACTTCAGGTTCTGGAATTTTTTCTCCTTCATATTTACTATCCCCTTTATATTCGACGAGAAACCAGACGGAACCTTGATACTGAATAGGGCTTCAAAAAAGATCTCCTTCACTTGTTTGGTAAGAGCGTAGCTGGCAGGCCCTACAAACTGCCCTGGATGATTGCCGTTTCGTCCTTTATGACGTTCCTGGTCCTCCCGTGCTTCTGTTGTATCTTTTGTCTTTCCATACACGCCCAGAAAACCTAGAATATTCACACAAAGATTCTTGGTCAGGTGCATCACGTCGATTGCAGAGCGGACTTCCAGGACTTTCCAATATTCTAGCTCCCAAAAAATAGATTTCTTCTTCCACATGGGCGCGTGTCCGTCAGCGTCTTTCGGAACAGGTCGATGATACGTCTCCAACGTATCGATAATTTCTTATGTTCCATGCTACTTTATTGATGATACCTACATGTTTTATGCACATTATATGTCATATTTATGCATTTTCTGGAACTAACCTATTAACAAGATGCCGAAGAGCCAGTTGTTGTTTTCTGCTGTTTTTGGTTTCAGAAATCCTAGTAAAGAAATATTCTCGGAATTGGACGAAACTTTCGCCAGGGTCCTATTTTTGCACGAAGCTTCCAAGACCGAAGAGATAACGAAGTGGGGCCACGAGGCAGCCAGGAGCTAGGCGGCGCGGCCCAGGCCCTGGCCGCGCGGCCCTACCCCTGGGCACCTCGTGTGGCCCTCGCGTTGCCCTTCCGCCTACTTAAAGCCTCCGTCGCGAAACCCCGTGCCGAGAGCCACGATACGGAAAACCTTACAGAGACGCGCCGCCGCGTCCCATCTCGGGGATTCAGGAGATCGCCTCCGGCACCCTGGGGAGGGGATTCATCTCCGGAGGACTCTTCATCGCCATGATCGCCTCCGGAGTGATGAGTGAGTAGTTCACCCCTGGACCATGGGTCCATAGCAGTAGCTAGATGGTCGTCTTCTCCTTGTTGTGCTTCATTGTTGGATCTTGTGAGCTGCCTAACATGATCAAGATCATCTATCTGTAATACTATATGTTGTGTTTGTCGGGATCCGATGGATAGAGAGTACTATGATTATGGTGATTATCAATCTATTGTTTATGTGTTGTTTATGATCTTGCATGCTCTCCGTTATTAGTAGAGGCTCTGGCCAAGTTTTTGCTCTTAACTCCAAGAGGGGGTATTTATGCTCGATAGTGGGTTCATGCCTTCATTGACACCTGGGATCGTGACAGTAGGTTCTAAGGTTGTGATGTGCTGTTGCCACTAGGGATAAAACATTGATGCTATGTCTAAGGATGTAGTTGTCGATTACATTACGCACCATACTTAATGCAATTGTCTGTTGCTTAGCAACTTAATACTGAATGGGGTTCGGATGATAACCTGAAGGTGGACTTTTTAGGCATAGATGCAGTTGGATGGCGGTCTATGTACTTTGTCGTAATGCCCGGATTAAATCTCACTATATTTATCATATCATGTATATGCGTTGTTATGCCTTTCTCTATTTGTCAATTGCCCGACTGTAATTTGTTCACCCAACATGCTTTTATCTTATGGGAGAGACACCTCTAGTGAACTGTGGACCCCGGTCCTATTCTTTACATAGCATACAATCTACTGCAATTGTGTTTTACTATTTTCTTGCAAACATCTTCCACTCGATACGCTTAATCCTTTGTTACAGCAAGCCGGTGAGATTGACAAGCTCACTGTTTCGTTGGGGCAAAGTACTTTGGTTTTGTTGTGCAGATTCCAAGTTGGCGTCGGAATCCCTGGTGTTGCGCCGCATCACATTTCGCGACCATCAACCTTCAACGTGCTTCTTGGCTCCTCCTGGTTCGATTAAACCTTGGTTTCTTTCTGAGGGAAAACTTGCCAGTGCGCATCATACCTTCCTCTTGGGGTTCCCAACGGACGTGTACATTTACGCGCATCAAGCCTGTTTTGGCGCCGTTGCCGGGAGATCAAGACACGCTGCAAGGGGAGTCTCCACTTCTCAATCTCTTTACTTTGTTTTTTTCTTGCTTTATTTTATTTACTACTTTGTTTGCTGCACCTAAACAAAACACAAAAAAATTAGTTGCTAGTTTTACTTTATTTACTGTCTTGCTCTCTATATCAAAAACACAAAAAAATTAGTTACTCGCATTTACTTTATCTAGTTTGTTTTATTTACTGTTGCTAAAATGAATACCCCTGAAAATACTAAGTTGTGTGACTTCACAAATGCAAATAATAATGATTTCCTATGCACACCTATTTCTCCACCTGCTACTACAGCAGAATTCTTTGAAATTAAACCTGCTTTACTAAATCTTGTTATGAGAGATCAATTTTCTGGTGTTAGTTCTGATGATGCTGCTGCCCATCTCAATAATTTTGTTGAACTTTGTGAAATGCAAAAGTATAAGGATGTAGATGGTGATATTATTAAATTGAAAGTGTTTCCTTTCTCATTAAGAGGAAGAGCTAAAGATTGGTTGCTATCTTTGCCTAAGAATAGTATTGATTCATGGACTAAATGCAAGGATGCTTTTATTGGTAGATATTATCCTCCCGCTAAAATTATATCTTTGAGAAGTAGCATAATGAATTTTAAGCAATTAGATACTGAACATGTTGCTCAAGCATGGGAGAGAATGAAAACTTTGGTAAAGAATTGCCCAACCCATGGACTGACTACTTGGATGATCATCCAAACCTTCTATGAGGACTAAATTTTTCTTCGCGGAATTTATGGATTCAGCTGCTGGAGGTACCTTTATGTCCATTACATTGGGGGCGGCTACAAAACTTCTTGATGATATGATGATAAATTACTCTGAATGGCACACGGAAAGAGCTCCACAAGGTAAGAAGGTAAATTCTGTTGAAGAAACCTCTTCTTTGAGTGATAAGATTGATGTGATTATGTCTATGCTTGTGAATGGTAGATCTAATGTTGATCCAAATAATGTTCCTTTAGCTTCATTGGTTGCTCAAGAAGAAAATGTTGATGTGAATTTCATTAAAAATAATAATTTCAACAACAATGCTTATAGGAACAACTCTGGTAATAACTATAGGCCATATCCTTCTGCTAATGGTAATGGTTATGGTAATTCTTATGGGAATTCTTACAACAATAATAGGAGTGTACCCTCTGGTCTTGAAGCTATGCTTAAAGAATTTATTAGTACACAAACTGCTTTTAACAAATCTGTTGAGGAAAAGCTTGATAAAATTGATATTATTGCTTCTAGAGTTGATAGGCTTGCCTCCGATGTTAATCTTTTAAAATTGAAAGTTATGACTAATAATAATATTGATAATAAGATTACTACTACAGCAAATGCCATCCAAGTTAGAATTAATGAGAATATAAGATTAATGGCTGAACTGCGTGCTAGGTGGGATAGAGAAGAAAATGAAAAACTAGCTAAAAAGAATAATGTAGCTAAAGTTTGGACTATTACCACCATTAGTAATGATAATGATTCACATGTTGCTGCACCTCCTACTATCAATGATAAAATAATTGGTGTTGGCAATGTTTCTACTCCTAATGCAAAGCGTACAAAACTGCCTGAAATTGCTAAAACTGCTGAAACTGCTTGTGATAAAACTGCTGAAATTTTTTCCAACCTTGGGAACAATGATCCCATTGCTGTAGCTCATAATGATTTAGATTTTGATGATTGCCACATCTCTGAAGTTATAAAGTTCTTACAAAAACTTGCTAAAAGTCCTAATGCTAGTGCTATAAATTTAGCCTTTACAAAACATATTACAAATGCTCTCATAAAAGCTAGAGAAGAGAAACTAAAACTTGAAACTTCTATTCCTAGAAAGTTAGAAGATGGTTGGGAGCCCATCATTAAGATGAAATTCAATGACTTTGAATGTAATGTTTTATGTGATCTTGGTGCAAGTATTTCTGTTATGCCTAAAAAGATTTATGATATGCTTGACTTGCCACCATTGAAGAATTGTTATTTGGATGTTAATCTTGCCGATAATGTTAAAAAGAAACCTTTGGGGAGGATTGATAATGTGCGCATTACGGTTAACAATAACCTTGTCCCCGTTGATTTTGTTATCTTGGATATCGAATGCAATGCATCTTGTCCTATTGTGTTGGGAAGACCTTTTCTTCGAACCGTTGGTGCTGTTATTGATATGAGGGAAGGTAATATTAAATATCAATTTCCTCTCAAGAAAGGTATGGAACACTTCCCTAGAAAGAGAATGAAGTTGCCTTTTGATTCTATTATTAGAACAAGCTATGATGTTGATGCTTCTACTCTCGATGTTACTTGATTTGCACTTTCTGCGCCTAGCTGAAAGGCGTTAAAGAAAAGCGCTTATGGGAGACAACCCATGTTTTTACTACAGCAATTTTTTGTTTTGTTGAGTCTTGGAAGTTGTTTACTACTGTAGCAACCTCTCCTTATCATGTTTTTGTGCCAAGTAAAGTTTCTATGTCAAAGTTGATGTTATATTTGGGATCGCTGCGCAGAAACAGCATTGCTGTCTGTCACGAATCTGGGCACAGTTCTCTGTAGAAAATTCGAAAAAATCTGCCAATTTACGAGCATGATCCTCAGATATGTACGCAACTTTTATTAGTTTTGAGTTTTTCCATTTGAGCAAGTCTGGTGCCAGCTTTAAATTCGTCTTTACGGACTGTTCTGTTTTTGACAGATTCTGCCTTTTATTTCGCATTGCCTCTTTTGCTATGTTGGATTTATTTCTTTGATCCATTAATGTCCAGTAGCATTATGCAATGTCCAGAAGTGAAAATAATGATTGTGTCACCTCTGAATGAGTGAATTATTAATTGTGCACTAACCCTCTAATGAGTTTGCTTGAAGTTTGGTGTGAAGGAAGTTTTCAAGGGTCAAGAGAGGAGAATGATATACTATGATCAAGAGGAGTGAAAGCTCTAAGCTTGGGGATGCCCCCGTGGTTCACCCCTGCATATTTTAAGAAGACTCAAGCGTCTAAGCTTGGGGATGCCCAAGGCATCCCCTTCTTCATCGACAACATCATCAGGTTCCTCCCCTGAAACTATATTTTTATTCAATCACATCTTGTGTTCTTTACTTGGAGCGTCGGTTTGTTTTTGTTTTTGTTTTTGTTGAATAAAATGGATCCTAGCATTCACTTTGTGGGAGAGAGACACGCTCCGCTGTTGCATATGGACACATATGTCCTTAGGCTTTACTCATAATGTTCAAGGCGAAGTTTCTTCTTCGTTAATTTGTTATATGGTTGAAATTGGAAAATGCTACATGTAGTAATTCTAAAATGTCTTGGATAATGTGATACTTGGCAATTGTTGTGCTCATGTTTAAGCTCTTGCATCATATGCTTTGCACCCATTAATGAAGAAATACATAGAGCTTGCTAAAATTTGATTTGCATATTTGGTCTCTCTAAGGTCTAGATAATATCTAGTATTGAGTTTTGAACAACAAGGAAGACGGTGTAGAGTCTTATAATGTTTACAATATGTCTTTTATGTGAGTTTTGCTGCACTTGTTCATCCTTGAGTTTGCTTCAAATAACCTTGCTAGCCTAAACCTTGTATCGAGAGGGAATACTTCTCATGCATCCAAAATCCTTGAGCCAACTACTATGCCATTTGTGTCCACCATACCTACCTACTACATGGTATTTCTCCGCCATTCCAAAGTAAATTGCTTGAGTGCTACCTTTAAAAATTCCATCATTCACCTTTGCAATATATAGCTCATGGGACAAAATAGCCTTAAAAACTATCGTAGTATTGAATATGTACTTATGCACCTTATATTTTATTAAGTTGCTTGTTGTGCGATAACCATGCTTCTGGGGAACGCCATCAATTACTCTTTATTGAATATCATGTGAGTTGCTATGCATGTCCGTCTTGTCTGAAAGATCTATCATTTTAGTGGTTGGAGCATGCAAAATTGTTAGAGAAGAACATTGGGCCGCTAACTAAAGCCATGAATCATGGTTGAAGTTTCAGTTTTGGACATATATCCTCAATCTCATATGAGAATAATAACTTTGCTACATGCTTATGCATTAAAGAGGAGTCCATTATCTGTTGTCCATGTTGTCCCGGTATGGATGTCTAAGTTGAGAATAATCAAAAGCGAGAAATCCGAAATGCGAGCATTCTCCTTAGACCTTTGTACAGGCGGCATGGAGGTACCCCTTTGTGACACTTGGTTAAAACATGGCATGCAAAGATCCGGTAGTCCAAGCTAAGTAGGACGAGGTGCGGGCACTATTAGTATACTATGCATGAGGCTTGCAACTTGTAAGATATAATTTTCATAACTCATATGCTTTATTACTACCGTTGACAAAATTGTTTCATGTTTTCAAAATAAAAGCTCTAGCACAAATACAGCAATCGATGCTTTCCTCTTGAAGGACCTTTCTTTTACTTTTATTGTTGAGTCAATTTACCTATCTCCTTCCACCTTAAGAAGCAAACACTTGTGTGAACTGTGCATTGATTCCTACATACTTGCATATTGCACTTGTTATATTACTTTATGTTGACAATATCCATGAGATATACATGTTATAAGTTGAAAGCGACCGCTGAAACTTAATCTTCCTTTGTGTTGCTTCAACACCTTTACTTTGATTTATTGCTTTATGAGTTAACTCTTATGCAAGACTTATTGATGCTTGTCTTGAAGTACTATTCATGAAAAGTCTTTGTCATATGATTCACTTGTTTACTCATGTCATTACCTTTGTTTTGATCGCTGCATTCATTACATATGTTTACAAATAGTATGATCAAGATTATGATGGCATGTCACTTCAGAAATTATCTTTATTATCGTTTTACCTGCTCGGGACGAGCAGAACTAAGCTTGGGGATGCTGATACGTCTCCAACGTATCGATAATTTCTTATGTTCCATGCTACTTTATTGATGATACCTACATGTTTTATGCACATTATATGTCATATTTATGCATTTTCTGGAACTAACCTATTAACAAGATGCCGAAGAGCGAGTTGCTGTTTTCTGCTGTTTTTGGTTTCAGAAATCCTAGTAAAGAAATATTCTCGGAATTGGACGAAACTTTCGCCCAGGGTCCTATTTTTGCACGAAGCTTCAGAAGACCGAAGAGATAACGAAGTGGGGCCACGAGGCGGCAGGGAGGCCTGCGCGGCCCAGCCCCGGCCGCCGACTACCTGGGCCCTCGTGTGGCCCCCGCGTTGACCCTCCGCCTACTTAAAGCTTCCGTCGCGAAACCCCGCACCGAGAGCCACGATACGGAAAACCTCGAGACGCCGCCGCGAATCCCATCTCGGGGGATTCGGAGATCGCCTCGGCACCCTGCCGAGAGGGGATTCACCTCCCGGAGGACTCTACACCGCCATGGTCGCCTCCGGAGTGATGAGTGAGTAGTCCACCCCTGGACCATGGGTCCATAGCAGTAGCTAGATGGTCGTCTTCTCCTTGTTGTGCTTCATTGTTGGATCTTGTGAGCTGCCTAACATGATCAAGATCATCTATATGTAATTCTATATGTTGTGTTTGTCGGGATCCGATGGATAGATAGTACTATGATTATGGTGATTATCAATCTATTGTTCATGTGTTGTTTATGATCTTGCATGTTCTCCGTTACTAGTAGAGGCTCTGGCCAAGTTTTTACTCTTAACTCCAAGAGGGAGTATTTATGCTCGATAGTGGGTTCATGCCTCCATTGAATCTGGGACAGTGACAGAGAGTTCTAAGGTTGTGGATGTGCTGTTGCCACTAGGGATAAAACATTGATGCTATGTCTAAGGATGTAGTTGTTGATTACATTACGCACCATACTTAATGCAATTGTCTGTTGCTTTGCAACTTAATACTGGAGGGGGTTCGGATGATAACCTGAAGGTGGACTTTTTAGGCATAGATGCAGTTGGATGGCGGTCTATGTACTTTGTCGTAATGCCCAATTAAATCTCACTATATTTATCATATCATGTATATGCATTGTTATGCCTTTCTCTATTTGTCAATTGCCCGACTGTAATTTGTTTACCCAACATGCTTTTATCTTATGGGAGAGACACCTCTAGTGAACTGTGGACCCCGGTCCTATTCTTTACATAGCATACAATCTACTGCAATACTTGTGTTTTACTGTTTTCTTTGCAAACATCTTCCACTCGATACGTTTAATCCTTTGTTACAGCAAGCCGGTGAGATTGACAACCTCACTGTTTCGTTGGGGCAAAGTACTTGGGTTGTGTTGTGCAGGTTCCGCGTTGGCGCCGGAATCCCGGTGTTGCGCCGCATCACATTTCGCGACCATCAACCTTCAACGTGCTTCTTGGCTCCTCCTGGTTCGATTAAACCTTGGTTTCTTTCTGAGGGAAAACTTGCCACTGTGCGCATCATACCTTCCTCTTGGGGTTCCCAACGGACGTGTACATTTACGCGCATCAGTCGACTTCCTCGACCCTTTCCAAAGATAACATTTTGTTGCCTGGCAAAACCCACCGGCGAGCAGTGGTTAAACAACACGAAGAGCCGGGAGGCTTCCAAGACTACTGGGGGCCCTGGTCCCTCGACGCCATCCCGCAAATATTCCGGCACACGTCCTAGCGGTTGCAAGGGCGTGCCACCTGACCTAGGAAGGTGTTGGATTGCTTCGATTAGTTTCCTGCAGGGTAGACACGTAAACATTAAATACGAGCCCGGTCGGCTCTCAGGTTGCCCTGTGGATCGGCTCAAAGAGCCGATCGCCCCATGGTTCACGTCAGGATAACGATGACATGGGGCTCCTGCTTGATCAATATAAAGTTAAACCAATCTACGACAGTTTAGGGTTTTCACCGCATGATCGGAACATCCTACGCGTAGTTGAGCCTAATAGACACGAAAGATAATGAAAAACTAACCCTAAAAGAGGCCTAAAAACCAACATTAAGTCAATTCCCGGAACATCCCTCTTAGGACTAACGAACCATACCTTACGCACTACCGGATCGTTCAACCCGTTTGCAAGGCCTAACCATACAGATATTAAACCAATCCTTGAAGAATCAAGGAGCAACTATAACAGATTGGATCTACTAAATAACGAACAAGCAAGGTGCTGCCCTTACACCTAGGTAGGTATAAGGGCAGCTAGATATCGAGGGACGGCATAGCTAAGCAAATATGCACAAGAAAAGCATCCATGCAAGCCCCAAAACACCTAAGATAAATAGTGCTACTCGCCATCAACAACGCTTCAGCACGAGCAACACAAGATAAACGAATAAACGTACGCTGCCTAGATCGCAAGAGTGATACGTCTCCAACGTATCTATAATTTCTTATGTTCGATGCTACTTTATTGATGATATCTACATGTTTTATGCATACTTTATGTCATATTTATGCGTTTTCCGGAACTAACCTATTGACGAGATGCCGAAGTGCCAGTCCTGTTTTCTGCTGTTTTTGGTTTCAGGAATCCTAGTAAGGAAATATTCTTGGAATCGGACGAAATCAACGCCCGACCCTATTTTCACCGGAAGCTTCCGGAACACCCGAGAGGGACAGAGGGGGCCACAGGGCCCCACACACTAAGGCGGCGCGACCGGGGGGCGCGCCGGTGTCTGGCCCCACCAGGGCCCCTCCGAGGCTCCCCTTTCGCCTATAAGAAGCCCCTGACCTAAAACCCCGATACGAATAAGCCACGGTACGAAAAGTTCCAGAGCCGCCGCCATCGCGAAGCAAAGATCTGGGGAACATGAGTCTCTGTTCCGGCACGCTGCCGGGACGGGGAAGTGCCCCGGAAGGCTCCTCCATCGACACCACCGCCATCTTCATCATCGCTGCTGTCTCCCATGAGGAGGGAGTAGTTCTCCATCGAGGCTCGGGGCTGTACCGGTAGCTATGTGGTTCATCTCTCTCCTATGTACTTCAATACAATAATCTCATGAGCTGCCTTACATGATTGAGATTCATATGATGATTCTTGTAATCTAGATGTCATTATGCTAGTCAAGTGGATTTTACTTATGTGATCTCCGGAGACTCCTTGTCCCACGTGTGTAAAGGTGACAGTGTGTGCACCGTGTGGGTCTCTTAGGCTATATTTCACAGAATACTTATTCACTGTTATGGATAGCATATTGAAGTGCTTATTTATATCCCTTTATGATTGCAATGTGTTTTGTATCACTATTTATCTATGTGCTACTCATGTGATGTTATTAAAGTAGTCTATTCCTCCTGCATGGTGTAATGGTGACAGTGTGTGCATCGTGTAGTTCTTGTCGTAGATTATGATCATAATCTCTTGTAGGTTATGGAGTTGATTATCACTATGATAGTATTGATGTGATTTATTCCCCCTTCATAGTGTAAAGGTGACAGTGTGTATGCTATGTTAGTACTCGGTCTATTTTGCAAAGATCTATTATGCTCTAAGGTTAATTAAACATGAATATCGAATGTTGTGGAGCTTGTTAACTCCGGCATTGAGGGTTCGTGTAATCCTACGCAACGAATGGTGTTCATTATCAAACAAGAGTATATGTAGCACAAAGGAAGAGAAGTTATTATTTATTATGCGATCAATATTGAGAGTGTCCACTAGTGAAAGTATGATCCCTAGGCCTTGTTTCCAAGCACTGAAACTCCGTTTGTTTACTGTTTTGTTGCATGTTTACTCGCTGCCATATTTTATTCAGATTGCTATTACCACTCATACTCATCCATATTACTTTTATTTCACTATCTCTTCGCCGAACTAGTGCACCTATACATCTGACAAGTGTATTAGGTGTGTTGGGGACACAAGAGACTTCTTGCATTGTGATCGCAGGGTTGCTTGAGAGGGATATCTTTGACCTCTTCCTCCCTGAGTTCGATAAACCTTGGGTGATCCACTTAAGGGAAAACTTGCTGCTGTTCTACAAACCTCTGCTCTTGGAGGCCCAACACTGTCTACAAGAATAGAAGCACCCGTAGACCTCAGGCAGCATGATGCTTACCCGGAAGAAACCCTCGAAAGAAAGGGGTGGCGATGCGCCTGGTTTGTGTTTGTTGTGAACGTGATTGTCCTCTTTCTCGATAACCCTAGATACTTTATTCCAGTTCATGAACCAAGAAACCCAGGAACTGACCGGCCGTCACACCAAAGGCACACTTCTTTGGATTCATTCTTAGTCCGAACTTCCTAGTTCGGTCCAGGACGTGTCGCAAATCTTCCAAGTGTCCGTCCACCGAAACAGACTTGACCACCACATCATCGATGTAAATCTCCACCAATTTGCCGATTAAATCGTGAAAGATGTAATTCATGGCTCTTTGGTATGTTGCGCCAGCATTCTTCAGCCCAAATGTCATGACTACATATTCAAACAAGCCCACTGAGCCTGGTACTCTGAATGCAGTCTTGTTTACATCTTCTAGAGCCATAAAGATTTGGTTGTAGCCGGCATTGCCATCCATGAAGCTTAAATCTTTATGACCCACAGCTGCATTGATCAGAGTCTCTGCTACTGGCATTGGATATTCATCCTTTGGAGTGGCACTGTTGAGATTCCGAAAATCTATGGCGACACGCCATCGGCCATCCTTTTTCTCCACAGGTACGACATTGGAAATCCATTCAGCGTACCTGCATGGCCTGATGAACCCGGCGTCCAACATCTTCTGGATCTCTTTCTTGACTTCCACCAAGATTTCGGCCTTCATCTGTCGTGCTCGCTGCTGGAACGGCCGAAACCCTTTCTTCAGAGGGAGCCGATGGTCAATAATGCTCCTGTCTAACCCATACATCTCTGTATAATCCCATGCGAAACAATCTGGGTACTCTTTCAACAGGGCTATCAACTGGCTCCTCAGCTGTGGATCCAACTTTTTGCTGATAAATGTTGGTCGTGGCTTATCCCCAGGACCAATGTCAATCTCTTCTAGTTCATCAGCTGATGTAAACCCATACCCCAGCTTCCCATCGCCTGCTAAATCAATGCTGAACACAGGCAGAAGGCATGTTGAGGCTAATTCTGGCCGATTGCTAGAATCGCCCTCCTTTTTCATTGCAATGCTTACTGAGGGTTCACAACTTCTTGGTTCTCTGCTATAGCTACGTGACATGTTTGATGTGAGATCCTTGCTTTTTATTTTTTGGGGCCGATTGCGTGGATCGGCCTCCTCTTCATCTTTGCCACGGGAGTGACTGCTTTCAGCTTTATCCTTGCTATGGCGATCTGCAAGCCCTGCCATGTTGATATCAAAAGCGAAACCTGGCTCGCGTCTTATGCAGTGACTGAGATCGACCATGTTGACTTCAGGAAACGGATGCGTGACAACTCTCATGGCAAACTGACCGAAGAGTAATCGGCCTTGTTCTATCGCCATTTGAATCTGTCCGCGCAAGACTTTGCAGTCATTGGTGGCATAGTGAACGTGTGATGCCATTTGCAGTATGGCCTGCCGTTCATCTCTTATACCGTGGGGATTTTGTGGCCTTCGGGTAACTTCAACTGTTTTTCCTTTAGCAGCAAATCAAAAATCTGCTCCGTTTTGCTTAAATCAAAGTCAAACCCTTTTGCAGGCCCTGGTTGTTTCACCCATTTGCAGGAACGGGTTTTGCCCCCCGAGTCCATTCAGCTACAGCGACTTCCTGATCTTCTGCAGAATCTTCATCTTCTTCCATCTCGATCAGGGCGACGCGCTTGAACTTGTCCTGGTACAATTCTGGGTGGCGCTGTTCATACGATGTCAATTTCTGAACCATATGCGCCAGTGAATTGTAGTCTGCTTGGAAGGTCACATCTTTGAGCGGCGCTGACAGGCCTGCTATCGCCAGCTCGCATGCTTCCTTCTCAGATAAACGAACCAAATTACATCGGTTCCTGACGGTCCTGAAGCGCTGGATGTATTCAGACACCGTCTCTCCTCGCCTTTGCCGAACCTGGGTCAGATCGGCAATGCCAGCTTCAGTAGCTTCTGAATGATACTGTATGTGAAATTGCTCTTCCAGCTGCTTCCACGTTCGAACCGAATCTGGTGGCAACGAGGTGTACCACCCAAAGGCCGGACCCGTGAGAGATTGTGAAAAGAACCTCACACGTAGCTCGTCTGAAGCTGAGACCATGCCCAACTGTGCTAAATATCGGCTCACATGCTCAATTGAGCTAGATCCTTCTGATCCACTGAATTTTGTGAAGTCAGGGAGCCGATACTTAGGCGGTAGTGGGATTAGGTCATACTCGTTGGGATACGGCTTGGAGTAGCTGATCATTCTCTTCTTCGGCAGGATACCGAACTGGTCTCTCAAGATTGCAGCAATCTGATCCGCCGTAGGAGCTGCAGAGGTTGAGCGTTCATGACTTGTTCCGGTGGCATATTTAGCTAGCCACGCCTGTTTCTCAGCATCTGCTCCAGAACCCCCTCCTGCTCCAGCAACTACTCCTGTCCCAGCAACCCCTCCTGTTGTAATCTGGTTCGCCCAGTTGTTGCAGTCCGGCACGTACGTGCACACGTATCCATGTGGAATCTCCTTGGGCGGCTCATACAGGAATTGGTAATCGCCAGGATCGCCTCCAACCTTGTAGACGACGTACGCCGGGGAGCCTTGTTGTTGTGGAGCTGCAAACGTATATGGCAGTGGTGGCCTCGTGTAGAATGGTATCTCTCCCTGGTGAGTCCCTAGCGCAGGTCCTGATGGAGAATACTGATGCTTCATGATTTCTTGAACCAGATTAAGCGCAACACGCTCCAGAGTGTTCACCAAGCTCTCAGAATGCCGATGAAGAGAATGAGCCACGGCATAGTTAATTTCCGTCGCAGGGCTCTGGTACGTTCCTCCGAAGGGAGAGATAGATCTAGTCCCTCTAACGCGCCTTCGGGTTGGAACCCTTTGAACTTAATCCTGTGCGAACGGGTCTTCTCGAAAGAGCCGATGAGATCGGCTTCGAAGGTGGCCTTGAGGTCATCATATTTCTTCTTGTGCTCTGGAAGCATATCTTCGTACTTGATCGGTTCGTCCGCCATCTCGGATGCAGATGTTGACGTGGTTGTTGCAGAAGATTGTCCCACCGGGCGTGCCAGTGTTGCCTGCCAAAACCCACCGGCGAGCAGTGGTTAAGCAACACGAAGAGCCGGGAGGCTTCCAAGACTGCGGGGGCCCTGGTCCCTCGACGTCGTCCCGCAAATATTCCGGCACACGTCCTAGCGGTTGCAAGGGCGTGCCACCTGACCTATACCTGGTCAGGAAGGTGTTGGATTGCTTCGATTAGTTTCCTGCAGGGTAGACACGTAAACATTAAATACGAGTCCGGTCGGCTCTCAGGTTGCCCTGTGGATCGGCTCAAAGAGCCGATCGCCCCATGGTTCACGTCAGGATAACGATGACATGGGGCTCCTGCTTGATCAATATAAAGTTAAACCAATCTACGACAGTTTAGGGTTTTCACCGCATGATCGGAACATCCTACGCGTAGTTGAGCCTAATAGACACGAAAGATAATGGAAAACTAACCCTAAAATAGGCCTAAAAACCAACATTAAGTCAATTCCCGGAACATCCCTCTTAGGACCAACGAACCATACCTTACGCACTACCGGATCGTTCAACCCGTTTGCAAGGCCTAACCATACAGATATTAAACCAATCCTTGAAGAATCAAGGAGCAACTATAACAGATTGGATCTACTAAATAACAAACAAGCAAGGTGCTGCCCTTACACCTAGGTAGGTATAAGGGCAGCTAGATATCGAGGGACGGCATAGCTAAGCAAATATGCACAAGAAAAGCATCCATGCAAGCCCCAAAACACCTAAGATAAATACTCGCCATCAACAACGCTTCAGCACGAGCAACACAAGATAAACGAATAAACGTACGCTGCCTAGATCGCAAGGCAGCATGATGCTTACCCGGAAGAAACCCTCGAAAGAAGGGGTGGCGATGCGCCTGGTTTGTGTTTGTTGTGAACGTGATTGTCCTCCTTTCTCGATAACCCTAGATACATATTTATAGTCCAAGGGACTTTCTAATTCGGGCATGCACCTAACCGTGCACGGGTTAAACTATATCTTTTAATTCTAAACTAAGATGCAATCTACTATATTTACAGATACACGGGCAATCTAGCCCAAAATCTTCGTGCAAGGCCGCTTCAGAGGTGCTCCACGCGTACATCCTTCAAGCCCATCTCAATTACGGCTCATCTTCCAATTTGGCCAAAATCTGGTGATAACACATTTAAATCCTTGACCATGTCAAATATATCAGCACCACTACGGGGGATAGGCTTCGGACGGCGGTCTGCCTCGCCATCGAAATGCTTGCCTTTTTTCCTTAAGGGATGCTTGCGCGGAAGGAAACGGCGATTGAACGGGTACACAACTTTTCTGCTTTTTTCCAAATACTTACTTTCAGTCTCATCTAAACAGTGTGTGCATGCATTGTATCCTTTGTTCTTCTGTCCTGAAATGTTACTGAGAGCAGGCCAATCATTGATGGTTACGAATAGCAACGCTCGTAGGTCAAATTCTTGCTCGGTGTGCTCATCCCACACACGTACACCTGGTTTGGCCCACAACTCCAAAAGTTCATCGACTAATGGCCTTAGGTACACGTCAATGTCGTTGCCCGGTTGCTTTGGGCCTTGGATAAGCACTGGCATCATAATGAACTTCCGCTTCATGCACAACCAAGGAGGAAGGTTGTAGATACATAGAGTCACGGGCCAGGTGCTGTGACTGCAGCTCTGCTCCCCAAAAGGATTCATGCCATCTGTACTTAGACCAAAGTATAAGTTCCTTGCCTCACCTGCAAAATCCGGGAAATCTCTCCCGATGTTTCTCCACTGCCGACCATCAGCGGGGTGCCTCAACATCGCGTCTTTCTTACGTTCTTCCATGTGCCATCGCAACAACTGGGCATGCTCTTTGTTTCTGAACAAACGTTTCAACCGTGGTATTATTGGAGCATACCACATCACCTTCGCAGGAACCCTCTTCCTGGGTGGCTCGCCCTCAACATCACCAGGGTCATCTTTTCTGATCTTATACCGCAATGCACCACATATCGGACATTTATTCAAATTCTCGTACTTCTCACCGCGGTAGAGGATACAGTCATTAATGCATGCATGTATCTTCTGCACATCTAATCCTAGAGGGCAGACAAGCTTCTTTGCTTCATATGTACTGACGGGCAATTCATTATTTCTTGGAAACAACTTCTTTAATATTATCATCAATTTCTCAAATCCCGAGTCAGTCACACCGACCTCTGCCTTCCATTTCAGCAATTCCAATATGCTACCCAGCTTTCTATGCCCATCTTCACAACCTGGGTACAACAATTTGTGGTGGTCCTCTAACATCTTGTCGAACTGCAACCTCTCCTTATCCGTGCCACAGTCTCTTCTTGCATCAGAAATGGCCCGACGAAGATCATCATCAACAGGATCATCTGATGCCTGTTCTTCACCTCCTTCTTCTTCATTGTCGTCCATTGCGGTATCATCGCATTCAGAGAACATAGATCGGTACTGGTCATCATTATCTTCTTCTTCATCGCCGTCTTCCATCATAACCCCTTCTTCTCCGTGCTTGGTCCAAACATTATAACTGGACATGAATCCAAACCGAAGCAGGTGGCTCTTAATGTCTCTTGAGCAAGAGTAATCCTTCTCGTTCTTACATTTTAGACATGGACATCACATAAAACCTTGCTTCGACTTGTTGGCCTCGGCCACAAGCAGGAAAGAATTCACGCCCTCTCTGAAAGCGGGGGCACATCGGTTACCGTACATCCATGGATGACTCATCTGCATCATAAGTACAATTATATATGTATCAGATGCAATCACCTTTCTAAAATTAGTATTGTACGGACTATGTATATATATACGAGAAAATAGTTGCTAACCTTTTAGGATCAAAAAGAGGAGAAATCTTATCAAATAAAATCAAGTGGCATCCCTCTTACAAGCATTCCATCAAACACCTCTTGTGCACATGTAGAAAAAATGAGCTAGCATACACCTCCACCTTCACCACCAAGGAAAAAATGAGGTGGGGGGGGGGGGGTTGGCTGCGTGTCTATATATAGCCATGGCCCTTTGGTCGCGGGCCGTATTACGACCGCGATAAAAGGGGTGCCTACAGGAAGCCCCAGCACTCAGACAGTTTTTGTCGCGGGTCGAGATACGGCCCGCGACAAAAGGGCGCGACAAAAGGCCCTGCCCGCTCCACATGGTTTCTGGGCGACGTGGCCAGGCCATTTGTCGCGGGGCAGGCGCGCCCGCGACAAAAGGCTCCCACGAAAGCCCTGTTTTCCACTAGTGTCAGGCACGCTATTCATACACGACACAAAAACATTTTTTTGTTGTTGACGTGAACACGACACAAAACTTGGTTTCTCATCTCATTGTCACATGTCGGTTTCGTGATTAAATGAGCATCACATATGAATCAGTGTTTTTTAGTGTTAGCGCTGGATTAGTGGTTTCTTTTGAAACTATTCCTTAAATTGATGGTTTTCTTTAAATCCTAGCCATAGTTGTAGTTTTTTATTGTATAGTCATATAAATTTACCCAAATTTAAATAAAATTAAGACATATTTCATGGGACGGAGTGAGTATTTTGGTTGCTCATCTAGTTGCCAAGCACTTCGCGGATTGTATCCCTCATATAACGTTTATCACTTCGGGCTCATGAGATGTGCCAAGTCATTGCTGGTGACTAAATTTCTGTCTCAAAGCCAGACGAACACAAGGCACACAAAAATGTCCAAATAATGCGAAAACTATGCAAAAAATACAAATCGTAAATATGCAAATTTCCAACGCATGAAAATGAAATGGTGGTGCTATAAGCCATATTGAAGCAATGTACCATGACTTCGCCGGCTGAGAACCCCATAACAATTTCTAATACACTAGTGCTATCAAAACAGAAAGAAATCCACCAAAACCGGTAGTGTGAATTGGTGTCAACATCTCCACGGCCATGGTCTTCTTTCGCTATATCCCATCTACATCACACACCCCCACACGTAGGTTACACGCATACCTGGGTAAGACACAAGTCCACCTAAGAAGCCTCGAATGCATAAGATATGTTGGCCATTTTGAGTACTTCTACCTTAGGTAAAGGATTGCTTATTACTTCAACGAGTGTTGATAAGGTTGATATGCAAAAACATGAAATAAAAGAGTAAGTTTCAAATAAATGTATTACCAGAAAGAATACTTAATACTGTGAAAAGAAATTCTACCATTTTTTCCTTTTCAAGGCAAAGTGAAGTTGATTAGTGTTTTATGGCTCTCCATTTGTACCTTGGAATACATCGATACCTATTTTTGCATGTAACACAATATCCAAAACAAGATAGCCAACCCTCTAATAAGAAATAGGCGCGCAGACATGACAATCAACTAGCGAGTCGAGTAGGAGGGTAGTTTCCGTGATCAACCTAAACATCCATGAACACCCGCGCATGCATGCAAACAAAAAAAAGAATGAAGACTAATGTTTTTCTGTACATTCATTTCTGTTCTACGGCAAAAACTTCATTCGCCAAAATATTTCACATGAAAGATTAGGTTTCAATTTAATAGTAGTTGAAAGAATCTAGAGGTTTTTTTTCGTGCTAAAGAATTAAGTAAGCTTTTAAGTAATAAATTCACATATGCATAAAGCTTCATAAGTATTCAAAATGCAAGGTCAAATTCTAATTAAGTTCCCACTCTATTGGTATGTACAAAAGGTTACTTTTGTAGTTTGGGTTTTACCCCCTCCAGTTCTAAATACAAGGCATGAGAGAAGCACGGAGGTCAACCCGCTTCAAATATCAAACATATATTCTGGCAATGCAAGGGAGTTAGGTCCTCATATCGATACGATTTTGAAGCTATGCAGTGCCACATCTCTTCCAGAAAAGAATTGATTATATTTATACCAGATAAAATGATGCTCATTAATGTGAATGTTACACGTAGTATGAAAATCGATCCATCACATATAGCTCAAGCTGAAGCTCCTGAATGACAACATCAGGGCCTGAACCGGGCCAAACGGCAGTTCTCTCCTCTGCCCTCGCAAGATTTGCGAAACAGTGACTAATCCTAACCTCTGAACGGTCTACTTTTACAAACTTACAGAATCTATCTTGATTAGATTAAAGCCTAATATCATAAATGATGTTTAGAAATAGTGAGCGACCTCGTGATTTCTCTGAAGCAACACGAACGACCTGGGAGCAATCCGACTACACTATGATAGGTAACAGACTATGTTCCAAGGCTAGCTCCAAGCCCTCCTTACAACATTTTCTAACTTTAACTATGATTTGTAGTTATAACATAATTTAAAAAATTATACTAATAAATGTGAAATGAAAGAGATTCGCAAGAACGCAACGATAGAATAAACTATGTGCGCGTTTGGTAGCCTGGGCGCCCCTTGGCTCGCATCGGCCCAGCATTTTTCGGGTCGTTTTGGTTCCCTGGGCTCGGTCGCGTTCTTGCATAGCACGGGATTTAAAGCACCCCTGGGATAGGTCCCGGAGGAAGGCCCAGTTTGACAGTTTCTCCAGGGCCAGGCCCTGGCGGGAAAATCGACAACGCCGTTCGCGTGGGAGCTCTGCCTCGGCATGGCGGGAGAATCCGAAATCCGAGCGGTGTTGCGTGGCAAAGGTAGGGGTAACCTCCCTCTTCGGTTACCCTCTCCATTAGCCCCCTCCCAAATTTTCCATTCCCCCAATTTTCGCACCGGCGGCGGCGGCGACCCAGATCTGGCAGCGCGCATCTCCCTTCGGTCTCCGGCGCCGGGCGAGAGTGATCTTTTCCAGCCGCGGCAGAGCCTGCGCACATCTGCGACAGCTTTTGGCCGTGTCCTTCTGTTGACGTCAGAAACCCACCGGCGGGCAGTGACTGGTCAACACCGTAGAGCCGGGAACAACTAGGGCTGCGGCTGGCCCCAGTCCCTCAGAGCGACGGCCCGCAAAGCCTCCTGGTCGCGCGCCGATGCAAATTGCAAGGGCGTGACCTATACCTGGTCGAAGGTGTGGATGATGCCTCGCTTAGTTTCCTACAGGGCACACACGTACACGTTAAATACGAGCCTCGATCGGCTCTCGGGTTATCCTGTGAATCGGCTCATGGAGCCGATCCACCCATGATTCGTCCAAGGTGGCCGAATATATGGTGGTCCTGCTTGATCAAGATAAAGCATATGAGATCCACGACGATTTGGGGTTTTCACCGCATAATCGGATCATCCTACTCACGATTGGGCCTCGCGCTCGCGCACGGTGATCGTAAGCCAAACCTAGACAAGGCCTAAAAACCAACACGAGGTTGATCCTCGGAACATCCTGTCTAGGGCCGACAAACTACACCCTACACGCCGCTGGATCCTCCAACCCTTTGTAAGGCCTAACTATTGCAGATGTTAAACTAATCCTTGATAAATCAAGGAGCAACCGTAACGGATCAGATCTACTAAATAACGATCAGCGGGGTGCCGCCCCTGCACCCATGATGAGGTACACGGACGGCTAGATGCGCAAGGGTTGCACTACGACAGCATATGATACTAAGAACAATGCTAACCCTAACACATCTATGATAACTACGGTGCTCGCCATCAAAAAGGCTTCAGTACGAGCAACGCATGAACAACTAGGCAGGCTCGTGCTGCCTAGATCGCAAGATGCGATCTAGGCAGCATGGTGCTTACCGGAGAAACCCTCGAGATGAAGGGGTTGGCGATGCGCCGAGATTGGTTTGTGTTGAACGTTGGTTGTTGTTTATTCCATAAACCCTAGATACATATTTATAGTCCAGCGGACTTTCTAACGTGGGCGTGCACCAAACCGTGCACGAGATAAATTCTAACTCCTACTATAACGATACACGGGCTAACTAGCCCAACTTGGTAAACAAGGCCGATTCACATATCTCCTCTATAGGTATATCTTCAAACCCATCTTGATCGCGGCCCACCTCTGGCTTGGTCAAATTCCGGTGATAACACATGCCCCCCTGGTTTTGGAAATGACATTACCAAAATCATTACGCTTTCTTTAGTCGGGTCATGTCGTGGCAGAGCAGAACTGTCGCAGTATGCTTCATGATGACGTCTTGCCTCCTCGCCTCCTCTGCACGATTTGACGGTTCTGGCACCACGTCCTCGCGATTTGACGGTTCTGGCACCACGTCCTCGGAAACTGCTTGGGCATTAAATCGCTCTGCCCCTTTTTATTTGGCCACTTCCCATAATTCCTTTCCTCATCCCCTTGCTCCACAGTAACCATCGGCAAACCAAAAAACCCCCTTTAGTCCCCATGGATTCTTCCTCTTCCACTGCTTCCTCTGGCCTGTCTCTCCAGTCCTCCTCCTCCAGCGAGCTCGAGCAGGAGGTCGATCTGATGGCCATCTACGAGGCCCGCGCCCCAGAATATTGGGACGCGCGGGACTGGGACTTCTCCAATGAGTCGGAAGACGACGAACCCCTCACCGACGGGGAAGAAGACCTTCAGTTCCTCATTGACGGGGAGCTGGAAGCAACAAGCGACGACGACCTCTTCCCCTGGGACGGGGGCTTCTCCTCCGACGAGGAGGAGGAAGAAGAGGAAGAAGACGACGACGACTCCCTCGAGGGTTACCCACCAGCGAAGCGCCTCCGCATGTGGTGGGATGACGAGGACAGCGATGACGAAGAAGAGGATGAAGCTCCCGCAAAGGGCCTCGGGAGCAGCGATGAGGAGCCCGTCGGCAGCAGCGCCGACGGGAACTCCGGGGATGATGATGAAGGCAGTGACGGTCCGTAGATTAGGATCTACTAGTGTAGGCCTAGCAGTAGTGGACCCTCCTTTTGTTCTTCCCTTCTTAAGCAATCGGTTCCTCCCTTGTAAGAAATCTGGTTATCAATGGAGAATTTCCCCAATTTGATCTCACCGATTCTTTTTATGCTAGCTTGGCCGATTGTCAACTCGATCGTTCTTTTAATGAGCCGATCTCCACACATCGATCCCCCCATGATCCGTTCCTCATCTTTTTGGCATCGGAAGGATTATGAGCTTGGTCAGTGCTCAACAAGTCCGTGTCCGCAGAACCAGCCGACGACTATGTAATCGGCTCCTCCAACAGAGCATCCAGGAGGCCAGCTGCTCCCCGAGCTTCAGCCAACGTGAAAACCATGATGAGGGCCCGCAATTCAGACAAACAGTCCCAGGTTTGATCACGCCTGGAAGAGACATCGCGCAGGGCCAACCAGCCGATCATCCTTCTCCCATTGTCAGCCGTTACTTTAGGCGATCACCCCTGACTCAATGAACAATAGGCTGCTTTGGGATGCCAACTCTCTCATAACAGCATTGCCAAACTGGTAATGAGGCAACTTTGAGCGCTCGTACTAGAGCCGATGGCTGCGCATCGGCTTTGCACCATGAGACACTTCAAACAGGATCATGACTCTTACCCATTAACCCCGCAGGCTGGTAATTTGATCTTGGGCAAGTGTCCTCAACGGAGCTCTAGGCTTGTCTCTCAATTGATGTGGGAACTGATATATTTTGGTGACACCAGCGCTATTCCTCTGACAAGCTATGGTATAACGCTAGCCGATTCCAAAAATAAATCGGCTTCTGATAGCAAAGGATCCTCCAGGGCAAAGAAATCTCCAAGGTCAGATGCCCCCCGAGCCTTTGACCAAGGCGAGCACGAAAGTGTACCGGTAGCATCGGGCAACTATCCGCTTCTCAGCTGCGGTGCAGCATCAACCGATTCTGACCAAATCGGTCGTCAACAACAGAGAACCTTCAGACCAATGGGGCAACCTCTGGTGAATACGAGTTCAATCTAGCCGGATGATCGCCGGTTGTTCTCCTGATTCTAGCCTGATTGGGTACGGCTGCAATCCTTGAACTTGCCAGCAGCGTTACACTTGAAGGCTTGCAAACGACGCTGGAGGTCCTCGCGAAGAAGACCTGAGTCACCAAACAGTTGGAGAAATCTTCGCAGAGCCTCATCCTGTAACAGGTGCAGCATCAACCGATTCTAACCAAATCGGCTTTTCAAAAGCAGAGGACCTTCAACGTGAACTGCCCCCCGAGCTTCTTCAGCTTTCATCAATGTAGCAGAAAAAACTTCTATCCAAAGAGCCGATGCAACCAAACAAGGCTTAGAAGGATAAACCTCCCCCTTGAACTAAAAGGCCCCCAAATGTAGTGGCTCTAATGAACTAAAAGTGGCCTTGGATGCCAACACTGATGTTCTTGCTCACCCTACCGAACCTGCCAACCAAGGTAGCCCTGGGCTTCCATTTGCAACAGTTGTATTCCTTGAGTCGATGGCCATGCATCGGCTTCTTCGTATCCTTAAGTCGATGTCTGCGCATCGGCTGTGCTCAAAAATTTTCAATTTTTCCACGGCCGATTTGTGTGTCGGCCCCCATACTTAATAGTGTTACCTCATATGTATTTTATCCACCTAAGTGCCCCCCCGAGCCGATTCTGTCAAGAAAATTGATGGTATCGGCTCTTTTAGGTAGTCCCTGCTGGGTCAAATGCCGATCCCAGGCAGAATAGATGGTGAGGATAATCTTGGCCGATTGCTGGAATCGGCCTCCACGTTGCTTGCTCGGTGAAGGTTTTTGTAATGTTCCTTCACAAATTTTCTGGGGCCGATCACAAGGATTAGCCTCGCCATATTCGTCCATCGATGGCGCTCTTGCTACACGGTCAGTCCGGTGGATAAAACCAGCCTTACCCCGTTCTTTGTCACATCGATGCGTTCGCAGTCGTCCAAATTGATGCCCGAGAGTGGTTCTTGACCTGATGTCTCCCAAATGCCCATGCCGGCTGTTGAAATCTCGGCTGAATCATCGGCGTGGACGACTTCCACTTCATCTCCATCCCACTGTATTAGGCATTGGTGCATCGTGGATGGGATGCAACAGTTGGCGTGGATCCAATCCCTCCCTAACAGTACAGCATAGGTGCTTTTGCTGTCGACAATAAAGAACGTCGTAGGGACAGTCTTCCTTCCTACGGTCAGATCCACGTTCAGAACACCTTGTGCGTCAGATGCTTGGCCGTTGAAATCGCTCAGCGTTACATTGGTTTTGATCAAATCCGAGCTGGAGCGTCCCAACCGACGTAGCATGGAGTATGGCATAATGTTGACTGCCGCTCCGGTGTCCACCAACATCTTATTGACAAGCTGCCCATTGATGTAACCTCGCAAGTACAGGGCCTTCAGATGCCTGTAACTCCTTTCTCGTGGCTTCTCGAAGATGACCG